>QRFJ01000094.1:0-148503 GCA_006176705.1 Cocos nucifera | reverse complement strand
ATCATCAACGGGTTATAGGATTACCCATATCAAGGTAAATTAAATTTGATTTAATTTATCTAGATTTTATTTAATTTCTAAAATAATAATAATTAGATCTAAAATATCCTAGAGCTGATCTAGATCAAAGAAAAAAAATTTTGAAATATATCTCTTAATCTGATCAGATCTGAACGAACCTGATCCAGAAAATTAGGATTTCCCTTCAATGCCTTAATGGATCTATCGACTAACTGCAAGGTTACCGAAGTGGATTTTAAATCACCAAATCTAAAGAGATCATATACTGAACTAGGAAGAATATTTACACTGGCCCCTAGATCTAACAAAGCTTTCTCAATGTATAGGTTTCCTATGACACAAGAGATGATAGGGGCACCTAGATCCTTAAGTTTAGGAGGGGTAGCATGTTGGAAGACTAAACTATCCTATTTAGTAAGATGAACTTTTTTCGAGATTTGTGTTCTAGATTTTTATTTTTGTATGCACAAATCTTTCAAGAACATAGCATAGACTGGGACTTATTTTATTGCATCAAGAAGGGGGAGATTGATTTGAACTTGTTTAAATAGCTATAGCATTTCATCTAATTTACCCTTCTTGTTAAATGGCATAGGAGATTCTAATACACTCAAAAATGGAGCTCTAGATAATTGAGGTGATGCTACAGATATTGGTTCATCCCTTGCCCTAAGGTCCTCTTTCTTTTGGTTGGTTCAGATTCACTCAACTTTTCATTGGTTTTAGTCTTTTCAAGTTCAACATGTTGTTCTATGACCTTACCATTCCTGAGGGTCATAACAGATTTGGTTTGTTCGTGAAAAGTTTCATGTGTGTTAAAATTCTCAACCCTATGTTGACCTCTAGGATTAATCTCAGGTTGACTGAGCAGTTTTTCCTCCTCCCTCTTATTGAATGCAGTTGCTAGTTGACCTATTTGGGTCTCTAGCTTAGCAATGGATTGCGTGTGAGAATGAAGAGTCTGAGAGTGAATTTCTATCTTTGCTAAAGCTGGTAGAAGCTTCTCCTCAAAATTAGAACTATAGTTGCTAGGATAAGATTAAGGGGCATCTTGATACTGAGGGTATGATGTATTCTTGAACTGCATCCCCTGGTGATTAGGTCTGTGGAAAGTTGGGTTAACCATAGGTTGTGGTTTCCAAGAGAAGTTTGGATGATTGCTCCAGTCGGGATTATACATGTTGGAATATGGGTCATTTTTAGATCTAGGAATAGTATGAGTTTAGGCTTGGTGGGCACGCCCCTGTATAAGCTCAAAAAACTGATGGGCTGCTGGACAATCATCAATAGTGTGAGTAGGACTCGAACAAATTATACAAATATCTTGTGACTATGCAGATGGGGAAGAAGTGTAACTGACTTACAGAAATCGATCAAGCTTCTAGGATAGTGCATCCACCTTGCTGTGGATGTCTATAGAGTGGCTTACCTCATATATTCTGCCTCTCTTGGATCCTAACTTGAGAGCTTCTCTAGACGTAGCAGCCATATAATGTAAAGAATTTTTGCTTAAGGTCTCAAATAACTGCCAAGCTTCCTGCTCACTTTTAAGCATGAATGTCCCACCATAGGAAGAATCAATAATTTATCTATGTTTTTTTGGTAATCCATCATAAAGTACTAGACCAATTGCCATTTGGGTATGGCATGATGTGGACACTTGCGAATAAAGTCTTTAAGCCTTTCCCAAGTTTCGTGGAACATCT
Organism: Cocos nucifera; assembly: GCA_006176705.1. Taxonomy (NCBI): domain Eukaryota; kingdom Viridiplantae; phylum Streptophyta; class Magnoliopsida; order Arecales; family Arecaceae; genus Cocos; species Cocos nucifera. The sequence continues at coordinate 146,776 of QRFJ01000094.1, read as the reverse complement.
CTCCTTCTAATTAGGAAAAACTAGCTATGGCTTTTTTAATTTGGTTTATTTTTCTAATTAAAAAATATTTCTTAAGAAATTATTTTTGTAATTGGTCCCAGGTTGAAATTGTCATGAAATCTAATGAATGTAACCAGTATTTGGCCTTGTCTTTAAGCGAAAAGAGAAATAATTTCAACCTAAGGGCTTCGTCAGAGAGATTTTGAATTTTGATAGTAGAACATATCTCAATAAATTCATCCAGATGTTTGTACGGGTCCTCATTACTAAGTCCATAGAAAGATAGTAACATTTGAATGATGCTGGACTTAATCTCGTATTGAGTTGCTTCTATAGGAGGTACTTGGATACACGGGGAGTAGGTATATGATGAAAGAGTGAAGTACTTCCTCAATGGTCGTGGTGGATCAGTCTCGTGATTGCGGTCCATGATTCTTGCTCGAAAAGCTCAGAAGGTTCGTTCTATTTTAGGGTCTAAAGGATGGATTTCAGGTTGTAATGATCTACCATCAAGCATACACCCTTAAAATTATAATTCGAAACAAACCTTGAAGTTTTTTTTTTTATATATATAATAAGAAGAGAAGAGAGGAAGAAAAAGTTCTAAAGAAGAGATCCTAAGAAATCCTGAAGCTAAGAAAAGAAAGAAGAATTAGTTGTAGTTAGATTTTAATTACAATCATGTTAGCACATAATAGACTCTCTATCCTAAGGTTATCCCAGTTCTAGACAGCTCCTAACTATTCCAAGTTAGCCTTTAAGCCCTCCAAGTCGGAGCTTGACCAACCAACTGACCAAGTAAGTGTAAGATCGGTAGGAGTCTCCCTATTGCTTTTCTTAGACACCAATTAAATTGACCAGATCAGTGAATGAAACCAATTATAAATTACCTTTCTTAGAGCCCAGTTGTCCCACAAACCACTTGCCTAGACACTAGCTAGTTGACCAAGTCTAACCCATTCCAACTCTCAGGGTCACTTGTCCTATTGAGCCCAAAATACCTAGGGGTCAACGTCTAATTGCTTTTAAATTAAAGGTTTAGGTCAATGCAATATGAAGGATAGTAATTTTTGGGCTAAGGAGGGGTCATCAAATCCTCACCTTATCTTGTTTAATTAGGTTAAGTGCCCTTAATGTATTTTATGGAAGATGCAATGCAATTAGAAAAAATATCCAATACAAGTAAAATCTTTTAATATTTAATTAATTTCTTTATTTTAGTTAAGTGTTATATAGTGCTTTGTTTTCTTTTTATATTATGTTATCTTTAAACAAGAAGGAATAAGAGAAAGCATTGAAAGAGCCATCCACATACAAGGCCCAGAAACCTTTAAAAAGGTTCGCTCTTTCTTCGAGGGAGCTTGGCTGCAACCCCGAAATGCTGGTCTCATTCTGCTCAGGTTCGACATCATCCGGGATCGTGCATTCGACTATAAAATCAGCTAGTATCTAAGCTTTGATTGACGGTCGAGGTTGATAATTGATGTCGAACTCTGTCAGTTCAATAGCCCACTTCACTATTCTTTCAGAGGTATTTGTTTGATGAAGAACTAACTTGATTGGTTGATCAATGATGAGTGTTATGGTATGCCCCTGAAAGTAGGATCGAAATCTTCTGGCCGTAATCAAAAGAGCATAAGTTAGTTTTTCTAACTTTGTATATCTGATCTCAACATCCCTCAAGACTCAGCTCATGTAGTAGATTGGTCATTGCACTTTTGCCTCTTTCTTAATCAAGACCGCTGCCAGGGCTGCAGGAGAGACCGCCAAGTATAGGAACAATTCTTCTTCAGCCTCGGGCTTAGCCAATAGTGGGGGCAAACTGAGATAGCTCTTGAGTTCTTCGAATGCCTGTTGGCACTCTACCGTCCAATAGAGGTTCTTTGGTTGCTTGAGGATCTGAAAGAAGGGCATACACCGCTCAGCCGACTTCAAGATAATGCGGTTTAAGGATGCCACCTTTTCGATCAAGAGCTAGACTTTCTTTATTGATTTTGGAGCAGTCATCTTCTAAATGATCTGGATCTTCTTCGAATTAGCTTCGATCTCCTGTCTCGTGAACGTGAACCCCAAGAATTTTTCTGAGGTCACTCCAAAGATGCATTTAGTCAGATTCAGCTTCATCTTGTATCTTCAAAGGGCATTGAAGGTCTCTTCATGATCGATAATATGATTGGATGAGGTCCGACTCTTGACAAGCATATCATCCACATAGACTTTCATGTTGTGGCCGATCTGTTCCTTGAAGATCTTATTAACCAGGCATTGATAGGTTGCACCTGGATTTTTAAGCCAAAGGGCATGATCCTATAACAATAAAGACCACGATCAGTAATAAAAGCAATTTTTTCCTTATCTTTTGGTGCCATTCGAATTTAATTATAGTCGAATAAGGCATCCATGAAGGTGAGGAGCTCATGGCCCGAGGTTGCATCCACCAGCTGATCAATTCTGGGTAGGGTGTAACTATCCTTTGGACAAATCTTGTTCAACTTCTTGAAGTCGATACACATTCTTCACTTACCGTTGGCCTTCTTGACTAAGACCACATTGGAGATCCAACTTGGGTAGTGGACTTCTTGGATGAACCCGACTTTGATGAGCTTATCCAGTTTCTCCGCTATTGCCTCTTGCCTTTTTGGTGCATGGCCCTAAATTTTCTCTTTCACTGGCCTATACTTAGGATCACTAGCCAACCGATGTTCCATGGCTTTGACATCAATTTCTGGCATGTCTGCTAGGATCCAGGCGAAGATGTCAGCATTCTTCCGTAAGAAGGCAATGAGCTACTCTCGAACTTCATCTCTCAAGTTGGAGCCAATCTGCACTGTATGCTCTATGCTTCCGTCATTTAGAGGGATGATTACAAGATCTTCTATGGGCTCACCCTACTCCTTAGTAAGATCATCACGGACATCCAGCCCATCAACTGGGCAAGGGTCGGGATGGCTTCCCTTTTATAAGGTGATGGAGTAATGGTGCCTTGCCAAGGCCTGATCTTTCCAATTTCATAGCTTATCGAAAACTTTACTTTCAAGTAGTAGGTCGACACAACAACCCATAATGAGTTTAGACTTGATCGATCGAGAATCGTGTTATAGGCTGATGGGGCCTTCACTACCAGAAAGTTGACCTGTGTTTTGGCTCACTTTGGGTATTGCCCTACAGCCATAGTTAGTATTATTATTTCTTCAACTGGCATAGCATCGCGAGTGAAGCCCACCAACGGAGAGTTCATAGGTCTCAGGTGGTTATTGGGTATAGACATTTTAGTAAAAGTATCATAAAATAAGATATCAATAGAGCTTCCATTATCTACTAAAATGCGACATACATCATAGTCAGCAATGTTTAAAGAGATTATAACCACGTTGTTGTGCGAGAACCGAACTCCTTACGCATCTTCATCAATGAAAGCTATGGGCTTCTTAATTCTCTGCTTCTTAGTAGATCCCTCGGACCTGTTGACCTCCTTCCATCGAAGTCCCCCAGAGATGGTGTTGATGATGCTAAGCGGGGGTCGATCTCCTTGCTGCTCCTCCCTCCTTGGTGGTTCTAGAGGTGAGGGGCCCTCAACCAATCCTCCCATCCTTTAGGCTGATGTTGTAGGAATCGATCGAGTTTGCTCCGCCTGATAAGCTCCTCAATCTCATCTTAGAGCTGAATGCATTTTTCAGTATTGTGATCATGGTCATGATGGTAGAGACAGTACTTATTGGAATAGTGCTTGCCAGGGTGAGTGCGCATCCGCTTTGGCCTTGGCAGCTGCTCCTTGATCTCCATCAGAACATGAGTTTTTGGAGCATTATGGGGAGTGTAGTTATGAAACCTTCTGAGGAGGGAGCCCCATCGTGCCCTTCTATCAGGACTTCTTTGACGACGAGCTCGAAAAAAAGTTCGAACTTGCTTGCGCTCAGGAGGAGTCCGCGAGTGCGGCCGAACTTCATTCGACTTTTCTTCAACTATAAGCTTGCTAGATTCGCCCGCCTATCGCTCTTTAATGGCTTCCTCATCCTTTAGTTTGAAGGCCTCCTTAGCTCGGACATAATCTTCAACCTAAGCTAGCAAATTAGCAAAATTCCTAGGGTACTTCTTCTCTAGAGAGAATAGTAAATCATTCTTCTGAAGGCTACCCTTAAGCGCGGCCATGGCAACTGACTGGTCCAGATTTTGGACCTCCAATGTAGCAGTATTGAAGCAATTGATGTAAGCTCGGATGGTCTCCCCTTCCTGTTGCTTGATATTGATGAGAAAGTTTGAGCCTCACCTTGGACGTCGGCTGCTGACAAATGAACTACAAACTGATGGCTTATTTGGTCGAAAGAGAAGATCGTACCTGACTTCAGCATCGAGTATCAATTTTTTGTTGCTTCCTTCAAAGTAGAAGGAAAAGCATAGCACAGAATGGCATCTGGTGCACCATGAAGCAGCATCATAATTCGAAAAACCTCCAGATGGTCAATCGGATCAGTGGTCCCATCATAACTCTCAAATTAAGGGAGCTTGAAGTTTAACGAGATCAGTTCCTACATGATTCTCTAGGAGAAAGGAGGGTCAGTATAGATGTTATCGTGGTTACCTGGGGCAGCATGGCAAGCTCCTCAATCTATCGATCTATTTCTTAGAGTTTTTGATCGAAGTCCTGATCTCGATCGTGGGTCTCGAAGGATTTTCGACTATAGATAGAAAAGTTCTCTTCTAAAGAAGAGTCATGATCGAAATAGGGGCTCTCTGCTCTCTATTTCCTCTTTCTAAAGGCGATGGGTCTGCCGACCCAGGTATGCCTCCTTGGGATCGATTCTTGATATTTCGATGAAGGATTCTCCATCTGAACTACCATCAGAGGCTATTGCATGGCCTGCACCATCTTGGTGAGGTCCCAAACCTACTATATCAATAGATTGAACTGCTCCAGATCCACCATTATTACCGATAGAAGAGGTTGCAATGCTGATGAAACAAGAGGATTTGGCTCAGATCTGATGGCAGAGGTGGTGGATCTTCAAGTGGTCAACTTCTTCGGAGGTATTTTAAGGTTGAGGAAGAGAATGGAGATGACCCTTGAAGGAGAAAGCTCACAGGATCGACTGAACACTCCTTTTAGAATAAGGATTCAAGAGAACCCTTCCTCTAGCATCAATTCTATTGGTGTAAAATCTGGTTGACGTCGAAATCGATGTTAGAGTCGGAGAGGATGAGGTTGTTGCTGGTAATCTACAAAATAAGTCTCGTCCGAAGTTGGGGGTGGCAGCTTCGGCAAGACCCTCCGATGATCAAGTCAGCTCTTTTGGCCAACAGAAATGGAGTGCTCAAGAAAAAGAGTGGTAGAGTGTCAAGAAGGAGAAGAGAGCTTCAGAAAGAAAGCATATCTAGAGGGTCTCTTCAATAGATGGGGCTTGTAATAAATTGATAATGACAGCCACAACCGCCTGGTAATGGGCCATTCGGGACCATGTGAAGTTTGTTACGGAGGATAGTGTCTGTTGTCGCGATATGCCAACCCATTGGGATCTGATAGTTGAAGTTCGAATAGGATAGCTGCAGATGATGAAGAATTTCTAGTTATTGTTATTCCAAAGGAGCTCGAAGGTTATCGAGGTTGACTGTGCGTAGGCTATTGCTTGCTATATCGAGGGCATGCTCGAGGTCCTTTTGGGCTATTGGAAGGGGTCTGAATGGAATCCCGCTGGGAGTATCTAAGAGAAGCTCAATCGAGTGGAGCCCTTCAACCAATTGGAAGGAGAAGTCCGAAAGGAGTTCGACTGTAGAAAAAGTTCAGAAGGAATTCGACTGGTGGAGAAGTCTAGCTGGAGGAGAAGTCTGGCTGAAGGAAAAGTCTGGAAGGAGTTTGACTATAGGAGAAGTTTGGAAGGAGTTTGACTGATAGAGAAGTCCGACTGAAGGAGAAGTCTGGAAGAAGTTTGACTAGTAGAGAAGTCCAATTGGAGGAGAAGTCCGGAAGGAGTTCGACTAGCGGAGAAGTCCAACTGAAGAAGTCCGAGAGAAGTTCGACTAGTGGAGAAGTCCGTCTGGAGGAGAAGTCCAGCTAAAAAAATAGTTCGGAAGAAGTTCGACTGACGGAGAAGTCCAACTAGAGGAGAAGTCCGGGAGAAGTTCAACCAGCCCCCAAGCGGCCAAGCTAGACTACCCAGGGGGCCACTCTCACTATTCAAGTTCATCCGAAGGGGATCCAATGATAGGAGGGTGACTGAGATCGCTCTGAGACTAGACATTTAGCTGAACTTTGATGGGAGCGGGTTTATCCCCAATAATTACAAAAATATATATATATAATTTGAATTTGCATTAGTCATCTTAATTTAAAGATATGGAATGTTATTCTCCTCACCTTGAATGCTTTTGAAATTAAAAATGTTATGCATGAACTTAAAAGTTATGTCATCATCAAAAAGAAAAAGATTGTTGATCCTAAGTATGATTTTGATGAATAACAAAATACTTGAGTTTATTTTAGTACTAATAAATTAGTTGAAGTATTTAAGATAAAGTTTAGAAAGATAGAAATCCATCTCGATGAAACTCTATGTATTTGATTGAAAAAATCAAGAAAGAAGAGTAAAATAGATTAGGTTGAATATTTTTCAAAGAATATTGGGTCATGAACTAACTCAAAGAAAGTTTAAAGTTAAATCTAGCATGGTTTCAGCACTTGGCATGGATCAAGAGTCGACTTCAAACTAATAGGAGCCAACTTAAGAACTCAAACAGGCATCGGACTAAAAAATAGAAGATATTATTTTAGACCCTATCATTGGAATCAACTCCAGGTTAGTGGGAGCTGACTCATAAGGAGTCAACTTAAAAAAAGTAGAAGCCAACTCATATCTAAGGAGGGTACTAGTTCAAAAATAGAATGCTGAATTTTTCACCCTATGACTGATGTTGACTCACAAAATCTAGAAGCTGACTCCAGCACACAAAATTGGCATGGCATAGAAAAGATAGAATGTTGGATGTTTTGCTCTACGATTGAAGTCAACTCAAGATTCTAGGAAGTCGACTCTTAAGCTCCTGACAGCTCTAACGGCTAGTTTCCAGAATTGCCTAGATTTTATTTAGAATGCTCTAAATGATTTTTTCTAGTATTTTGATAGCTACAAACTAATTTTTAGTATTCCTAACTTGGATTAGAAGACTCCTAAGACCATATTAAAGAAAAGGAACATAAGGAATAAATACAAGAAAGAGAGAAACACCAGCATTCATTCAAAAATTCTATGCAGTACGACTTGTGAGCTTTAAAGAGTTTTCATTGCAGTTCAACCACTCAACCAACTATGCAATCAAGGCATTCTCCAGTAAAGGAAGGTAGCATTCATTGCAAAAGCCCTCCAACCTCTTAGCTTATGCATCAAAGCTTCAAATCAGCTCTTCAAAAAATTTATTTGTATTTTGTTGGAGATAAACCTCGCTCCCGCTAAAGTCCAATCTGATGCTTAACCTAATGTAACCGGTAATCACGAAAGAGCTTCGATCAAGAATTCTTCCTCCAACGACCAAACCTCTTCCAGACTTCTTCAGTAGCCGAACTCCTTCAGGAGCCAAACTTCTTTCGGACTTCTCCTTCAGTCAAATTTCTATAGCAGTCGAACTCCTTCCAAACTTCTCCTTTAGTCGGATTCCTACAGGAGCCGAACTTCTTTTGGACTTCTCCTTCAATCGGATTCCTCCAGTCCTTTAGTCAGATTCCTCTAGGAGCCGAACTCCTTTCAGACTTCTCCTTCAATCAGATTCCTCTAGCAATCGAACTTCTTTTGAAATTCTCCTCCAATCAGATTCCTGCAGGAGCTGAACTCCTTTCGAACTTCTTCTCTAGTCAGATTCCTCCAGGAGCCAAACTCCTTCTGAACTTCTTCTTTAGTGAAATTTTTCCACCAGTCGGACTCCTATACTTCTCTATCAGTCGAACTTCATTCGAATTTCTTCAACAGATTACTTTCAGAAGTAGTATTCCTCCCAGATGATCTCCTCTAGCAGTATTTTCTTTAGGAGTCCAAACTCCGCTAGAATTGGTATATATCAAAGCTCTTCACCAACCAATGTCTGCTTCCTCCGAACTTCAACTATTAAATCTCAACGAACAGATGACCCCACTATCAAACGGTTACAACTATCATTATCAGTCTGCTTCAGGCGATCCCACTAGTGGATGATTACGACTATCATTATCAGTCTATTATGAGCGACACCTCTCTCCATAATAAATTTTATGTGATCTTGAGCGATCTATGTTTGGATGGTTACGATTGTCATGATCAATCTGCTCCAGACTTCGTCTATAAAAGGAACCCATCAGATATGTTTTCTCTAAGCTCTCTTCTTCTTTCCAAAACTCTACTGAATTCTTCTCTGAGCACTCCATTTTTGTTGGCCAGAAGAGCTGACTTGATCATCGAAGGATTCTATCGAAGCCACCACCACCGACTCTAGATGGGATTTTATTTTGTAGGTCACCAATGATAACATCTTCTTCCCCAACTCCAGCTCGATCCAGCATCAACCAGATTCTACACCAACAAGATTAGCGCTAGAGAAAGGGCCCTCTATTTCTGAGATACTCTTATTCTTAAAGGAGTGCTCAGTCGATCCTATGGATCTTCTTCTTCAAGGTTCATCTCCATCCTCTCTCTCAATCCCAAGAAATGCCTCTAAAGAAGGCAAGTATCCGAAGATTTACCACTTCTACCGTCAGATCTGAGTCAGATCCATTCACTCCTACTCCATCGCTGGCACTTCAACCTCCTCCTCCATCGACAATCATGGTAGATCTGGAGCAATTTAAGCTATTGATGCAGTAGATTTAAGATCTCACCAAAATGGTGCAGGCCATGTGGCAGCCCTTGATGGTGATTTCATCAAAAAACCCACCATCAAGATGTCAAAAACTTATCCGAAGGAGGAGCACTTGGGCAAGCATACCCGTCGCCCCTAAGAAGAAAAAATAGAGAGCAGAGGATCCTTATTCAGATCCTAATTCTTCTTCAGAAGAGATCTTTTCTATCTACAGTTGGAAGTCTTTCAAGATCTACAATCGAGATAACATCCTCGATCAAAAACTATAGAAGATGGGTTGGTGGATTGAGAAACTTCGCCATGAAGCCCTGGCACACCATGACGACATCCGCACCAATCCTTCTTTCTCTCTCCAAATTATGCAAGAGCCCATTCCGTCAAACTTCATGTTCTCCCAATTTGAAAGCTATAATGGAATCTCTGATCCAGTCGACAGCTGAAGGCCTTCAGAACCATGATGCTGCTCCATGGTGCATCAGACGTCATCTTATGCTGAGCTTTCTCGTTTACCTTAAAAGGAGCAGCAAGAAACTAGTACTCAGTACTTAAGTTAGGTACCATCTTTTTCTTCGATCAAATGAGCTATCAGTTTATGGCTCGCTTCATTAGCAACTGACGTTCCCATCAAGGTTCAGATTTCCTAATGAATATCAAGCAGAAGAAGGAGGAATCTATCCAGGCTTATGTCACCCGATTAAATGCTACTGCATTGGCGGTCTGGAACCTAGACCAGTCTGTTGCAATGGCCACACTCAAGGAAGGCCTTCAGAAGAATGATTTGCTATTCTTCCTGGAGAAGAAGTATCCTAGAGATTTTATCGATTTGCTAGCTCAAGCTGAAGGATATGCCTGAGCAGAAGAAGCCTTCAAGTTGAAGGATGAGAAAGCTGTAGGAGAGTGGAAGACGGGCGAGTCTAACAAATCCACAACTGATGGAGGGCCGAATGAAGTTTGGCCACGCTCACAAACTCCCTCCGAGTGTAAGCGAGTCCAAACTCCTCCTCGAGCTTGTCGTCAAAAAAGCCCAGACAAAAGGGCACGACGAAGTTCTCCTCTTAGAAGGTTTCACGATTATGCCCCCCTCAATGCTCCAAAAGTGTCAACCCAAAGCAAGAGAAGATCTACCAAGGGCACTACCATAGCCAAAACTACCAAGGATGGAGAAACAATAAGAAGATTGGCCATCTCTTGGCATTATCAACACTATCTCTGGAAGACTTAGTACTTCAACGAGCCGCCATCTCTTAGCCTCAGAGCCAGGAGAAGCTTGCCCCAAATTGGAAAGGTCCGTATGAAATAGAGGAGGTCGTTCAGTCTGAAGCTTATCGCCTGAAGGAGTTCGGAGGAACAACGCTTCCACAATCTTGAAATTCAAAAAATTTGAGAATGAAAGAAGCAATCAAAAATGGCCATGTTAGGAATGGGAGGAGAACCTCATCCTAACATGAGCAAAGTCAAAGACCTCATTCATTTTAGATGAGATAAGGAGAGAGGCCCTAACAACGGTCCTTATGTGTCCCTATAGTCCGTTAGGAACATGAGGAGAACCTTATCCTAACATGAGCAAAGTCGAAGACCTCATTCATTTTAGATGAGATGAGGAGAGAGGCCCTGACAACGGCCCTTATATGCCCCTACAGCCTATTAGAAATAGAAGGAGAACCTCATCCTAATGTGAGTAAAGTCGAAGGCCTCAATCATTTTAGACGAGCTGAGGGGAGAGGCCCCGACAATGGTCCTTATGTGCTCCTACAATCTGTTAGGAATAGAAGGAGAACCTCATCCTAACGTGAGCAAAACTCGAAGGCCTCGTTCATTTTAGATAAGATGAGGGGAGAGGCCCTGACAACGGCCCTAATGTATCTCTATAACTTATTAGAAATAAGAAGAGAACCTCGTTCTAATATGAGCAAAGTTGAAGACCTCGTTCATTTTAGACGAGATGAGAGGAGAGGCCTGACAACAACCCTAATGTACTTCTATAGTCTATTAGGAACAGGAGAAGAACCTCATCCTAATGTGAGCAAAGTCAAAGGCCTTGTTCATTTTAGACGAGATGAGGGAAGAGGCTCTGACAACGGCCCTAATATGCCCCTACAGTCCATTAGGAATAGGAGGAGAATCTCATCCTAATGTGAGCAAAGTCGAAGACCTCATTCATTTTAGATGAGATGAGGGGAGAGGCTCCGATAATGGCCCTTATATGCCCTTACAATCCATTAGACATAGGAGGAGAACCTCGTCCTAACATGAACAAAGTTGAAGGTCTCGTTCATTTTAGACGAGGTGAGAAGAGAGGCCCCGACTCGACTGGAGATAAGATCTCCCCCAAGCTTCAACTTCAACAGAAGATAAGATCAACTTCAATAGAAGATAAGATCTTCTTCAACCTCGACTAGAGATAAGATCTCTTTTGAGCTTCAACTTTAACAGAAGATAAGATCTCCTATAACCTCGGCTGGAGATAAGATCTCTCCCGAGCCTCAACTTCAATAGAAGATAGGATCTCCTTCAACCTCGACTGGAGATAAGATCTCCCTCAAACTTCAACCTCAACATAAGATAGAATCTCCTTCAAACCTCGATTGGAGATAAGATCTCTCCCAAGCTTTAACCTCAATCGAAGATAAAATCTCCCCCAAGCTTCAACCTCAATAGGTGTAGAGCCTGAAAAAGAATTTTGGCAATCATCTTTTTTATACTTCCTTCCTTCAAATTTTGAACTCAAAAATGGGGAGACTAGTATTGGGGATAAACTCCGCTTCCACCAAACTCCAGTCTGATGCTTAGCCTAATGTTACTGATAATCATGAAAGAGCTTCGATCGAAAATTCTTTCTCCAACAGCCAAACCCCTTCCGAACTTCTCCTTCAGTCAGATTTTTATAGGAGTCGAACTTCTTTCGAACTTCTTCTTCAGTCAGATTCCTATAGGAGTCGAATTTCTTTCGGACTTCTCCTTTAGTCAGATTCCTCCAGTCCTTCAATCGGATTCCTCTAGGAGTCGAACTCTTTCCAAACTTCTCCTTCAGTCAAATTTCTCCAATAGTCAAACTCCTTCCAGACTTTTCCTCCAGTCAGATTTTCGTAGGAGCTGAACTCCTTTCGAACTTCTCCTTCAATCGGATTTCTCCATCAGTTGAACTCCTTTTAGACTTCTCCATCAGTCAAACTCCATCCGAATTCTTCCAATGGATTACTTTCAGATTTTAAGTAATATTCCTTCTAAATGATCTCCTCTAGCCATATTTTCTTTAAGAGTCCGAACTCCTCTAGAATTAATATATATGAAAGCTCTTCACCAACCAATGCCTGCTTCCTCCAAACTTCGACTATTAAATCTTAATAAACAGGCAACCCCACTATCAGATGGTTATGACTGTCATTATCAGTCTATTATGAGCGACATCTCTCTTCATAATAAATTTCACGTGAGCTCGAGTGGCCCATGATCGGATGGTTACGATTGTCACTATCAATCTGCTCCAGACTCCATCTATAAAAGGGACCCTCCATATACATTTTCTCTAAGCTCTCTTCTCCTTTCCAAAACTCTACTGAATTTTTGTCTGAGCACTCCATTTCTATTGGCCAGAAGAGCTGACTTGATCATCGAAGAATTCTGCTAGAGCCACCACCACCGACTCCGGATGAAACTTTATTTTATAGATCACCGATGGCAATCTCTTCTTCTCTAACTCTAGCTCGATCCAACATCAACCAGATTCTGCATCAACATATTTAAATTTCTACATTCTAAAAATTTTGTATTTCAAGTTTCAAAATGATTGAAACTTGGGGGATAGGCTCATCCAAGTCTTAAATTAAATCTGTACAAGCGTAAGAGTAGCTTAGGGATAGGTTTTGGTTGGTTAGCCCAAAAAACTAACTAAATTTAGATTATGAATTCAAAAAAAATAATCTTATTATAATCTTAATAATTATAATAGAATTCTTAAGTGGATTGCTTGAGGAGTGGACATAGGTATTGAGTTTGATACTAAACCACTATAAAAATTTTATGATTTTGTATGTGTGATTTTTTTTTATTAGCTATAATTATTTTAGCTTATTTAAGCACTATATTTTCAATATATTAGTATTCCTATTCAGCACATACACTTATTAATCTAAAAATATTTTGAAAAATCTAATTCACCTCCCCTTTTTGGTTGTTCTTTTGGGCAATAGGGATGGACATTCTTGAGTCATTTTTCATAGCATCGAGATAATGAAAGTTTCTACTCATTGCCATAGACTACTTTGCCAAATAGGTGGAGGCTGAGGCACTTGCTCACATCACTGAAGCAAGGGTGGAAGACTTTATTTGAAAATCTATTATATGTAGATTTGGCTTGCCCAGGGTTCTAATTATGGCCAATAGTTTATCGAAAAAAGTTTGCCAAGTTAGGTGAGAATCTAAATATATCACACCACTTAACCTCGGTAAGCCATCCTAAAGCCAATGGAGAGGCCAAGGTAATAAATCAAACTCTGCTGCAAGGCATAAAACTAGGCTCGACAAAGAAAAAGGTTCGTGGGCAAACGAGCTTCACCATATGTTATGGGCTTACTGAACTACCCAAAGGATACCCACAGGAGAAACTCCATTCAATCTGATGTTTGAAACTAAAGCTATCATCCTGGTCAAGATCGAACTCTCTTCAGCATGGATCGAAAACTTTAATAAGCAAAGCAACATGGAGGATCTCGAGCGAACTTTGATTTACTGGAAGAAGCCTAAGAAAAAGCTCGGATCAAGATGATAGCATATCAGCATAGAGTAGCTCGATATTATAACTTTCGAGTAAAGGCAAGATCTTCAGAACTAGCGATTTGGTGCTACGTCGAGTAGAGATCTCCCAACTGACCAAACAAGATAACTTGACATCAAACTGGGAAGGCCCTTATGAGGTGAAAGAAGTTGTCAGGCCAGGCACTTATCAACTCAAGAAGCTAGATGAAATTCTCCTACCTCGATCGTGGAATGCTAAAAATTTACGGATGTATTATCAATAATTTTGATTCAATACAACTATCTTGTTTTTGTATGTTCTCTACTTGAAACATTTTTTAGATTGTTGCATATGATGTTTATAACCTAGCCTCAATCGGCCAACGAAACAAAATGCAACCAACAAAAGCTCTAAAAAATGGAAAGCCCTCATCCCTAAACAAGGGAGCCCCAGAAAGCAGAAAGACCTCATCCCTAAATAAGGTAGCCCCAAAAAGTGGAAAGCCCCCATCCCTAAACAAGGTAGCCCCAAAAAATGGAAAGCCCTCATCCCTAAACAAGATAGCTTCAGCAAATATTCAAACTTGCCCAGTATTAGGATGAACTAGATTCATTTTGCATTCCAACAATCATGGGGATTATCAACTTAAAGGTCAGAAAGAAACTTTCATTCAAAAAGTACATTCCATTCACCAACCATGATACAAAAGCTATAATGTTGGTGCTCAAAGCACAAGTGACTTCATGAAGCCGAAAAGAAAAAGGAAGAGAAGGAAAAATTTATGAGATATTTGATTAAGTATCTCGAACTAATCCAAGTGGCCATGACCTTAGTGAGACTATATCCAACATGACTTGTTCTGAGCTCAAGGCCTCATGCGGAGATAGATTGGCTTTAGAAAAATGTTGTCTGATCAAGTGCTCACATGTCTCAAACTCGGCCTTGCATGCCATGGCTGACACATCACCCACCTCGAGAGTTGTGGCATGTTAAATGACAAGCAACAACTTCTTCAATCGCTCCATTGTTACTTTGGATTCCTTGTTGGCTGCCACACTCCTCGCCAAGTCATTGCAAAGTTGAGTTAGTTCAGCTTCAGATTCCCTCCTGACTGTCTCACTCATTACCAGAGCAATACAGAGTCGAGCTAGTTTGGCCCTACTTTAATCCAAAATTTTAGAAAGATTACTGGCAAGATTCTGAGCCAAAGTTAGTTCACTATCATCATGACCAACATCTGGCCCTCTGGTACTCAATGCTAATCTTTCTCTCATTGGAATCTCCCCTCTTCATTGGACTAGCGCCAAAAATTGGCAACCTCCTCCTCCACAGAGTGCAAGTGGTGTTGAAGGTTGATGATCTATTCTATAATAGAATGTAGTTCATTCTAAAAATGGATGACCTCCTCGGTAGCTTCATGCTTGACCTCTTCAATAGTCTTATCAAAATCGATGCACTGCTTCCAAGCTTTCTCCCATTTCGAATAAAGCTCACTCCAAAGCTAAGCAATCTTTATTGTAGAACTCCAAGTCTTTTCTTCAGCAAGCTTTGCTAATTTTTCATATTTTTTAGATAATCGATTCCTCTCGCATTGTGTGCCTAGGTGGTCGGCTAGATTGTCGACCTCAAATGCTGAATTTCCACCAAAGCCACATCGAGATTCTTCTTCATCTTAGAAAGCTTCCGTTTGGCCCTTGTTGGTGTGAAATCTGATTGCTGTTGGAGAAGTGCTGAAGTCAAAAAAGATGAGGTCGCCATCGGTGACCTGCAAAATAAGTCTCATCCAGAGCCCAAGGTGGTGGCTCCAAGAAGACCCTCCGATGGTCAACTTAGTTTTTTTGGCCAATAGAAATGGAGTGCTCAGTCAAGAAAATTGTAGAATTTTTGGAAGGAAGAAGAAAGCCCAGAGAAAACATATCTGGAGGGTCCCTTTTATAGACAAAGCCTGTAACAAACTAATAGTGACAACTGTAACTATCAAATAGTTGGCCGCTCAGAGCCACGTGGAGTTTGTTATGAAAGATAGTGTTTGTTGTCGTGAGGTGCCAGTCCATTTGAGATTTGATAGTCAAAGTTAGGAGGGGTGGGCATCGATTGATGATGACCTTTGAGCTGTATCAATTCTAGAGGAGTTCGAACTCCTCTAAGGTAGTTCGAGTGTGGGTCGGTTCATGCCATATACGAGACTGGACTTATGCAAAGACCTTCCTAGATGACTACAGAGAGTTCGACCACTGGAGAAGTTCGGAAGAAGTTTGGCCACTAAAGAAATCCGAAAGGAGTTCGACCACTGGAGGAGTTTGACCGTTGGAGGGATTCGGAAGGAGTTCGATCACTGGAGGAGTGCGGAAGGAGTTCGACTGCTGGAGGGATCCAAAAGGAGTTTGACTACTGGAGGAAGAATTTTTGATTGAAGCTCTTCTATGATTATCAGTTACATTAGTCTAAGCATCAAACTAGACTTCGACAGAAGTGGAGTTTATCCCTAACAATAGTCTCCCTACTTCCGAGTTCAAAATTTGAAGGAAGAAAGAAAAAAGACAATGGCCGAAGTTTGATCTCGGGTTTTCGTGCTTGTCAGGATGAGATATTTTGGTGTTTATCATGCTGGCACCAAAATTTTTTAAGTCTGAAATAAGTTTGAAAAGATGGCTCTTCGAATCTTCCATCAAAATTCTGCCACAGGTATGGCACCATAAAGACTCCGCCCATCACCGCTCCTCTGTCATGTGTAGGTGGTGTGGTGCTCCTAAGCCTTAGGAGGCCATGGGTGGAGCCAGGGTGAGGGCTCCAGGGAGGCTAGGATAGGTGTGGTCCTAGGGCTAGGACAGAAATTATCCTAGGGTGGAGGCGGCATGTAACTCTTCATGCACTTGAGGTTCAGATATTGAGGGCCTCAAGAGACTTGGTTGGTGCTTCGAAGATCTGGGACATAAGGTGGAGCAAGAAACTAAAGTTAGAGCTTGAAAGCTACAGAAAAAAAATTTCTGCAGGTTAGCCGACTCAGTCCAAAACTGAATCGACTAAGTCTTAGAGCATAGGCAAAATAGAGAACTTTGCATTCGGGACTGCTAGCACGGCATAGGACTGGGCCAACTCATTTTCAAACTGAGCCAACCCAGTGGAACTTAGCCGACTCAGTGCTGAGACTGAGCTGGCTCAGTGTGTGGGCAGAGTTACGCGAGGGTCTATTTTGGGCAAGGGTTTGGATTGATCCTAGGGGTCTTAAGGCTTAGTTCAAGAGATCTTAAGGGAGCTAATTCATATATGGGTTGGGTTAGCCTAGGGGAGTTTTTAAGCTATGATTTATTAGGATTCATGTGGGAACTCTAGGATATATAAACCAGAATATTGTAACTTTTACACAAAGATTGGAATACAATTAAGCTTTTCTCCCTAACTCTCTTCTCTCTTCTCTCTGGTTCCAATACCAAAATCTTAGCTTCTCTCATCTTTCTTAGATCTTCTTCAGTTTGTTGGATTAACACGCAGATTCATACAAGAGATCAAATCTATAATTATGGCTCTGAGCAGTCGTAAGAATAATAATTGGTATTAGAGCCTGGTTTAGCATGGAGGAGGAAGAATATCAATTTTCAACAGAGATCGGTAGCAAGATTCAGATCAAAAGGCTTTCTCCAAGCTTCGTAAGAAAGAAAGAGATCACAGGGCTGCTATCCACGTCCCTAGTCAAGGTATTTCTCAGATCTACTTGTTTGCTATAATTTGATTTGGATTGATCATGGAGAGCAGCGAGTTGAAGGTAGGATTAGAGAAGTTTGATGAAAAAAAAAGTTTTACGATGTGGATGGTAAGGATGGAGGATCTACTGGTTCAGATGAGGCTGGATTCAGCCTTGGAGGATAGGCTGGGGGAGATGACAAACAAGGAGTGGGTGTCCTTGGAGAAAAGGATATGTGCCACGATTAAAGCTTATTTGGCAGATGAGATTTTATATGGTGTGTTGGAAGAGAAAACACCCAAGGGATTATGGTCGAGGTTACAATAGTTGTACATGAAAAAGAACATGTGCAATAAGTTGATACTAAAGAAGCAACCATACATCCGTCGGATGCAGGAGGGCGAGGATATTGCGGGGCATATTCTGTGATTCGATCGGATGAGCATGGACTTGCTCAATATAGGGATGAATTTAGAAGAGGAGGACAAGAGTCTATTGTTGCTATGTTCACTATCCGAGAGCTTTGATCCATTGGTGACAACTTTGCTGTATGGTAAGGAGACACTGGTGTACGAAGAGATCGTATCAATGCTCAGATCCAACGAGCAGTGAAAATGGATGAGGAAGAGGGAGGTCTTTCAGGAGAGTCTTGTGGTTTCAGAGAAGCATAGAAAAGAGAAGAAGAAGGGAGAATAGAGGGGAAGCAAGGGGTCCAAGAGATGCTTCAAGTGTAGAAAAGCAGGGCACTTTAAGCGGAAGTGTCCATTTTGGAAGAAGTGCAAGGGAGGAGAAAGCTCGATTTCATTAATTCAATCACTGATAGTGAAGAGTTAGATGAGCTCTTGGTGATCTCGAAGGAGCCCACAGGGTGTGGTGTATCTGAGAGGATTTCGAATAGATCTGCGGAGTGCAGAGGGTCTGAAGGGATAGTGACGGTATTTGAGGTACAGCGATAGGCCTAGTAGTGCAGCATTGGTTGGTTGGCCTCGAGGGACTCAGAAATAAAGTCAGCTTCTGCAGCATCAAGAAGACTTCTGCTTCAGGTGGAGCACCGAGAAGAGGTGGCTTCACGAGTAGAGGAAGCTATGACACGGGTTCAGAGCAGAGGGGTGCAGAGCGAGGACCAATATTCTAGTACTAGTATCGGGGCTGTACAGATCCAGGTGGAGAGGATTGTGCAGGAAGATAGGCATGGCTCTAAGGAGACAATGTCAGGTAGAGCATCAGGATATGCAGCGAGTGCTGGTAAAAAAATGTTGCATGATTTCCAAAAAAGTCTAAGATAAGTGATGTAGCTGCCAAGCAGAAGGATACCTATAATTCCAAAGGTGGTGCAGAGGAACAAGCCAAGGACTTCAGCGGTGAATGCGGTCATCCCGAAGGCTTCAAAGGGAGCTCAGCAGCTGAAGAAGAATGACAATGGCAAAGTGAGCATGAGGGGCTATCAGGACATGCAGAGATAGCAGGATCGTGTAGGAGGATGTTGCTAGGTGTGCCAAGGCTTGGGCGCACCAAGGTAGAGATTGCAGGTGATGTGGTGCTCCCAATCCTTGGGAGGCTACGAGCAGAGCCAGGGTGAGGGCTCTGGAGAGGCTAGGATAGGTGTGATCTTAGGGCTAGGATAGGAGTTGTCCTAGGATGGAGGCGGCATGTAGCTCTTCATGGGCTTGAGGTTCAGGTATTGAGGGCCTCAAGGGGCTTGGTTGGTGCTTCAGAGACCTGGGACATAAGCTAGAACAAGAAACCAAAGTCGGAGCTTGAAAGCTATAGAAAAAAAGTTTTCTATAGGTTAGTCGGTTCAGTCCAAAACTAGGTCAGCTAAGTCTCAGAGCACAGACAAAATAGAGAGCTGCGCATTCGAGACTGCTGGCATGGCACAGGACTGGGTCGGCTCAATTTTAGACTAAGCCAACCTAGTGGAACTTAGCCAGCTCAGTACTGAGATTGAGCCGACTCAGTGCGTGGGCAGAGTTACGTGAGGGTCTGTTTTGGACTAGGGTCTAGGTTGATCCTAGGGGTCTTAAGGTCTGGTTTAAGAGGTCTTAAGGGGGCTAATTCATGTATGGGTTGGGTTAGCCTAGGAAAGTTTTTGAGCTGGGGTTTATTAGGGTTCATGTGGGAACTCTAGGGTATATAAACCAGGATATTGTAACTTTTACAAAAAGGTTGGAATACAATTAAGCTTTTCTTCCTAACTCTCTTCTCTCTTCTCTCTAGTTCCAATACCAAAATTCTAGCTTCTCTCATCTTTCTTAGATCTTCTTCAGTTTGCAGGATTAACACCCAGGTTCATGCAGGAGATCAGATCTACGGCTGTGACTTCGAGCAGCCGTAGGAATAATATCATGATGAGTGGGACATGCGACGCACGCTGACCGACCGAAGTCGATCCATAATCATAACTACTTCAGATTACCTCTGGCTATTTAAGGCCTTCTCTTATTATTCAGAAGTCATCCCTGCCCGAATCTTCTTCTTCCTTCAACCCTCGTTCGCCTTCTTCTCGTAGGTCTCATTCTTCTCACATCTTCCTAAGCTCTGGACATCCTTTCAATTCATCCTCATCGCATCCATTATCCTTTCATCCTTCCTGGATTGTTTGGGTCAGTTTCCTAACCCTTCTCTTAGATTATTCATGCTTATCACTTCTGGCTTCTTATTTTTCTGATTTTTTTTTTGGGGGGGGGGGGGGGTTCTTGGGGTTCATCTCGATCCGAATGTCTTTCGAAACCTCCCACTCCATCGGTTCGTGGGGCTCGTTCGAACCAACCTTCTTTGATTCTATACTCCTGACTGAGGTAGAACCTAGGAACATGTCTCGCTCATCTTTTGCTCCAGACACCATCCCATCCATCCTTACTCGGACGATCTTTCTTTGATTAGAATTCAATATAGAATCCCTCCAGAATATGACCTTGAACTCTCCATCTCTAACGATTGGGTCAGTTCTCCTTCGATCGATCGATTTTGTTTATACTTAGAAGCTTTGCGTGCTAGGCTTAGACTCTCACTGCCTCCATTTGTAGTTGCTCTCTTTCAATTTTTAAACATCCTTTTTGCATCTATCGTACCGAAGTTCTTTTGGTTCATCATAGATTTTCTCTCCCTCTATCGATTTATCAAAGTCCAACCGACCATTTTGCTTTTTGGGAATTTCTATACCTTCAAGTGCCATCCTTCCACAAAGGATTGGTGGTACATTTCCCCCTTGGTCAGCAAGAAGGGATTATTGAAAGGTGTCCCTTCTTTCATTCACAACTGAAAGGAAAAGTTCTTTTTTGTACATTGCCCAACCTTGCCATTAGGTCTTCCTTCATAGGGTTATATTAGAGAGTCAGTTCGCCGAGCTCCTAGCATAGACTGAGCCAACATTGATTCCTCCAATAAACTCAAGGTGTACCAAGCTCCTCCTCTTTCCGATCTTCTAAAGGAACAGACCTCGTTCAACCTGGGTCTGAATCTCCATGATCCTGTTGGTACATCTTTTGATTTTTGAATCCACATAATTTCGTGCACGTGTATTGCCACTGACCGCTCTTCTTTTTCTACTACAGAAATGGACACACAAGCCGCCAAGATGCTTACCAAAGGGCTCTTCACCAAGAAGAGGAAAGGAAAGGTACAAGAAGATAGCTCAAAGAGGATGAAGGTTGGTGTTTCCAGCTCCGGAGTCCCCGCCTCCACTGCCGCTACGTCCGAGGTCATCGTCGGTGCTGAGATTGCCCCAACTGCTAAGGTTGACACTGCTAGCATGGGCCTGGTGCCTTCCATGCCCTCAGGTCCCTCCAGTGGGAATTAGATTTTGGAGCTTCCTGTCAAGAAAGGAATGGAAGAGGGAAGAAAAAAGAAAGCCGTTGCGAAGACGTCGTACAAGGCTCGCTTAGATGGATCGGATGGCAATGACAACGAATGAGGGGAGGATCCCTTCGACAATCTAAAGATCGTCTGGGATCTTGCTGACAGTTTTCCATGCCCAAAGTGGTGGACCAGATGGCCGACCTGGACCCACGGTAATTCATCTAGAGTTCTCTCGAAACCATCTTCAAGGTGATTGCTCCATTGCTTGACTCTTTCTTTTCTCTTCTGCACTCTTCTTATTCTCTCCTTCTTCTTCTTCTTCTTTTTAACACCAGTCATTTATTGCAGTCGGATCATCAGATGCTCACTCACATCAAGAGGATGCATCATCAGGAGGCAGAGGCATAGAAGGCCTAGGAGGACCTTTGAGCTGAGGTCCATTATCTTCAAGAGAGGGTCAACGAGGTCGAGCATCTTACCGAGGAGAAGGCGGTGGACATCGAAAGTCTTCAGGATGTGCTCCGCGAAGAGGAGTTCACCTCGATCGGACTAAAGACCGCACTGACCCTAGAGGAGAGGAGGAAGGAAGACAAATATAGGATCGTCGAACTGGAGACCCAAATGGTGAAGTCGATCTCGGAGGCAATGACCCAGACCATGGAAGAGTTCAAGACCTCTCTCGAGATGCGGAACCCGAACATCGAGTTTGGTCAGGAAGCATTTATCAAGGATTTCAAGCTCTGCAAAGGCAGGGTAGCCCGAAGGTTCTCCAAGCTCGACCTCGACTTTCTGAAGGAGGAGGAAGACGATGTCGAGATGGGACCATCTAATGCAGTAGTCGACCTTTTCTTTGATGAGCTCGCTTTTGGCTCATCTGAACCTACCACAGAGGTGTCCAAACCAGTTCGAGAACCTAAGGCAGCCGAGAGCGATCTGATTCCACCCTCCGAGGTTGAGATCCTCGAGTAGTTATACTTTTTTTTTTGTGTCTTGTACTCAAAAGTTTTGATTAAATGAAGTATTTTTTTTTTCATACCCTTGAGCGCTTTTTCATATCTCGAATGCAGTCACCCACCAATGCTGATCCACTACCTCAAGGGATTCCGATAAGGCCCTTGATAAAGAACCTGAGGAAGAAAGTTCATCTTCTGAGGAAGAAGTTGAAGAAGATGGAGGACGACCTTCAAGCCTCATGAAAGAATGCTTCTGAGGTGACCAAAGAGGTCACTCACCTCCGAGGCTTGCATATGAAGGAAGCGGTGAGCTTCAGTATCTAAAAGGACAGCTTCGAGAAGGAGGTCATCGAACTCAAAATAAATGCTAACGATAAGTCCTGGGCACTGACAGTGAAGATCAGCTCTCTTGAAGCTAACCTGAAGGATGCTGGAAAAAGATCCATCTTTTGGAAGGGAGCTTGATGTGGTCTACCGATAAGGCCTGGTACGACTGAGATTGGTTAATAAAGTTTTTCCAGCTTCAAAAATAGCTACAAGATATTGAGGACTGACATAATAGCTATCGAGTGACCTGGGCGGAGAAGATGTCCAGACTTGAAGGCAAGCCCAAGATTGCTAGAGACAAAGCAACTCATCTTCGAAAGCAACTGCACAATAATCGAAGAGCCAACGTGAGTGGTGAGTCAGAGGAGATTGCCTCCTTTAAGAGGATCATTGGTGAGCTTTCAAAGGCAGTTGGGGTGGAGCAAGCCGAGGTTCAATGACCGAAGCTTCAGCTCGCTTGTGAACATCGGACTGTCGAGGATGCGGAGGCCAAGTCTGAAGTTTTAAGGAGATAGCGATGAGAGCTCGAGGATAAGTTTTAGCTCTCCAATAGAATGTATGTAGATAGTCTCTTCCAGAAGAAGAAGCTTGTGGAGGAGATCCTTAGGCTAAAGTAGGCCTTGATGGCTGGAGCCAACAGTCCAAATTCTGAAGAATCTAGTTCGCCTTAGAGCTTCGACCTCTTCCCCCTCCTTTTTTTTCAGTGTAATCGGCCTTGTCGGCCTATACTTTGCTTGTAATGAACTTATTTTTATAATAAAATAATATATTTTTTGCTATTTTTATTTCGCATGAACCTGAGGCCTATTTACAGCCTTACCTTCTTTACCTCATTTTTCTCTCTATCATTTTCTTATGAAATGCTTGTTGTGGATGCTGAGCTCGTTGTGGACATCGGGCTTATTGTGGAGATCGAACTAGGACTTTTCTTGCAAACCAGGATAAGATTCTATCCTTCGCATTTGACATAGTCAGGTCGTCATGGGAAAACACGTGTAAGGATTCTCCACCAAGCTTCCTCCTTCTCCACGTCTTTGATCTATGAGGTTTCGATCTTTGCTCATGTTAGGATGAGACTTTTCTTCTATTCTTATCATGGCTTACAGGGGTGTGTTAGGATCATCGATAGGGTCTCTCCCTCCATCCTGTCTTATATCGATGAGGTCGTCGACTTCACTCACGTTAGGATGAGGTTCTTCTCCTGTTCCTAACGTGGCTTGTGGGAGCGCATCTGGGCCGTTGATAGGGCCTCTCCCCCTATCCCATCTTAAATGGACGAGATCTTTAACTTTGCTCACGTTAGGATGAGGTTCTCCTTCTATTCCTAATAAGTTGTAGGGGCACATTAGGACCGTTGTCGGAGCCTCTCTCCTCCTCTCATCTAAAATGAATGAGGCCTTTCGACTTTGCTCACGTTAGGATGAGGTTCTTCTCCTTATTCCTAACGGACTGTAGGAGTACATTAGGGCCATTGTCGGGGCCTCTTCCCTCATCTCGTCTAAAATGAATGAGGTCTTCGACTTTCCTCATGTTAGGACGAGATTCTCCTTCTATTCCTAATGGGCTGTAGGGGTATATTAGGGTCATTGTCAGACCCTCTTTCCTCCTCTCGTCTAAAATAAATGAGGCCTTCGACTTTGCTCACGTTATGATGAGGTTCTCCTTCTATTCTAATGGATTGTGGGGCACATTAGGACCATTGTCAAGGCCTCTTCCTCATCTCATCTAAAATAAATGAGGCCTTTGACTTTGCTCACGTTAGGATGAGGTTCTCCTCCTATTCCTAACAGACTATAGGGACACATTAGGACCATTATCGGGGCTCCCCCATCTCATCTAAAATGAATGAGGCCTTCAACTTTGCTCATGTTAGGATGAGGTTCTCCTCCTGCTCCTAATGAACTGTAGGGGTAATTAGGATCGTTGTCAGGGCCTCTCCCCTCATCTCATCTAAAATGAATGAGGCCTTCGACTTTGCTTGCATTAGGATGAGGTTCTTCTCTTATTCCTAACGGACTGCATTTATCATGAGATCAAGTTTGGGGGTAATCCCCCTTGATCACCAGTATACAATAGAGATTAGGATGTTGAAGTAGGAGAATTTCATTATAATCAAATCATTGATAATACATTCATAGATTTTTTGAGTTTCATGGTCTAGATAGGTCTACCCCTTCGAGTTCTTTCAAGTAGTACATCTCGAGTCAGACGACCTCCATGACCTCATAGGGTCCTTTCCAATTTGGGGCAAGCTTCTCCTAGCTCTGAGGCTGAGAGATGGCAGCTCGTCGAAGCACTAAGTCCTCCACTTTGAATATTTTACCTCTAACTCTGGAGTTATAGTATCGGGCCATCCTTCATCTGTAAGCTACCATCCGAACTTGGGCTTCCTCTCTTTTTTCTTCTAGTAGGTCAAGGTTGGCTCTGAGGTCCTGCGAATTATGTTGCTCGTTGAAAGGCACTACCCATGCCGATGGAAGCTTAAGTTCAATCGGGATGACTGTCTCAGTTCCAAAAGCTAAGGCAAACAGTGTTTCTCTAGTCGACAGCCTTTAGGTAGTACGGTATGCCCATAGAACATGATAGAGTTCGTCCGCACAGGGCCCTCTTGCTCTTTTGAGTCTTATCTTGATGCCTTGCAATAGGGTTCAGTTTGGTCAATTCAACTTTTCCATTTGTCTGTGGGTGAGCTATCGATGTGCAGTGATGGGAGATATTTAGATCTTCATAGAACTTAGTGAACCTCATCCCAGTAAACTATCTCTCGTTATCTATTATGAAAGTTCAAGGCAAATCAAATTGGCGGATGATTGACTTCCAGACGAAGTTCCATACCTTGGCCTCAGTAATTTTTGCTAGTAGTTCAGCTTCGATCCATTTGGTGAAGTAGTCAATCACAATCAAAAGAAACTTTCATTGTCTGGATGTCATTGGGAAAGGGCCAAGTATATCCATTCTCCACTGCGCAAATGGTCAAGGTGTGCTTAGTGGAGTAAGCTCAGAGGCTGGCTATCTTTGTATATTTATATTTCTCTGATAGTGATCATATTTCTTGACATACTCCATAGAATCATGGTACAAGGTCGGCCAATAATATCCTTATTGAAGTAGTCTTTGTGACAAGGATCTGGCTCCTACATGACTTCTACAAATTTTCTTGTGCACTTTCCATAATGCGAAGTCGACCTCTGAAGGTCGAAGACGTCTCCATAGTGGTAGTGAGTACGATCTTTTATACAACTTGCCCTCATACAAAATATACCAAGAGGTTTGATTCCTAAGTTTTCGAGCTTCTTTCGGATCATGAGGAAGAACTCCCTCTTTAAGATAGCAACTAATGGGTCAATCCAGCTCAGCTCGAGCTCCATCTGCATAACAAGCTGTAATTCCTCTGAGCTTAGGCATTTTAGTATTTCAAAAAATACTTCTTTGGATAGTTCGACTAGGCTAAAGTGGCCAGTTTAGAGAGGAGGTCGGTTCTTATATTTTCTACCCTTAGAATCTATTGAATGCCAAAACTATCAAAGGTCGAAGTCAAATTCTTTACCCTCTCAAGATATTTCATCATACTTTTCTTCCATGCTTCATAGTTGCCACTAACTTGGCCGATCACTAATTGAAAATCACTGTAGACTTGAAGCCGATCTACTTGTAACTCTCTTGCTATTTTTAATCCGACGATCAGTACTTCATATTCGGCCCCATTATTAGTTGCAGGAAATTCGAAGTGTAGCATATATTCGATGATGACTCCCTCTGGATTGACTAAGACCAATTCCGCGTCTGCTCCAACGGAGTTGGATGATCCATCCACGTACAGGGCCCAAAAATCTTCGAAAAGGTCGGCACTCTCTTTGAGGAGGCTCGGTTGCAACCATGGGATGCCGGTCTCATTCTGTCCAAGCTTGGCTTCTTTCGAAATGGTACATTCTACTATAAAATCTATCAATATCTGAGCTTTGATCGATGGCTGAGATCGATAATTGATGTTAAACTCTGTGAGCTCGATTGCCCATTTCATGATTCTTTTGGAAGTATCCATTCGATGAAGGATTGATTTTATTAGTTGATCCATGAGGAGTGTTATAGTGTATCTCTGAAAGTAAGATCGGAGTCTCTTAATAGTGATTAGAAGAGAGTAAGTTAATTTTTCTAACTTAGAGTATCCAATCTCTGCATACCTCAGGATCCGGCTTACGTAGTAGATTGATCGCTGCATCTTCGCTTCCTCCTTGACCAGGACTGCTGCCAAGGCTGCCGGAGAGGCTGCTAGGTACAAGAATAATTCTTCTTCAGATTCAGACTTAGCCAGTAGTGGGGGAGAGTCGAGGTAATTTTTAAGCTCCTTAAACATCCATTGACACTCCATCATCTAGCGGAAGTTCTTTGGTTGCTTGAGAAACTTGGAAGAAGGGCATGCATCACTCGGCTGATCTCGAGATAAAGTGATTTAGGGATGCCACTTTTTCAGTTAGGCGCTGAACTTTTTTGATTATTTTTGGAGCAATCATCTTCTGAATAGCTCGATTTTTTTCTAAATTTGCTTCAATCCCGTGTCTTGACACCATAAACTGTAGAAACTTCTCCGAGGTTATGCCAAAAGCGCACTTGATCGAGTTCAGCTTCATCTTGTACTTCTTGAGTGCACTAAAGGTCTCTTTGAGATCGATGATATAGTTTATTAAAGCTCAGCTTTTGACAAGCATGTCATCCACATACACCTTCATGTTGCGGTCGATCTGCTCCTTGAAGATCTTGTTGACTAGGTGCTGGTACATTGTCCTATATTCTTGAGTCCAAAAGACATAATCTTGTAATAGTAAAGACCATGGTCAGTAACAAAAGTAGTTTTTTTCTCATCCTTCGGTACCATCCGTATTTGGTTATAGCCGAAAAAGGCATCCATGAAGGTGAGGAGCTCATGGCCCGAGGTTGCATCTACCAGTTGATCAATCCTGGGTAGAAGATAGCTATCTTTTGGACAGACTTTGTTCAGCTTTTTGAAGTCTATACACATCCTCCACTTATCATTGGCCTTCTTGATTAGAACCACATTAGAGACCCAAGTCGGATAGCTAATTTCTTGAATAAATCCAACATTAAGAAGCTTATCAACTTCTTCTACTATTGTCTTCTGTCTTTCTGGTGCATGGCCCTGAACTCTTTCTTTTACTGATCGATGCTTGGGATCAATGGCCAACCAATGTTCTATAACCTTGGCATTAATCCCAGACATATCCATCGAAACCCAAGCAAAGACGTCGACATTTCTCCATAAAAAGATGATGAGCTGCTCCAAAACTTCATCTTCCAGATTGGAGCCAATTTGCATCGTATGCTCCGCATTTCTGTCATTCAGGAGGATGGTCACAAGATCTTCTATGGGCTCGCCCCATTCTTCGGCAAGGTCATCACGAACATCAAACCTATCAATTGGGCAGGGGTCAAGTCGAGTGCCATTTTGTAAGGCGATGGAGTAGTAGTGCTGGGCTAATGCTTGATCGCCTCTGATTTCACCTATTCCATTGCTTGTTGAGAATTTTATTTTTAGGTAATAGACCGACACTACGACTTATAGTGCATTTAGACTAGGTCAGCTAAGGATTGCATTGTAAGAAGAGGGGGTTTTTACCACCAAAAAGTCGACCCACACCTTGGCCTGCTTTGGATACTATCCTGCAGTCACGGCTAGAATTATCATTCCCTCCACTAGCACAGCATTGCCAGTGAAGACGACCAATAGGGAGCTTATGGCTCTTAGGTGATTATCGGATATAGACATTTTAAAGAAAGCATCATAGTACAGAACGTCAGTGAAACTTTTATTATCTACCAAAATGCAGCATACATCATAATCAGCAATGTTCAAAGAGATTACAACTGCGTCATTGTGCGAGAATTGGACTCCTTGAGCATCCTCGTCCGTGAAAGCGATGGACTCTTCAGTTCTTCATCTCTTCCTAGGCTCGGCTAACCTGCTAGCCTCTCCTCGCCAAAGTCCTCCAGAGATGGTGTTAATGATTTCGATCGAAGGCCAATCTTCTCGCTGCTCCTTGCCCCTCGATGATTCTGATGGTGAGGATGCTCTCGATCAATCCCCTCATCCTTTCGATCGATGTCGTAGGAATCAACCAAGTCTACCACGCCTGATGAGCTCCTCGATCTCATCTTAGAGTTGGATGCACTCTTCCGTATCATGATCATGATCGTGATGGTAGAGGCAGAACTTGCTAGGATTGCATTTGTCAGATGAGTGCACATACTTTTCGATCTCGATAGTTGCTCCCTGATCTCCATCAGTACTTGAGTTTTTAGAGCATTAAGAGGGATGTAGTTATGAAATTTTTTAAAGGAAGAGCTCCATCATGCCCTTCTATCCAGGCTTCTTTGCCTCTAGGCCCGGGTAGGGGTTCGGACCTGCTTATGCTTCGGAGGAGTTCGGAAGCATGGTCGAGCTCCGCTCGATTTCTCTCCAGCCACGGGCACATTTGGTTCACCCGCCTGCCGCTCCTGGGTGGCTTCATTATCCCTGGCCTTAAAAGCCTCTTCAGCTCGGGCATAATCTTCAGCCTGAGCTAGCATATCGACGAAGTCCCTAGGGTACTTCTTCACTAGGGAGAATAGCAAATCATTCTTTTGAAGGCCTCCCTTGAGTGCGGCCATTGCAACAAACTGGTCTAGATTTTGGACCTTCAATGTAGCAGCATTAAATCGGATGAGATTCTTCCTCCTTCTGCTTGATATTGATCAAAAAATTCAAACCTCGGCGGAGATGTCGGCTGCTGATGAAGTGAGCCACAAACTGATGGCTTATTTGATCGAAGAAAAAGATGGTACCCAACTTAAGTGTCGAGTACCAATTTCTGACAGCTCCCTTGAGGGTGGACGGAAATGCCTTGCACAAAATGGCATTTGGCATGCCATGGAGCAGCATCATTATTTGGAAGGCCTCTAGGTGGTCGACCGGATCGGTGGTCCCATCATAACTCTAAAATGTGTGAGGAAGCATAATGGAGTTCTTCAATTTGTCGGTTTATTTTTTGGAGCCTTTGATCTAGGAGATCTTCATGATCATTGATCTCCAAAGTTTTCTGATGGAATGCGGGTAAAACTCTCCCTGAGGTCGAGTCATGGTCCGAGCAAGGGCTCTCCACCCTCTGCTTTCTCTTTTCGAACGTCATCAGTCGGCTAGTCCAAGTCGGCCATCCTCAGACTGGATCATAAGGCTTGGAAGAAGCCTATTTTGATTGAATTAGCATCGAAGCCTGTCGATGCATGGCCTGCACCACCTCCGCGAGACCATAAATCTGCTGGATCAATAGGTTAAACTGCTCTACATCCACCATGGCTGCAGATGGAGCTTGAGTTGTCGAAGCCAAAGCAGAAGCGAATAGATCTGGATGGAATATGGCTGCAAAGCCCATTGACCATCGGGTCGAAGCTTTTCTGGAAGGCATTTTTTTTTAGAGAGAACTCTAGAGAGAAGGAAAAGAGATCGCTACTAAGCACTCCTTTAAGAACAAAGAATCCTCAGGAATAGAGGGCCCTTTCTCTAGCACCAATTCTATTGGTGCAAAATTTGGTTGCCATCAGAGAAGTACTGAAGTCGGAGAAGATGAGGTCGCCATTGGTGACCTACAAAATAAGTCTCGTCTAGAGCCTGGGGTGGTGGTTCCGAGAAGATCCTCCGATGGTCAAGTTAGTTTTTTCAGCCAATAGAAATGGAGTGCTCAGTCAAAAAAGTTGCAAAATTTTTGGAAGGAAGAAGAGAACCTAGAGAAAATGTATCTGGAGGATTTCTTTTATAGACGGAGCCTATAACAAATTAATAGTGACAGCCATAACTGTCGGATAGTGGGCCGCTCAGAGCCACGTGGAGTTTGTTATGGAAGATAGTGTTTGTTGTCATGAGGTGCCAGTCCATTTGAGATTTGATAGTCAAAGTTTGGAGGAATGGGCGTTGGTTGGTGATGACCTTTGAGCTGTATCAATTCTAGAGAAGTTTGGACTCCTCTAAGGTAGTCTGGGTGTGGGTCGGTTCTTGCCGTGTACGAGATTGAACTCGTGCGGAGACCATCCTAGATGACTACGGAGAGTTCGGCTATTGAAGAAGTCCAGAAGGAGTTTGATAGCTAGAGGAATCCAAAAGGAGTTCGACTATTGGTGGAGTTCAGAAGGAGTTCGACCACTAGAGGGGTCTAGAGCTGGAGGGGTCTAGAAGAAGTTCGACCGCTAGAGGGGTCTGAAAGAAGTTCGGCTGCTGGAGGAGTCCAGAAGAAGTTCGACTGTCGGAGGGGTCTAGAAGGAGTTGGACTACTGAAGGAAGAATTTTTGATCGAAGCTCTTCTATGATTATCAGTTATATTAGGCTAAACATCAAACTAGACTTCGGTGAGAGCGGGGTTTATCCCCAACAGTCCTGATGGCTTTCCTTTTTGCCTAGCCATCTTCCTTTTGAAGTGCTTCAAAAAGAGCTCTAATCAGCATGCCCAAAGGAAGTGGATCAACTTGAAGATTCACAAGCGAACGGTCTAAACTCTCATATCTACCAAACTGATTATGGAACACATATGAGAATCATGAAATTGAGAAAGAACTCCAAAGGTAAAGAAAGATCCATTTTTTCATTGATTGAGAAAGTTTTTACATCAAAAAAAAAAGGGTAAAAGCAAAAATACAAGGCAAAAAGTTAGGACTCAATGACCTTGATTTGAGGGCCAATAGAAGAGCTCAGGACTACATCCGCTGGCTACACAAATTCTTCAACTGGAGGAGAAAATGTCGATGGAGCTTCAATAGGAAGGTTATCGCACTCACGGATTTGGAAGCCTACTGATCATCACCAGGACTACCCCCATCCAGAAAAGAAAAATCAAAATCAAGATGACAAGCCAAGACCTTCTACCAACAATCTTCTTGCCTAATGACAAAAGCCTCCATGCTGAACAGAATTTTTTTGTCGAAAAACTCCTTCGATTTCTTGAAGGATTCCACCACTAGATGACTTGCCTTTGCCACCTTCTCCTCCATTTCCTTCTTAGTATTGGCGACCCTCTTCTTCTCCAAGGCCAGTTTTGTTGTAACATTACCATGGCATCACCTAGCACTGATACTAATTGTTGTTCTATGGTACTGCTCTGACGCTATGTTGCGAAAAACCCAAGATCTTTAGCGCATACATGGAGAGATCTTTGACATTCTCTAAGATAGTATACCATAGATCCACCACCTAGATCTATGCTGGGGTACCTCTATCCTAGAACTTGAGGGAGGCACCCCCTCTCTCTAGGGCTTCTTCAAAAACCTAGGGCAACAACATTAGAGAGAAGAGAGATTGAAAGAGAAAAGATCTATATTGATTGTACCAATTAATGAAAATTCTAATATAACCTATGTATTTATACATAGCCATTAGGCTCGATGAAAAACTCTCCTGACTAACTCAATACATGAAAGCACTCACCGAGCCCATATACATCCATGTCTCTCATGCTCTTATCTCCTAGATCTAAATCCAACCCATACATGAGTTAGCCCTTTTAAGACCTCTCAAACCAAGCCTTAAGACCCCCAAGATAAGTCCCTATCCTAGACCCAAATAGATCCTCGCATAACTCTGCCCGCGCACTGAGTCAGCTCAGTCTCAGCACTAAGCCAGCTAACCTAAGACTGAAATTGAGCTAACCAATTGCATACCATGCCTACAGTCCCGAACTTGGACCTCTTTATTTGGCATGTTCACTGAGTCTTAGCCAACTCAGTATCAAACTGAGCCGGCTAACCTATAAAAAAATTTCTTCTCTGTAGTCTTTATTCTTCGACTTTGGTTTTTTGCTTTATCTTGTATCCCAGGTCTTCGAAGTACCAACCAAGCCCCTCAAGATCCTCAACACTTGGACCTCAAGCTCATGGAGGGCTAAACATCACCTCCACCCTAGGGCAACTCCTATCCTAGCCTTAGGACCATACCTATTCTGGTCTCTCGAAGTTAACACCCTGACTCTACCCGTGGCCTCCCTAGGCTTGGAAGCACCATCAATCTTCATAATCTCTATCTTGATGCCCCAAGTCATGGCAAATTACTTGGCAATTCCCCCCTACATGATCCCGCTATCACTATGCACCTTGACAGTCTCTTGTATAAACATCGCCTCTGCCAATCCTCTTCAGCTGTTGTGCACCCTTAAGGCCTTTGGGATGACCGCCTCCACCATTGAAGACCTATGCTTGCTTTTTTGCACCATCCTGAAATTGTAGGATCCCTTCTACTTAGTAGCTGCATCATTTTTTCTAGACTTTTCTGGAGAATCTACAACATTCCTATACCAGCACATGCTATACCACCTAATACGATCTTTTTAGAAATATGTCTATCCACT
This sequence comes from Cocos nucifera, assembly GCA_006176705.1. Lineage (NCBI taxonomy): Eukaryota > Viridiplantae > Streptophyta > Magnoliopsida > Arecales > Arecaceae > Cocos > Cocos nucifera. Next base: position 114,088 of record QRFJ01000094.1, on the reverse strand, counting down.
TGCACATGCCACTCCATCTGAAACTATGCATCATCGGTGCTAGTGCTAGGATATCGATCCTCCTACATCTCTCTATTTTGAACTCATGCTAAATTTTTCTCCACCTATGAATCCACCACTCCGAAGCTCCACCTATGAAGCCACCTCATTGGAGCTCCACCTATGAAGCCACCTCATTGGAGCTCCACCTATGAAACCACCGCTCCGAAGCTCCATCTAATCCAAAGTCCATCTGATGCTGTAGAAGAATCTGACTCTATCACCAAGTCATCCGAGACCAACCACTCAATGCTACACTACTGAGCCTGCCACTACATCTCGAACACCATCACCGTCCCTTCAAACCCTCTGCACTCCATGGTCCTCTTAGAAGTCATCTCAGATATCTCTGCAATCTAAGGGCACCTCTGAAATCTAAGATCATACAACTCTTCTGAATCTAGCGACTAAATCTTAAAGAATTCTATCCTAGCCTTCTTCTCTTCTGTCCTTGCACCAGCCATCGCTTCAGTTGCACCCAGAGGAACTACAGCTCAAATCCTGTCCTGAGCTCAGATCCACCTATCTCATTCTGAAGCTCCTAAGACTCCCTGGCTCTTCCTGAGACCTAATCTCGATCTTCCTAAGATGCCTCCTGACACTCTATGTTGAGATACCATCCTCGACTGCTGCACCTCTGAGCCTCTCTCAACCTCATGCCTCCAGAAAAGCAGTACTGTGGCACTCCATTGCTTCCTGCCTCATCTCGACACCACCTTCTCATAGGTATCTAGGTCCTCTCTTGCTGTACACAAACTATCCTCCACCTGAATCGCAACTCTCCCTGGTGCTCCTATAGAAAAAACCTGATCCAAGATACTCTCAACTGCTAAATGCCCGTGGCACTCCTTAAGACCCCCTGGCTCTTTCTGAGATCTACTTTTGATCTTTCTTAAATGCTCCTAACACTCTTTACTAAGATACCTCCCTCGATTGCTGCACCATCGGATCTCTCTCAGCCCCTGTGCCTCCAAGGTAGCACTACTACAGCACTCCAGCACTTCCTATCTGGTCTCTATGCCGCTCTACAGCCGCTCAATCCTAACTTGCTAGATTTCTATGGATCATCCATCTCCATCACCTTCAAAGCTCCATAAATTTATGCTCTGGTCAAATCATTGAATACATTTTTGACTACTTTCCTATCTTTCTACAACCGAAGGATGTATAGCCACTTCTTCAGCCTTCCTTCGATCATTATCCCTTGAAAAATCTCTCCTCATCTATTAAACAGTCCTATACTGCCTATCTTCTTAGATACCTCACTCCGCTGCTACACCATCGAGCCTCTCTCAACCTGCATCTCTAGGAAAGCGCTACTGCAACACTCCAATGCTCCCTTCCTTGTCTACTATCATACACGCGGCCTTTCCACCAAGATCAATCAGCAAATCATGCACCCAAATCTTCCACTCTAGGAAAAACCCATTCTGTTAATCCTCTTAGCCTCCACCTTCAACCCACTGCTCCCGATTGGCCAAACCAAAGCTATAACAAAGATAGATCTGAGACATATCATAAAATACTTATGCAGATTCCTGATTTCATCCTGTATGACTTTTTCTTCTCTTCCATACACCATCAGGCTCTGATATCAATTATTGGAGTATCACCATGGCATCATCTAGCTCAGATATCAATTGTTGTTCCATGGTACCGCTCTGACACTATGTTGCAAAAAATCTAAGATCTTTAACATGGATCTGGAGGGATCTTTGACGTTCTCTAATATAGCATACCATAGATCCACCATCTAAATCTATGCTGAGGCACCCTCCTCCTAAGACTTGAGGGAGGCACCCTCTCTCTCTAGGACTTCTTTAAGAACCTAGGGCAATAACACTAGAAAGAAGAGAGATTGAGGGAGAAAAGATCTATATTGATTGCACCAATCAATGAAAATCCTAATACAACCTATGTATTTATACATAGCCATTAGGCCTGACCAAAAACTTTCCTGGCTAACCCAATACATGAAAGCACTCACCAAGCCCATGTACACCCATATCTCCCATGCACTTATCTCTTGAATCTAAACCCGATCCATACATGAGTTAGCTCTCTTAAGACCTCTCAAACTAAATCTTAAGACCCCTAGGATAAGTTTCTATCCTAGCCTCAAATAGATCCTCATATAACTCTGCCTACATACTGAGCCGACTCAATCTCCGCACTGAGCCGACTAACCTAAAATTGGGTCGGCTCAGTTTCAAACTAAGCAAATCCAGTTATGTACCATGCCTGCAGTTCCGAACGCGCACCTTTCTATTTGGCCTATCCACTGAGATTTAGCCAATCTAGATTCAGACTGAGCAGATTAACCTACAAAAAAGCTCCTCTATAATCTTCATTCTCTGGCTTTAATTTTTTGCTCTACTTTATGTCCCAAGTCTCTGAAGCACCAACCAAGCTCCTTAAGATCCTCAACACTTAGATCTCAAGCTCGTGGAGGGATAAACACCACCTCCACTTTAGGACAACTTCTGTCCTAGCCCTAGGACCACACCTATTCTAGTCTCTTAGAGTCGATGTCCTGACTTCATCCATGGCCTTCCAAGATTTGGAAGCACCACCAATCCTCACAAGTTTGCCCTTAACTTTGTTCAGCATTTATTTTAATCACTGAACTTCCACTTGTGCCACCTCTACTATTGATCTAGATTTGGTAGCCATATTCTTCACCTTAGCCATGACAGCCTCCACCCTCTTGCACTTTTCCTTGATGATGAGGGCCTCATCATGAATATCCCTTATCGTAGTAGCAAAAATGGCCACATAATGGCACATAAAAGCAGGTCAAAATAGGAAAGGAGAGAAACCTCAATGATAAAATAATAAAAAAATAAAAATGGGGAGGCTTACTCGAATTACGATAGTGATAGTTTCCCTCTGCTGCTTCAAGAACTTCATGCCTCTGATTTTGACTAGATCATCGTCAACGAGCCCCGCTTCAAACAAATCATGGCTAATTTGCAGATCATCAAAGAAAACACACAAAAATGGTGAAGGAGAGTTGGACTAGTTGTTGGAAGGTTTGGCAGGCATCAATTTGGCCTTGCTAGCCTGAACTACTCCTCGATGGCCTCCAACTCATGGAGGCAGGAGCATTGCAGGTTGGGCCACCCTTGTTGGGACGGATGATGCCAGCACCACTTTAGTTGGAATGGAAGGAGTTTTGGTAGGCGATGTTGATGTAGCTATTGAAAATCAAGCAAGATTAAAGCATGCATTTTTGAAATATTTTTGAATTAAATAGCAGTAGAAGCTAAACTAATCTAAATTTAATTTACTACATGTATTGATCTAATCAATAAAATCCTACTTATGATCTAGACATGCTAATATATAATTAAAAATTTAAATATGATCAATCAGCAAATCATATTTGCTGATCGATACAAGTTCAGAACTCAATACCTATGCATGGGTAGATGACCTCCGCAATCTGAATTCATCAAAAAGTTCTAGCATTGCACTGTAGCCGCACACTTATCCAGCCTCTATAGTTGATCCACACTGAGCTCCTGATCCCAACTAGCTCCACTAGAGTGCTAGCTCCTCATCGGAGCCTTTGACGATTGATCTCGATCGATCCAATTGATCATCTTTCTCTTGATCTTCTGGATGCTCCAGAGGATCGGATATTGTGCTTCAGAGGATGATGAGGTGGTGTCTAAAATTTGGTGGTGATCGAGCACTCACAGTACTCTAGCTCTCCACCCAAAGCCAGAAACCTAAATCTAGGGTTTCACACACCCAAAAAATTCTGATGCCCAAAATTCCTCTCACACTCTCTCTATAAGGAATTTTATTATGAAACTAATTTTCATGGATAGGAGACTTTCCTATCTACGCATATCTCACTCAAATCCCATCTAAAGTGGGTGACTAGAATAGAAAAAAAAAATTGTAAGAGTGAGAAGATGAAATGGCGCAGATAAAAATCTCACCCTCTCCTTGACTTTTCTCTCGCCCAAACATTAGCGCCCCTCACCAAGAATTCTCTCTCTAGAAAACCTCATGGACTTCTCTCAGATGCCTTTTGCAAATCCATGCATGCCCACATGAAAAAATGCTTTTTAAAATGGGCAACACAATGGATTTTGCGTGTGATCAGATGAGGTTGAGAGGTTAAGAGGTTTTAACCATCCAACCACTTGAATTTGAATTCAAATGGTTCTTATCCCTTTCTTGCACCCACTCAAATAACAAGCACGTAGAAGGACTCTCCTTCTACGTAACTCTCTCCAAAAAAATGCACAAAATTGTGTGACACATTAAAGAGGTTATGGGAATGGATAAGATAAGGTGGTTCAAATCTCTAATCACCTATAATTGAATTTGAAATTCAATTGCATTTGAACTGGTCCAACACATGGACCAAGTCAAAGAGAGAAAAGTGGAGGGTGCAAAAAATCATCTAGGCATGGAAAACTCTCATGTGAAACCAAAATTGCATGAGGAAAGGAGTGGAAAAGTCAAAGGTGTAGCGAAAGGAGAAATTGAATTTAAAGTTCAAACTAGTCCAAATTGGTTTCAACCAAACCAATTTTCTAGACCCAATTAGACCAAGTTAAATCTAACCAAATTAGACTTAACTCAAACTAATAAACTTCTAATTAAATTAAAAATTAATTAGGTCCAGTCCCTGATCAAATTAGGATCAAATCTCCTATAGCGATTAGGCCATCTCATGATCTGATCAGGTCAAACCTAATCAAATCTAATTTGATCAGATTTGATCAAATCCTCATCGCTCAATTAAATTAAGCTAATCAACAATCAAATTGCTAATTAATCCTCTAATAAACATAGAGTCTCAATTGGATGAGAGTCTGGGCAACAGAGTCCCAATCGGATGGGAGTCTGGACAACAGAGTCTCATCTATATGACACTCTTGAAGAGTCCCAAACTAGTGGGACTCTTAACTCTAGTATCCTAAATAAATGAAACTCATGATCATAGAGTCTCAAACTAGTAAAACTCTTGATCTGAGAGTTTCAGACGAGTAGGATTCAGAGTCCTAGTCCTATGGGATCCACAAAGGTAGAGTCCCAGTCTGGTGGGACTCTTGACCATAGAGTTCCAGACTAATGAAACTCTTAATCAGAGAGTTTCAGATTAGTAGGACTCAGAGTTTCAATCCAGTGAAACTTCTGATCATAGAGTTTCAGTCCAGTGGGACTCTTGACCATAAAGTTTTAAAGCATTAGAACTCTTGATCAACCATCAGATCAGGTAGAAAATTCTATTGTATGTGACTCCATAGGTTCGAATCCTAAGCTGATAGCATAGAAATCAATTTTCTATACTAATCAATATGACCATCTAGTAATGGTACTCGATGTCGAATAGGTCAAATAGTCGCAATGCAACATCGATGAACCTGTGGCATATGGTTTCGTATAATTCATCCCTTTGATCTTAATGCTCAAAAGATGACCTAGCGTTTAACTATCAATCCTAAAAAATCATCTACAGTGTATTTCAAAATTCAGTGTCCATTGAATGGACTATTCCAACTGAGATTTTGCTAAATTAAAATACAGTGATATACTTGCTCCAATACTTAGAGGGGTCAATCCTATCTTGACTCATACACCAACTTAACAAGTATTTGACTGCACCCAGTAGCCTTTCATTACTGAATTAAAAATTTAGGTAGTCCGATACCTAAGTACAGTGAGTTACTTACAAGTCACCATAGTGACCTTAGATCTAAGGGATACTTATATTCATATCCTTCGTGAGTAACTCTTGACAGCAGAGAGCTCCATAATTAGATCATGTTCAGTAAAATATACCCCTACACTTCATCTGCATGCTATAACAGTATCTTCATACTTCTTGGTTAAGAGGATAACCAATACTTATGGCACACAATGACCTACACTCGACACATTGTTGTCCTGGATAATAATGAATTATTTGATCGTGAACTGGTTTAAGGACTAAACGATAAATTCTTCTTTGTCGAATCTAAATAGTTTTAAGAATTTCATCATAAAAGAGTTTATTATAGGAATATACAAAAAAATATGATGAAAAGCTAAAATAATAATTTTATTTATTTATAATTCAAGTATAAATTATATTCAGCTCAACCATCTACAACCTAGATGATTGATTTTATGATACATTTCCAACAGTAGCCTTGACTGCTTTTTATTTTTTCTTGAGTCCCAGCCATAACCAAAGCCTTCCGCCTTTGAGCCATGTTCTTCTTTAGCTTCTCGAGCTCCTTGGACCTCATCTCTACATGAGAATGAATCAAATTAGGAATCAAAACCAAAGAGAATACTAGAAGAGATTGGGGGCAGTTATATCTTTAAGGTCGACTGAACTCAAACCCATATTGAATAGGGTTTCCTTGGATAAAAGTTGCTTCAAAGCAGGAATTTTATGTTCTTGCAGCATTTGAAAGTGCTCCATATCCTCCCTTCCTAAAATAAGAATTTTCCTCATGATGGAGTTCCTTGACCGACCCTAGTTCAATATCCTCCAATCCCTGATAGTAGGATCCGAGATGAAGAAAAATTGTTCCTTCCATCCATGAACTGAGGAAGGAACCCTTTTTATCAAAGAAGATATCCCTCTCTAAGGAGAGATGTACCACCAACCCTCGGAGTGAGGATGGTTCTTAATAATGAAAAAAGATCAAAAAAAAAATAGTCGGATCAACTTCAGCCAAAAACTAAGTGATCAAAAAATTGATGATAAATCAGAATGAGTTAGGGATAAGGGAGCCCAAAGAAATATTCAGAAAGTGAAAAAGATTGATGAGGAAAAGATGGAGGGGAAGTTTGAGCATAGCTCAGAATGCTTCCTTATAAAGCCCGAGCCTATCAAAAGGCAGAGCACAAATTCGATCGTTCGACCCTAGCAACTCGAGTTCAAAGTTGGAAGAAATTCTGAATTGGGATTGGATCAAACTCAAATCATCTATATTTAATGAAGACTTGAATGTACCAAGCACTAAAGTAAGGTCGACCTTACACCCGATATCCGACTCTACCGAATTTTCTCCTGAAGAGAAGAAAGAATTCAAAGACCAATCCCCGATGGAACTCCCAGAGTCAACCATGGAAAAGTACAAGAAGATCAAAAAGTGAAATCAAAAAGAAAAGAAAACAAAAGAAAAAAGAATGGAAGATGAACTATACAAAAAAAATGAGGGTAGAGGACCAACCTATGACTGTGCAAGCAAAGAACAAAGAACAAAGACATGGGGAAGGCCCTAGCGATGACCTAAAGAGAGGGAAGAGGTCTTGATGGTGATTAGAAAGCACGAAAACATAGAGAAGGGATAGTTGGCAGGAGCATTCGTGAGACAGACAGAAGGAAGAAGAAGAAGAGAGAGAGGAGAGAGAGAAGAGAGAGAGAGAGAGAGAATAAAATGGCTTAAAGAAGAAGGGATAGGAACGCTGTTTATAGGCCTTTAAAACCATTACTGTAGCTAGATATCAAGTCACTGCTGGGCATTAACTTGCTGCCACGCGGTGCCTCCCCATTAGTTCAAGCCTTCCATCAGCTATCCCCATTTTAAAAAGGCACGTCCAAAATAGAGTTAGCCACCCTTCGAATTTGGAGCCCTCATCGTTACCTTTTGGTGCAACCTCTCATTTCCAGCAGAATCTCCAGGCGCATCGTTTTAGCTAAAAGATCTTGCTATTGGTCTTTCGTCTCCCCAACTTGATATACTCCCTACATTCGACCCTACTTTGGCTCAAACTAGAGAGTAAGGGGGCTTGTATTGGAGATAAAGTTGTCCTTATCGAAGACCTAAACCTGAGATGCTTTAGATTTTGTGCGATGCTCACCACAAGAAATAGTGGTTTTGCCGATACAAAGTTTACCCACACAAAATTTTGCATAGGAAAAGATAACAATTAGCTACGCAAGCAAATAAACATCAGAAAAAAGGAATAATTAGCTATACTTAATAAAAAAATGTCATAAAATATAATTGTCAACGTAAACTAATGTCGGAATTTAGAAAAAAGCATCGATAATGGGTGGTGTGATTTTTTATTTTTCTTCAAAGCAATTATCAACGCTAAGTTTACATAGGTAATAAAATCAATTGCCTACATTAACTCAACATCGACCAATATTTTTTTATTAATTTTTTTTATATTTTGGAAAATCTTTGCCATTGTAAAATTTGCGTAGGCAATAAATTAATTTCTTACACTTAATGAATATGTAGGTAATTAAGGTTATTGCCTATGCTAAATTAGCATCAAAAAATATTTTTTTATTTATTTTTATTATTTTCATAAACAATTTACCGACATAAAGTTTGTGTAGGAAATAACCTAATTGCCTACATTTTTGTATTACGTGGGTAATTAAACTATTGCCTACACAAAGTTTATGTCAGAAAATATTTTACAAAAATAAGCATCAAAAATATATTTTTCAACTTTAAGTTAGCATCAAAAATAAGCATAATTACCTAAGTAAGCAAAAAGCATAGGTAATTATAGTTATTGGCTACAAAAATTTTTCATGAAAAAATATTTTTTTAATTAATATTTTTATTTTTATAAATAATTTATCATTATCTAAATAATTTATTAATATAATTTTAAAATTTAAAATTTATCTTCATCTTTTATTATCTAAATAATTATCATTATAGTATTATCATAAAAATTCATCTCGATCTGGTAGCCCTAGCTATGTCAATCGATAAAATTCGATTTCGACACGAACGTCCATATGATGATCTGATAGATAGTGACTATCGATGAGTCTAAAAATTTACGATGATGATCTTGATAATATTTATAACATACTATCAAAATTTTATCTCAATTAGATATCATTATCATGATTAATTTAGTGTGGGATGATTTTGACCGTTAAATAAAAAATGAGTGATCAAAAGGTCAAACGACATCCTATTATAAGATGATTTTTTAGATAAATTATCTTTGCTATTACTTTCATCATTTTTACAATGGTGATCATAAAATTTAAACCGCAGGTATATGAACAATCCAAAACTATATATCTCTTAATATTTATTCTTAAGGTTCTTAAGTAATTATACTTGTGCTTTTGTAAGATCTGCTTAACATGGATGGTTCATACATGCACGATTTGAATTTTACGATCACCACTATATAAATGATGAAAGTATTAGTAAAAATTATTTATCTAAAAAATTATCTTATAATTAGATGCCATTTAATCTTTTGATCATTCATTTTTTATTTAACGATCGAAAGCATCCCATGCTAAATTGATCATGATAATAATATCCAATTAAGATAAAATTTTGATAGTATACTATAAATATTACTGAGATTATCATTGTAAGTTTTTAAACTCATCGATAGTCTCTATCTATCATATCATCATACGGATGTTCATGATCGTCGAAATCAAATTTTATTGATCGATATAGTTAAAGCTACCGGATGGAGATAGACCTTTGTGACAATACTATAATGATAATTATTTAGATAATAAATAGTAAAGATGGGCTTTAATTCTAAAATTATATCAATAAATTATTTACATGATGATAAATTTTTTATAAAAATAAAAAAATTAATTTAAAAAATATTTTTTAATGAATAATTTGCATAGGCAATAACCATAATTGCCTATGCTTTTCCCTTATATAGGTAATTAATTTTAGCATCAAAAAATATTTTTACTTTTTATTAAATTATTTATTTTCATAAAATATTTTTTGACGTAAACTTTGCATAGGCAATAACACTAATTATCCACATAATGCTAGAACATAGGCAATTAGGTTATTACCTATGCAAATGTTATGTTGGCAAATTATTTTTAAAAATAAAAAAATATAAAATTTATTTTTTGATGTAAAAGTTTTGTAGCCAATAATGATTGCCTATTTAGCATAGGTAAATATGCTGATGTTAAATTTTGCATCGATAATTATCATTACCAACGTAAGATTTGCATCGACAATTATTCAAGAATAAAATCCACCCAAATCAATCCCTCCATGCATTTTCATCTCCTACCCCTACCCTCCTATTTCTCTCGAGCCCACTCCTACCCTCTCTCCCTCCCTCTCCCTCGACCATTGCTGCTCTCACTGTCGGTCATCACTGCCTTCGCCGCTGTCATCATCATCACTACTGCTGCCACTATCGTTACTATCGTGCCACCGCTTTTAAAAGGTAAACCCCCATTTCTTTTTTTTTGGCTTCACGGGGAAAGGAGTGGGGCGGTGTTGGGGGGTAGGTGTATGGACAGGAAGGAAGGAGAGGGAAGGAGTATTTGGAGGGGTGGGGTTTTATGTTCTTGCAACAGCGTCGAGGCCTGAAGAGAGGGAGGGGCTTGTGTGTAAGGTTGAGGCGAGGCCGAGACATGGAGGGTGGGGATGGCGTCGGGGCTAGGGTGGAACGTCGAGAGGGGCGAGGCGACCATCGGGGGCCGAAGGGTTAGGGGTGGCCTGGGCAGATGTGGGGGGGCGGGGGCAGAGGCTAGGGTTTAGGGTCAATTAATTATGGCGTGTGGGGAAAGAAGCAGTGAAAAAATAAAAAAAATATTTTTAAAAAAATTAAAAATTAAAAAATAAAAGAGGAATTAATTTGTTTGGTTAATTAATTATTCAAGATATACTTGATGGAAATTGGTCTGTATCCACACAATGTACATTAGATACTATCTTAACATATCCAAAACTAACTGAAAGACCCAATGAACCTTCATATCTTGAACCCGGACTTGGATCCGATCCTTGATCTATTGAGTACGAAATAAGCTAAAATCAGAGACTATAACAAATATGTGTCTAGGTTTATTAAAACCCAAACCCTACCCATCCAAATAAAACCTTTAGATTTAATAAGAATTATTATTTTGTTATATGAGTGTACACACATTTATATGTCCATACCTATGCTTGTATATTTCTTTTTTCTTGCATATCTTTGATTAAATATGCTCATGTGCAAGTTAATTTCACTCTATGAAGCACGATATAAAAACAATAAGATAATAGTATTGCTTTATTAAAATTATATAGATAAAATATTTTATAGAGATATTTCTAAAAATTAATAAGTTTATCAAAAATACTAAAAAATTAATTATAAAGTAATGCCATCTCTTACCACCATGCTGAAATAACTCTTCCAATCCCATAGTCATGTTGGACATTGCATTATGAGCTACATGCCTGAAAAACTCTATTCTAGGTTATCTAAAGAATTCTCCATAAAAGACCTAGGAGAAGCATCCTTTATTCTAGAAATTAAGGTCTATAGAGATGGACCAAATAGGATGCTAGGACTTTCACAGAAGATGTACATAGAGGAAGTGCTAAAGAGATTTGGCATGAAAAACTCTAAGAGGAGTTTGGTACACTTCAAACATGGTATTCATCTTTTCAAAAAGATGTGCCCTATCACATCTAAGAAAATAGAGCGCATGAGCAGGATCCCTTATGCTTTAGCAATAGGGAGCCTCATGTATGCCATGTTATGTACACGACCTGATATAGCCCATGCTGTGAGTGTCACAAGCAGATATCAGTCGAGTCCAGATGAAGAAAACTAGACTTCTATGAAATGTATCCTTAAGTACTTGAGAAGAACTAAGGATATGTTGTTGGTCTTTGGTAATGGAGAACTCTAAGTCAAGGGGTATACAGACTCGAATTTTATGTTCGATTAGTTGATCGAAAGTCGACATCTGAGAGTTTGTTTGTGTGCAATAGTGGAGCTATCAGTTGAAAAAATTTCAAGCAAACAGTAATAGCAGATTCCACCATGGAAGCAGAATATATCGCTGTGTTAGAAGTTGCAAATGAGGCATTCTGATACAAGAAGTTTACCGCAGAGATCGAAGTGATGCCATCAGATACCATTCCTCTGTACTGCGATAACAATGATGCCATAGCCCTTGCTAAGGAGCCAAGGTATCACCAAAAATCTAAGCACATCGAGCGGCGATACCACCTCATCCACGATTACCTCGAGAAGGGTTACGTCGAGATCAAGAGAGTCGACTCCGCAGATAATGCGATGGACCCGCTTACAAAGCCGTTGGGCCAGTAGAAGATTGAAGCCCACCTTGAGAAGATGGGATTTAGATTTGTAGCCAATTGATTTTAGTCCAAATGGGAGTTTGTTAGATATGTGTGTCCTAGAAGCCAAAATTGGCTGACACTTGTAATACACTTCTAGGAATAAAATTATAATTTTGACTATAAATAATAAAATAAATTATTTTCTATCATAAATATGTATTTAGTATCTGTGATACATTTCTTGAGTTAATAGTAATGATAATTCTTATTTTTAAGAGTTAAAAATTTAAGACAAGAATTTTCATTATTAACTCATAAAATGCTTCTGATCGTAGGATCATCATGAGGATGGTAATTGATTCAAAAGATTGGTGTACAATCGCTTCTTTGTAGTAGATGAGTTTTGAGTCTATGGTGTAGAGACACCGGAGTGAGAGTACAGATACTCGTTAGAGAACGAGGGCACTGAGCGTGACCACCTCGAGCGGTCATAAGAAAGTCTACCTTCTCGTCGATGATTGACTCAAAGCTACAGTGGTGTATCTGGTTCTTTGATCTGAGGTACACCGACAGTTCACCTTGAGGGTGTTATAGTTTAACTATACCATGACTCGATCTCCTAGCCATTCAAAATCCTGAGGTATATGTTGGCTATAGCATGTTCATTGTAAGAATTGAATTGCACGAAGAGGGAATCTATCTATCTCGGTGGATGAGGAGCAGCCCTATGATGATCATGAGAATCAAGTCCATAAGCTCATGGCCATGGCAGAGTGAAATAATAGAAAGAGTTTCTATTAAGTTTTTCACATCAAACTTGAATCGAATGATTAAACCATATAATAGAAATTAGGGTTTGACGAGTTCACCTTAACCCTAAACTGATCGGGGCTCAAGATAGAAGAACTTAATCACACAAGTAGCTACACCAAGAGGTTCATTTTTAGTTTTGATGGATTGCCACTATATACTGCTAGGTGTCACTAGTAGATTTTGGGAGCAATTAGAATGAATCAGATGATCGATCATTCTAGTTGTCTGAATCAAAAGAGTTCTAATCCATCGAAAGGAGTTTTGATGATGTCGATGATGGAGATTACGACATATCCTATTACTATACAGAATTGAATCTAACTAGATCATATAAATAAGAGTTTGGATCTGAATATCATCAATTGGACTAATCCAGTTCAATTGATTTGAATTAGATTCAATTAGATTCAAGAAAATCATGCTAGCACACGATTGAACCTAACGTTCTCCTTTTATTATCATTAAAAGTTATCTCGACTGAGCCAAATGAGTTTGTACTCACTTAGGTACCTTTACTTGGTTTGACTGAAGCTTGTTCAGATTAGAAAAGGATTGTCTTAATTTATGAGATAAATTTGAGACAACACCTATCATTTTTCATCATCTGCTAATTCTTGTCCTTTGACTTTGATCAAACATTGACCTTTGACACTTAGACATCTGCCCATGTGTCATGCACTTATTGAAGAGCAGATGGGGTCTTGTCCCCTTACTGAAAATTGAAAAGGAGGGGGTGCACGTCTAGGGAGGCATGCACCCATGGATAGGGATGCCTGGAGTCCCATGTGGATGGGACTCTAGGTTGCTTCTTGGTTTCTACTTAGGTGGCCCATAACTATAGACTTTGATCAATCTTAGGTGCCATCTAAGGATGAATTAGAGGGGCTCTCATCTGATTGGATCAGATGATGTCATCCCACCAATCAGATTTAGATCTGATTGCATGAAGCAACATGATTGGTCGGGATGATGTGGCACTGCATGGCGCAGCAAGGTCTATATAAACCCTGTCTGCGCCCAACTTTAATTGAGTTCTCTCTTAGCCATGCCCCAAGGCTGCTCCTCTTCCTCCTTCATGCCATCTTCTGGTCTTCTCTCTCCTCTCCATGCCCAAGGTAAGTTGGGCTCCAATTTGGTGCAATCCAGGCAAGAAAAAGCTGATAAGAAAGGAAGAAAATAGCACTGCTGTAAAGATGATAGTAGATCTTCAAAAAGAAGTTTTAAAGATTTTTCAATTCAGATCTAGATCTAATTTTTGGAGAGGTAATAAAGAAAAAAAAGATCTTCAGATCCAGCCTAAGTAGATATCGGTAGAAGTCGGGCGCTTGCGTGACTAGATCTAAAATCTCAGGCAATCAACAGGATCATCAAAGGATAATCAGATTATCCAACATCAAGATATAAATTAAATTAGATTTAATTTATTTTTATTTTATTTATTAGATCTATAAAATTAGATCTGAAATATCTTAGATTTGATCTGGATATATGAAAAAAAATTTTGAAATATCTCTCTTGATCCGATCAGATCTGAACGAACCTGATCTAAAAAATCAGGATTTTTTCTTCATTTACATTATATATTAGAGAAAATGAGAGATGCTGTCAAAATTTTTACTTAATGAAATAAAATATCGATTAATAACAGTAATAAGATTATTTTTCTTCTGAAAGGGATAGGGCCATACCATTAAAAATGGATAGGATTATGCATTTTTAAAACCTTATTAATAACACATACTTTAATGATTAACATTTCTTATGGATAGATGAAAAATATCGATAAGAATTGGATGAATGCTTGCTCTATCATCTTACCTGAATATCAACAAGGTGTTAGAAATTTTGTAAGATTTGTATGAGAAAGAGTTGATGATCCCAATAGAATCAAATATTCTTATTGAAGATATCACAATAATTACTTCCAGCTTATAGATACAGCATTAAAGCACTTGTTGAATTGAGATATGGATTCAAAATATACTATTTAAAATTTGTATGAGAAATATTGATCTACTAACAAAAAGACTAACATAAGGATCAATAGCCTGAACCAATTGGCATCAATGAGATATTAGATGATTTATATAAAGGGGCATATTTTAACAACTCTCCTAATCGTACGGATAATACAAATAATGAATATTTTGAAAAACTTATGAGAGATGCCAAGGAGCCATTATATCCAAATTGTAAGAAGTTCTTGATGCTTGAGTACTTGATAAAGCTTCTCCATAATAAAATCATGTTTGGTTCAAGTCAAAAGTCATTTAACTTTATATTAAACTTAATTAAGGAGATATTACCGAATGGTAAAAAACTTTCAAAATTATACTTAAAGGCATAAAAAGTATATGCATGAACTTGGACTAGGTTATACATCGATACATACAAGCAAGAATGATTGTACATTATTTTATAAAGAGCATCAATACTTGGATTGTTGCCCAGAATGTAATGAGTCAAGGTATGCTAAAGATTCTGAAAGAGATAAGAAGCGGCCTCCCAAGGTTTTGAAATATTTTCTATTAACATCAAGACTTTAGAGACTTTATCAATCATCGAAGACCACCGAGGTGATGAGATGGCATCATGAGATAAGAATTTTTCTGAGGATAACATTATTAGTCATCCAGCAGACTTTATAGTTTGGAGGAAATTTGACAAACAATATCCTCATTTTGCTAGTAGCCCATGCAACATTCACCTTGACCTAGCGTCAGATGGTTTCAATCCATTCAAGACCATGAGCAATGCTTGCAGTATGTGGCCGATTATACTAATGCCATACAATGTTGCATCATGAAAATACATAAAAGAGTCTTTTATATTTTTATCATTGCTTATTCCTAGACCTAGAGATCCTAGTAATGAGATAGATGTTTATCTACAATCCTTAATTGATGAATTGAGAGAACTTTGGAAGACTAGTATTGTAACATACGATTCAATTAGTAAAAAAAAATTTTGATTGCATACAATGATAATATGGATAATTAATAATTTTTCAGCATATGGCAATCTATCTGGATGGAGCACAAAAAGATATTTGGTATATCCAATTTACAATGGTGATAGCTACTCCGTTAGACTGAAGCATGGAAGAAAATTGCTTATATGGATCATCGTAGATTTTTACCATCTAATCATTCTTGAAGAAT
This sequence comes from Cocos nucifera, assembly GCA_006176705.1. Classification (NCBI taxonomy): domain Eukaryota; kingdom Viridiplantae; phylum Streptophyta; class Magnoliopsida; order Arecales; family Arecaceae; genus Cocos; species Cocos nucifera. The sequence continues at coordinate 98,049 of QRFJ01000094.1, read as the reverse complement.
CCATCAGAATCAATGCTTCAATGAAAAGTCAGAGATGCATGGGCCACCTTATGTGATGAGCGGAAATGATATATTGCCACAACTAGAGGCTGTTAGTAGTATTTAATTTGGCAAAATTTCTGGAGATTGCAAATGAAAGCATAATGAATCAGAGTTAAACTGAATAAAGTGGAGCATATTTTTTGAATTATCTTATTGGCAACATCTCCTACATCATCATAACTTGAATGTCATGCACATTAAGAAAAATATTTATGATAATGCTATTAGGACACTTCTTAACATTAAGAAAAAATAAAGGATAATCCAAATTCTTGGCTAGACCTAGAAAGAATGAGAATATGGCATGAGTTGCACTTGGTGCCCCGTGATAGTGAAAAATTCTTAATGCCAACTACAAGTTATATATTGCATGGAGATGAAAAATGAAATTTCTGCAAGTGGTTAAAAACTACAAAGTTTTCTGATGGTTTTGCCTTTAACATTTTAAGTCGTATCAACTTGAAAGATGGCAATATCCCAGGTATGAAGAATCATGACTTTCATGTTATGTTGCAGTATCTTATATCCATTATGATGCATGGCTTCTTCATCCTAAAGGTACATAATGCACTTTTTGAATTGGATATTTTTTTTGAAAATTATATTATCAAAAACTCTAAGTTAATATACTTAAAAAACTTCAATTAGACATTGTCTTATTGCTATATAAGCTCAAAAAAAATTTTCTACCATCATTTTTTAATATTATGGTATACTTGATGGTTCACCTTCCAAGAAAGGCTTTGCTTGTCGGGCCAGTTCAATATTGATGGATGTATCCTATTGAGCGATAATAATATTACAAAAAAACTAATTTCTTTACTTAATTTATAATCATAAAAAAAAAATAATTATATATATTTTATATTTATTTTTATCATTTTGTATGTATAGATTCTTGTATAAGTTGAAATAATATATGCAAAATAAAGCATGTCCAGAAAGATCAATTATGGAAGCATATATTTTCACAGAGTATCTTACATTCTATTCAATGTATCTCGATGATGTGAAAACATGATTCAATTATGAAGAGTGCAATGCAGATAAGGAGTGGATCGACATTGAATCTATAATATCTATTTTCAAGATTAATGTTCATCTTATTAATAGAAGAAAGTATAAATATATGGATATAGAAAAGTGCGAGCTGGTGCATTTCTATATACTAAATAATTATGATAAAATCTATCATTTTATGGAGTATGTTTACATAATCAATATTATATACTTTTCATGAGATGAAATAAATAATAAGCATGTATTTATTGTAGAAAGCATAATGATATATTATTGCAATAAAACAATAGAGATATCAACGGACGATATCGAAGGGAGTTCACAACTTGGTTTAGATAGCATATAAGCACTATAGCAGTTTTATTCAACTTTTTATTATATGTAATGTATATAGAGATGATTTATCATAACTTATATGTATCTTATTGTAGATGATGTTAATATATCATAATAAAAAAAATAGTACAATCAAAAAATTATAACATTTCACATGCCACCTTGATCTTAGGATTTCATATTATAGCCCATGTATTGTTAGTGGTATGAGACTTTATACAAGAAAGCTTGATATGCAGTGACGGACTCAAAATAGTGAAATTTTGACATTGAAAATCGATGGAGATAATAAGATTAAATAGTACCCTAATGAACATTGTACAGTTAAGATATGGGTCAAAATGATTTATTTATGATATGCACCTGATCTATCAGCATATTACTAGTGATCAGCCCTACTGGTTAGATCCAAAAGAAAAACTAACTCTAGTTCACATAGCTACAATTTGTCCCATAATAAGGCAAAGAGATTAGTCTTGAATGGAGAACACCTGAACCATTGATGTGCTATCAATGATCAGCCCCACTGACTAGGCCCATAAGGACTAACTCTGTTAGTGATCAGTCTTGTTGGTTAAACCCAAATCATAGTCTAACTAGGGAGTTTTTCTCGTATTTTTGTCACAACCATTTTTTCATAAAATTATTTATTTTCATAACAATATTAACTTAATTTTTATATATTTTAAAAGAGCAATAAAAATAGTTTTCATTCAAAATTCTATACATCGATGGACAAATATAATTTTCTTTTTAGTGACCAGGCAATTTTAAGAAAAACCATCCCTTTCAAAATTATAACATGTAATAGTATCATCATGCATGATCTAAATTTTTTTCAATCACTTTTTATTAATAAATTTATAATTTTAAAATTTAATAGTTTTTAAATATTTTTAGATACAAGAATCTAATTTTTAAACATGTAATATACATAAAAATAAACTCAAAAATAAAAAAAAACTTATCTGTCCATCAGATCCAAAATTTCTATGATCATCTCGAATCGATCTCTAGAATCAATGTTCTTTCAGTATTGAAGGCTCTAGTATATCAAATAATTCAATTGATTTTTAATTTTAAAAAAATTAAAATAACTAGAAAATCTTTTAATCTATCCCAAACTTAGCCTAGATCAATTTCTAAATTGGATCCATGATCCGGTTTGATCTAGATCTAATTGAATTGGATCCAAACCAATCAAACCATCCCAAATTAATTAAATCAACTCTCTATCTCTCTCACTCCCTCTCCCTCTTTCTTTCTTTTTCTTTTCTCTTTCTCTTTTTCTTTCTTTTCTTCGTTGCTTTCTTTCTTCCCTCTGTTTCCCTTCAAGATGAAACCCACAGCCTTCTCTTGGGTTGTCATAGGGGGCGACCAATAGAAGGAAGGGGGCCGACGATGAGGTGGCCTAAAAAGCCTGCAATGACAGCATGATGATGGCCAGATATGGTGATCGGCTAGAAATTTCATTGGGATGATGAGAAAGCTCTATCCTAGGGCTGGAAAGAAGAAAAAGAAAAGGAGGTTTACCGATGATGATGGCGGCGACAGCAACAGCCTACGGCAGTAATCGACGATCCTTCTACTAGAAATCCTTTGCCACAGGTAAGCTAGGATTTTAGAAAATAGAATTAGAATTTTCTAGGGAGGCAGGGCACTCATCACGATCATGTGATGACTACCAATGAGTGTGAGGGTTTCCATGGGGTTCTATGATTTATATAGAGAAGAGATGAGGCAAGATAGGCTTGTCCTCCTCGGATAAGACCAGCCTCGTCAGTGTAATCCATCCAACTTCATCCCCTCATGATACGGATTAACTCGGAATATGGTTTCCTATTCTAGTCGATCATAGCTCTATTTTTCCCCCTCTTTTTTTTTAAATTGGATGGAGTCGGCATTAGATGCCGGCTTCAATTTGAACTGGTCCATAGAACTGATTCTCATAGGTAGGACATCTTTTGACTCATGCACGCTCCATTTCTGTTGAATAGAGTTTGACTTAAGCATCGGAGGATCCCTACTGGAACCACCTCTTGTGAAAACTTTTTTGTAGGTTTCATCACTAGGATAGCCAGCGTCGTCAACTCCAACCACTTCCAGTGACGGTCGAAATTCTGTAACAACAAAAATTTAAAAAAAAAATAGAGAGAGATGTAAGATTGAGGAAGTGAGCCATTTTCTTCATCATTCTTTTATTAATATATATATGAGATATCTACAATATACGTAATCTTGTAGCGAGAGTTACACAAGCCTTTGAAGACTCGATGGTAGGAACTATTTCATCCTTTTTGCATGTCGTTTAGGACAGATTTCAAAATGTTGTTGATATAGCTTTAAGGTTCTTCATGAAGAAGTCTCATCGGTTGTAATGGGCATATGTTTGTAACCAAAATTCCACTGAACATCTATTCAAAAGTTCCTTAGAGTATCCTTTTCAGTTGGACTACCCGGTACAAAACCATCACATGTGATTATAGACTTCTTCATAGCTGTCTATGCCTTGCTCTCTTTGAGGAATAGTCCATGCTCAAATGAGAGCTCAATATGCCATGAACCTATATGGTATATATATTAGATTAGATTAGAGGACTCTTTGGATATTGGAGTTACTTACCTATGGATTAGGTGTCCACCGACGGAAATTTTCTCTCTTTAGAAGTGAGTGCGTGAGAGAGAGATGAATTTAGGGCATGCTTGATCTCCACATCCTTATTTTTTTTGATAAAATGAATTATTTTTTAAATAAGCTATATGAACTTCTAAAAGTCTAGATAAATGATTCCATCTAAGCCCGGTCCCTCCCACTTATTTCCTCTTCTTCTTTCTTTAGCTTCAAATTTGTCTCCAAGGTGAAGGATCTTATCGATCTTAGGATCCTCTGGCATCCAAGCAGGTCTTGTATTACTTCATAATTCCTATCTACAGTCAGATAGATAATGTTGGTGCAGAATTTGGTTGATACCGAATCGAGCTGAAGTTGGAGAAGAAGAGATCATCGTCGGTGATCTGCAAAATAAAGTTCTATCTGGAGTCGGTGGTGGTGGCTTCGATAGGATTCTTCGATGATTAAGTCAGCTCTTCTAACCAATAGAAATAGAGTACTCAGACAAAAATTCAGCAGAATTTTTAGGAAGAAGAAGAGAGCTTAAAAAAATATATTTGGAGGATCCCTTTTTATAGACAGAACCTATTATAACTATCCCATAGTGAAGTCGCCTATAGTAGACTGATAAATGATGATCGTAACCATCCTAATAAATGACAGTCATAATTATCCGATAGTGGGATCGCTTGTTTGTTGAGATTTAATAGTCGAAGTCTGAAGAAAGCAGGCATTGGTTGGTGAAGAACTTTGACATATATCAATTCTCTAGAGGAGTTTGAACTTCTAAAGGAAATATAGCTAGAAGAGATTATCTAGAAGAAGTAATCCACTGGAGAAATCCAGATGAAGTTTGACTGAAGAAGAAGTTTGAAAGAAGTTTGACTCCTAGAGGAATCCAATTGAAGGAGACATCTAGAAGGAGTTTGGCTCTTGGAGAAATTCAACTGAAGGAGAGTCTGAAAGAAGTTCGGCTCCTGTAGAAATCTGACTGAAAAAAAATTTGGAAAGAGTTCGGCTCCTGGAGGAATTCGTCTGAAGGAGAGGTCCGAAAGGAGTTCGGCTCCTAGAGAAATCCGACTAAAGGAGGGTTCGAAAGGAGTTTGGCTCCTATAAAAATTCGACTGAAGGAGAAGTTTGAAAGAAGTTCGACTCCTAAAGAAATTCATCTAAAGGAGAGGTCCGAAAGGAGTTCGGCTCCTGAAAGAATATGACTGAAGGAGGGTCCGGAAGGAGTTCGGCTCTTATAAAAATTCGACTGAAGGAGAGGTTCAGAAGAAGTTCGGCTCCTGAAAGAATTCGACTGAAGGAGGGTCCGAAAGGAGTTCGGCTCCTATAGAAATTTGACTGTAGGAGAGGTCTACGAGAGGTTCAGATTCCTAAAGGAAATACGGCTAGAAGAGATTATCTAGAAGAAATACTACTTGAAATCTAGAAGTAATCCGCTAGAGGAATCCAGATAAAGTTTGATTAAAGAAGAAGTTTGACTCCTATAGAAATTCGACTGAAGGAGAGATCTAAGAGGGATTCGACCGCTGGAGAAGTTTGGCTGCTGGAGGGAGAATTTTCAATCGAAGCTTTTCATGATTACCAATTGCATTAGGCTAAGCATCAGACTAGACTTCGGTAGGAGTGGGATTTATCTCCAATAATAGTCTCCCCACTCTCGAGTTCAAAATTCGAAAGAAAGGAGTACAAAAAGATGACTACTGAAATTCTTTTTTGGGCTCTACATCTATTGACGTTGAAGTTGAAGCTCAGGAGAGATCTTATCTCCAGTCGAGGTTGAAGGAGATCTTATCTCCTATTGAAGGATTGGAGCTTAGGAAAGATCTTATCTCCAATCAAGGTTGAAGGAGATCTTATCTTCTGTTGATATTGGCATTAAAGCTCGGAAAAGATCTTATATCTAGCCGAGGTTGAAGAAGATCTTATCTCTTGTTGAAGGGTTGGAGCTTAAGAGAGATCTTATCTCCAGCCAAGATTGAAGGAGATCTTATCTCCTATTGATATTGGCATTGAAGCTCAGAGGAGATCTTAGCTCTAGCCGACGAGGTTGAAGAAGATCTTATCTCTTATTGATGTTAAGTTGAAGCTCGGGAGAGATCTTATCTCCAGCTAAAATTAAAAGAGATCTTATCTCCTGTTGACATTGGCATTGAAGCTCAGAAAAGATCTTATCTCCAACCGAGGTTGAAGGAGATTTTATCTCCTATTAAAGGGTTGGAGTTCAGGGAAGATCTTATCTCCAGCCAAGGTTGAAGGAGATCTTATCTTCTGTTGACTTTGGCGTTGAAGCTCGGGGGAGATCTTTTCTCCAGCCGAGGTTAAAAGAGATCTTATCTCTTGTTGACGTTGAAATTAAAGCTCGAAAAAGATCTTATCTTCAGTCGAGATTGAAGGAGATCTTATTTCCTATTGATGTTGAAGTTGAAGCTTGGGAGAGATCTTATCTCCAATCGAGATTGAAAGAGATCTTATCTTCTATTGACGTTGGCATTGAATCTCGGAAGAGATCTTATCTCCAATCGAGGTTGAAAGAGATCTTATCTTCTATTGAAGGGTTGGAGCTCAGGAAAGAGTTTCGATCCCGAATTCCCATGCTTGTTGCTTGTTGCGAACGTCGATCTCATTATGGACGTCGAACTAGGACCTCTCTTACAAACCAGGATAAAGTTCTGTCTTTCATATTTGACGTAGTTAGATTGCCATAGGAAAATACGGATTAGGATTCTCCACTGAGCTTCTTCGTTCTCTACGTCTTTGGCCTACGAGATTCTGACTTTTGCTCATGTTAGGATAAGGTTCTCCTTCCATTCCTAACAGACGGCAGGGGCACATTATGGCCATTGTCAGGACCTCTCTTCTCACCTCATCTAAAATAAATGAGATCTTTGACTTTATTCATGTTAGGATGAGGTTCTCCTTCTATTCCTAATCGGACTGTAACGGCATATTAGGACCATTGTTAGGGCCTCTCCTCTCACCTTGTCTTAAATAATCGAAGGTCTTTGACTTATCCATATTAAGATGAGGTTCTCCTCCTATTCCTATCATGGTCACTTTTGATTGTTTCTTTCCTATCGTCACATAATTTTTACACCAAAAAATAATAATATTGAAATGGAGGAGTTTTATTGAAAAAGAATTACTGGCAGTACACTCTCAGACTCTCTGAGTTTCAAGATCGTGGGAGCATTGTTCCTCCGAGCTTCTTGAAGCGATAAGTTTCAGACCGGATGACCTCCTCTATTTTATTCGAGCCTTCCTAATTTGGGGCAAGCCCCCTCTGACTTCTAAGCTGAGAGATGATGGCTCACCGAAGTACTAAGTCCCCCAGAGATAGCATTGATAATATCGGTAGGTGGCTGATCTTTTTGTTATTTCTCTCTCATTGGTGGTTCTAGCTATGGTAGCACCCTTGGCTGATCTTCTCTTGCTTCAGACCAACGTCACCCAGCTGACCTCTCCTGATGAGCTCCTCGATCTCGTCTTAGAGCTAAATGCATTCTTCAATATCGTAGCCATGATCATGATGATACAAACAGTACTTGCTTCGATTACGCTTATTTGGGGAAGATCGTAATTCTTCTAATCTTGATAGTTTATTCTTAATTTTTATCAGAACTTAAGTTTTAGGAGCATTAAAGGAGGCATAGTTGTGAAATCTTCTGAGGAGAGAACTTCTTCACGTCCTTCTATCGGAGCTTCTTTGATGATGAATTCGATGAGGAGTTTGGGCTCGCTTGCGCACGAGGGGAGTATGAGGATGGTCAAACTTCATTCGACCCTCCATCAGTGGTGGGTCTATTGGACTCGCCCATCTGTCGCTCTCCTGCAGCTTCTTCATCCTTCATCCTGAAGGCTTCTTCCGCTCGGATATATCCTTCAGCTCGAGCTAGCATATCGATAAAGTCCCTGGGGTACTTCTTCTCTAGGAAGAATAATAAATCATTCTTCTGAAGGCTATCCTTGAGTGCGGCCATTGCAATAAACTGGTTCAAATTTCGAACCTCTAATATAGCAGTATTAAATTAGGTAACATAAGCCTAGATCGATTCTCCCTCCTTTTGCTTGATATTCATCAAGAAATCCGAACCTCGGTGTGGACGTCGGCTACTGACGAAGTGAGCTACAAACTGATGGCTCATTTGATCAAAGAAGAAGATCGTATCCAACTTCAATATCAAGTACCAATTTCTTACTGCTTTCTTTAAAGTAGATAGAAAAGCTCGACATAAGATGGCGTCTGGTGCACCATGGAGTAGCATCATGGTCCAAAAGGCCTCCAAGTAATCAATCAGATCAGAGGTTCCATCATAGCTTTCAAATTGGAGGAGCTTGAAGTTTGGTGGAACAGGCTCTTACATAATTCAGGAAGAGAAAGGGGAATCAATGCAGACGTCGTCATGACGAGTCGGGGCGACGTGGTGGAGTTTCTCAATCTATCGATTCATCTCCCATAGTTTTTGATCGAGGACGTCATCTCGATCATAGATCTTGGAAGGTTTCTGATCGTAGATGGGGAAGGTCTCTTTCGAAAAAGAATCATGATACGAATAAGGATCTTCTGCTCTCTATTTTTTCTTTCCAGGGATGATGGATATGCTAGCCCAAGTGCTCTTTCTCGGGATCGATTTCTGACATACCAATGATGGGTTTTCTATCAAAATCGCCGTCAGCTACCGCATGGTCTACACCATCTCAGTGAGGTCCTGAATTAGCTACATCAGCAGGTTAAACTGCTCCGGATCTACCATGGCCATTGGTGGAGGAGAAGGTTGAAGCATCGGTGCTGGAGTAAGAACGAGTGGATCTAGCTCGGATCTGATGGCAGAAGCGATAGATCTCCGGATAGTCGTCTTCTTTGGAGGCATTTCTTGGGATCGAGGGAGAGGATGGAGATAAACCTTGAAGAAGAAGATCCATAGGGTCGACTGAGCACTCCTTTAAGAACAACGGTGCCTCAGGAATAGAGGGCCCTTCCTCTAGCATCAATTCTATTGGTACAGAATTTGGTTGACGTCGGATCGAGCTGGAGTTGGAGAAGAAGAGGTCGCCGCTGGTGACCTGCAAAATAAAGTTCCGTCCGGAGTCGATGGTGGTGGCTCTGGCAGGACCCTCCGACGATCAAGTCAGCTCTTTTGGCCAATAGAAATGGAGTGCTTGGGCAAGAATTCAGCAGAATTTTTGGGAAGGAGAAGAGAGCTTAGAGAAAACGTATCTGAAGGATTCTTTTTTATAGATGGAGTCTATCATAACCATCCGATAGTGGAGTCACCTGTAGCAGACTGATAAATGACGGTCGTAACCATCCTAATAAATAATAGTCGTAATCGTCCGATAGTGGAATCGCTTATTTGTTGAGATTTAATAGTCGAAGTCTGGAGGAAGCAGGCGTTGGTTGGTAAAGAACTTTGACATATATTAATTCTCCAAAGGAGTTTGGACTCCTAAAGGGAATATGACTAGAGAAGATTATCTAAAAAAAATACTACTTAAAATCTGAAAGTAATCCGCTAGAGGAATCCAGATGAAATTTGACTGAAGGAGAAATCTGGAAGGAGTTCGGCTCCTGGAGGAATTCGACTGAAGGAGACATCGGAAAGGAGTTCGGCTTCTAGAGGAATCCGACTGAAGGAAGGTCCGGAAGGAGTTCAGCTCCTGTAGAAATTCGATTGAAGAAGAAGTTTGGAAGGAGTTCGGCTCCTGAAGGAATCCGCCTGAAGGAGAGGTCCTAAAGGAGTTCGGCTTCTGAAGGAATCCGATCGAAGGAGGGTCCGGAAGGAGTTCGACTTCTGTAGAAATTCAACTGAAGACAAAATTCGAAAGGAGTTCCGCTCCTAGAGGAATCCGTTTGAAGAAGAGGTTCGAAAGGAGTTTGGCTCCTGGAGGAATCCGACTGAAGGAGAATTTGGAAGGAGTTCCGCTCTTATAGAAATCCGACTAAAGGAGAGATCTGAGAGGGATTCGGCTACTGGAGGAATTCTCAATCGAAGTTTTTCATGATTACCAATCATATTAGGCTAAGCATTAGACTAGATTTCGATGAAAGTAGGATTTATCTTCAACAGATAAAATCTTGCAAGAAAATCTCATCGGATTGACAAGATCTTTGGGCAGGACTCCTCATTCGAAAATACTTACAAAATTTGATGGGAGTAAACAATCGGCAGCCAGTTTTCCCTCTCTTTTAGAGAAGTTGTCTCCAGGTATACAAATGGATTCGTAGAGTGTGAATCACCATATACTTGCATCATAAGAAACGAACAGCCGACAGCCGACAGCCGACCGCCAACCCCAAATATTCCACGCGACGTGTACCGGTATCATCAGCCAGGTCAGAAGTCCAGTCAACCAACAGACCGCGGTTTCGCATTGGATTTCACAGCTTGAAACCTTGCTGCTATGCCAGTTCCCAACTGCTCCCTCTCTTTCCCTTCACTTTCCTCCCATACCGTATCCGAGGTGGAATCCAGCTTCTCAGCAATCGCAATTCCGACAGGATATGAACGTTGTCATCTGGTCGCTCTTAAGGGTGGGTTAAAATATAAAAAGAGATCCAATCAGCAGATTATTAAGTAATACTAAAGCGTATTTATAGTATTATTATAAATACAAAACGAACCCCTACCGTCCCCGATCGCAACCCCTTCTCCGTTTTCGAGTCGGCCGCTCGTCACCGGCACGTAATGGCCTCCACAAAGGACTCCAACAGGTTCTCTCTCTCTCTTTCTCCATGGCTTCTCCTGCTCTTCTTCTTCTTCTTCTTCTTCTTCTCTTCTTTACGGTCGCTTCTCCTTCCTTGTGTTGTAGGGCCTCGGGCTTGAGTGAAACCGGCGACCCTTCGAAGGGGATGATCAGCCTGGCATCGGTGAGGGATTCTCTAATCAGGCAGGAGGACACGATCGTGTTCAGTCTCATAGAGAGGGCCAGGTTCCCGTACAACGCCCCGGTGTACGACCATTCGTTCCTGGGGTCAGGCCAGTCCCTTGTCGAGCTTTTCGTTAGAGAGTCCGAGGCTCTTCATGCCAAGGTCCCTTTCCCTAGTTTCCTTTTGGTTTTTTTTTCTCTTTTTCCCTTGTTTGTTCTATGTTCTGGAATTAATTGGATCCTGATAAAAATCTGCTAATATTATATGTCATTACTCTACATAATTTTAGCTGGTAACTGGTCCAATTCGTGCATAAACCTATCCCACTCTCAAGGAATTGGTTTTTGTGATTGGACCTTTGGGTTTTTCACTATATCCTTAAGAAAATTGCTGTGTTTTACGTTGCTGGATGAACTATTCTTCTTTCACTGTTATTGGCTATTTAATGTTCGTGCTCTTTTGGGGGAGGCATGCGTGATTATCTCTTGTGAATTCATCGTATCTTTTTATTTCTCCTTCGCCAATCATGAATTATGTTTATTTGGGTCTTATCATTATTTTCTCTGTGCTGCGACTGATCTCAACTTTCCTGGTTTAAGCAAAGTGCATTTTGATTTCTTTGGGCTGTAACGGAATGATTTATTGGAGGATTTGATCATACTTCTAAAACACAACAAGCATATGGAGTTCGGTCTTTGTCACGTCTTGATGATCCTTTTAGATCAATTTAAATCTTAGCCACTATCATTTTCCCACCACAATAAAAGGCAATATTTGACTTGTTATGAAGGGCTGTTTAGATGTGCAAAGATATTATGATAATAGCACACCTTGAGCATCCATTTATAGTTTCAGACACTGGGAAGCAGCAGGCTGGCAGGAAGCTCAGTTGAGAACAAGAGTTTGAGTTGGAAGAACATGAGATATTAGACAGATATGCAAACACCCACTCCCAACTAAAGTACATTCATCATGTACTTGTGATACCTATCTTTAGATGTTATAAAACAGTCTGCCTCTGATGAAATAACTCGTAGAGCCCCAGGCCCAAACTCTTAGTGTTTGCTGAAATGCTCTGAAAAGCACAAATTTCTTGTAGATACCTCGAAGATTTGGTAAATAGCGTCTTGAATTCTTGATTGCAAATATGTCTCCATGCATTTGCTTTGTTTTCAATGTGCTCTGAAATGAACAATCAATCCTTGTGGGTGAATGACTCCTAAGCCATCTTATTTTCTTTCTGACAAATTTAAGTGCATTTTTCCTGCATGCAAAGCCTTGACTTTTGCATGTATGATGGGTATTGCATATCCATTAAGTATAAGCATTATGTCATTGGAAGCTCATAATTCTAATAGGAGTAGATCCCCTGAAGTTGGTGAATAGAGGAGATTTCTAATTCATATTTGTTCTTTTATATGTTTCATGCAGAACTTGTTTTAATCAAAAGATAAGGTTTGATGGTTCATCATACACCCAGATTCCAGTTTTCTTATGCTTTTTGTTGGTTTAAGAATGCATTATGGAATTCATTTCTTTTCTGTAGACTTTGTTTACTGGACCATGCATCTAGTGGGTTTACTGAACTAGCTCACCATTGGTTTTCTTAAATCTTATTCATAAGTAAAATTGTTTCATGCAATCTTCATTGATTTTTCAAAGTTAAGACTTCATGAAGTTGGTGTATTTATCAACATACTAAATTACATCCAACTCTCAATCTTCAGGTCTATAAATTAGATTGTAGGTATCATGCTCCATGGCTCTTTGATGTCATGGTCATTGTTCTGTTACCCTTCATCTTTACCGATTTCAGTGACTACCTATTGCATTAAGTGTCAGAGTAATGTTCAACATGTTACAGGCTGGACGATATCAAAACCCAGAAGAAGTTCCCTTCTTCCCTGATGATCTACCATTGCCGCTCCCACTTCCTTGTGATAACCCACAGGCAAGTACCCAACTTTCATCACTCTGATTTCATCATCACTAACTTTGATAAACATGTCTATATTTGATGTAATTATAGGTCTTGCATTCCACAGCTGCACCTGTAAGTGTGATCGAGGCCATATGGAACATGTATTTCAATGATTTGCTTCCACTAATCACTGTCAAGGGTGATGATGGTAACTATGCATTGACAGCGGCGGCAGATCTTGCATGTTTGCAGGTAGGTCAGTCGCGGTCAACTTTTGTTCATTCCGGACCTTATATGGGTTGCAAATAGTTGATTTTTATTTATCTAATGGTTTACTTTCTTCTCCCTTGTAGGCTCTATCTAGAAGAATCCATTATGGTAAGTTTGTGGCAGAAGTGAAGTTCAGAGATGCTCCACAAGATTACAGTCCAGCAATCCGCAATAAGGTCTCCTTTTCTCTGCTATACACCTATTTCAGTCCTAGTGAGATATTATTGCATAAATCATGATCTACTTTGCTTTTTTACTGCAAAAAAAAAAAAAGAAAAAAGGGAAAAATAGATGTGTATTCAGGTGCTAGAGATATTGGCCATCATATTTCATCTTTTGCTTTTTGAGGCTTTACGGGAGGAGAGAAGAGTATACTGTTGAGCTTACTTTATCATCCTTTTCGGTGCAGGATGGGGATGCTTTAATGAAATTGTTGACATTTAAGAGCGTTGAAGAGATGGTAAAGAGAAGGGTAGAGAAAAAGGCTATGGTGTTTGGGCAAGATGTAACCTTACAGGACAAGGGTGATAAGGTGGAGTTCACTGATGGTGAGATCAAGGTTGACCCCTCGGTGGTTTCTCATCTCTATGATGAGTGGGTTATGCCCATGACAAAGCATGTTCAAGTTGAGTATCTTCTCCGTCGTCTTGATTGAATGCGTTGGTGGGATTTTGTGTTTGAATGGTGCTTTTATGCTTTTGAATCAGCAAAATAAGAAAATAAATATGTTGTATGGAGGATGCTGATTTCATCCCATGAAGCTTGATGACTCCTTTTCCTTTTTCTGCTTTCTTTTAATTGAGGAAGTTGGACTTCTAATGCTCTTTTTATTTTCATTTAAATAGACCACTAAATCCTAGAATTTGATTAAAAACATGGGTTTCAGCATGGACTAGCTTGTGGTTAACAAACAATAGGTGAACACATAATCTAAATTGGTGCAGTAAGTTGTTAATATCTTGGCAATGCCTTGGAATGATTCTCCTTTTGCTTTTTGGTTGATAATTTCTAAGATATTAGCTAGTAGAGTATTAACTTAAAGTTTTGGATTTTGCCCCCTTATTTTACTAGCCTATTATTGGCTCTCAGAGCGCTAGATGCTAAAATCATTAAGTTAAATAATGACCTCATGTTTTATTATATTGGTCAATATTTGGGAATCACAGTTGTATATTTTGGCCAGGACACCTGGCTATCTCAATTATCTAAAAATTCTCCAGCCTCTCGAGAGTTAGAAGCATTGGCATACAATGGCCCTGGTTTCCTGCGAGTTCCATCTATGGTGGCTACCAAAAGCTTGAGAATAGTTTATTGCCAGAGTTTTTCAACTACTGGAATGCATTCATATACGAATTAAGCTGAAGCTAGACTTAAAGCTATCTTGGAGTTTATCATACTGGATTCATTTGAAGCATCTAAATATACAATTATGCACATTTGTGTTTCGGATGGATTTTGTTTCTTAGGGTGATTTCGGTAGCGAACGCAGCCTGCACTAAAATACTCAGAAGCATCTCTAAGCTCATTTGATTTTATTTTAGTTTTACAAGAAAAGAGTAGCAAGTATTTTCACATAATTATACCATGTAATCTTGGATAGGAGGAACTTAACTGATTCACAGGAAAAAATATAATTGACATGACATATCCACCTAAGGATGGAACACAAAGAAAAGCAGATTTTTAGCTTGCTTGCTTGTCTAATCCACAAGTTGAATAATCTAGTACACTATAGCAACCAACCCTATTACCGAACAGAATGATAACCCAATAGAAATACATGATGCTCCAAACTGTCAAACTATGAAGAAATCGCCAAATCAAAATATTTGCTTTCTGCTCAATTATAGCCAGGAGCTTTCTACCAGTCTTAGCCATGTACTCTGCCATCTGATGTACTCTGTTCCCACATCAGCAAAACAGCAGTTTAATTTGTCCACAAAGCCGCAAACATTGATCTACCTAGTGCTTTTGACGCCAATGGAACTGTCTAAAACGCAGAAAAGAAATTGCAAATGTCACTCCAGTTATATCTCTGAAAGAAGAGAATGTCCAACACTAAAAAGATTGTTGGAGAGCATAGAAGCCGATGCTATGCTAGGTGGCTTCGCTCTTTGATGAGTGTCCAACAATATAGGAACCAAATCCCCAAACAGTGATGATCAAGGATAGAATCTTAAAACCGCTCATAGGGTCATGGAACAGAATAACTGCTGCAATGCTGGTAAGTGGTACCCTTACTGCATTGAGAACACCGGCCAACACGGTCGAAGCCAGAAATAAAACAGCTGTGCCCCCTAAAATTCCCAATTGAAATGTAATGGTTGCCCAAGCAAGCACCAGGGCATACGATACTTCCCCATGCTTGAAGCTGCTCGCTTCTGTCCGCATCCCTTGGAAGTCATTATTCACAATGAGTCCTATTGTGGTGAAAATAAATCCAGCAAATGAAACCATGACCTGCTGCTCCAGCACAACATGAAAGGATCTCTTCCCTAAAATCTTTACAAAAACCAGCTCCGAAAGTGCAAAGATCAGACCATGGAGAGCTGACCCTACAATATCCCAAATGAACCCCAAGCTGTATTGTGTGCCGGTGATTCCTTCATATCTGTCTGATTCTGAATCCAGGGCTATGATGACTGTACCAGCAGCGATAATAACAATAGCATTTATGGAAGAGAGGTTCAATTTATTCTTCACAATAAAATATCCAAACAGAGCGGAAAATACAAGAGAAGATGATGCAAGGAGAGAAGCAGTTGATGCTGGAAGATATGCATAAGCCCATGCATACATAAGGTTGTCAACAGCACTGAGGAAGCCAAGCACAATGTACCAAACAGAGAGCTTGAGGGAAAGAGGAGTTGGTGAAATTTTACCACAGATATACATAGGAATTAAGAAGAGGGCAGTTAGGGGCCAACCTGCAACTGCTGTCCAGGAAATTATCCATTTGCTCTTGCCACCATTGGCATAATAAAGACGGGACAGTAGGCTTGAAGCAGGGAATGCCACAAGCATTGCACTGCTGCTAAGACTCAATAGAAGCCAATAAGAAAGAGGCTTCTTTTTGTATGTTTCCAAAGCCAAGGAAGCAAGTTCAGCCACTTTGTTCTTTGGTAAGGAAGTGGATCCAGTTGCCTCCATTGTTGTCCCTGAGTTGAAGCAAAATTAACACTCTTTGAGCATAGAACAGCATACCAGAAAAAGAGTGATCAAATGTCAGCATATGTACCCAACAATGAACCTTCTCCTTGAGCTTAAAGAACAAGGTGTACAATCAATTACTTGTGTATATAGAATGCGTATGACAAGGCATGCATATGGGGTGTTATACAGGACTTATCCCACCCTAAAGAATCATAAGTCCACCATATTTCAATTAACTGAGTTTCGTCAGTCTAAGCAACCTCATATGTAGTGTTCTGATTGTAATTTTATGTCAACTCAAAAGGTTGTACTTTTAGAAGATAACTAATAAAGCCATTTATAACAACCAAGATTCATCAAACTGGTACCTAGGGTCGTATAAACTGGCTAATTGTTTGATATGGTACAGTTACGTATCGAACCTACGCAAGATGTACCAAAATTAGTGGGATAGAGAGGGAGGGGGGAAGGGAGGAGAGTGAGGGAGGGAGGGATAGGTATACCTTCAACCATGGTTGTCGTAACTACAGTGGTCATTGCCGTCATTGTCATTGTTGTCATCATCAATGTTAAAACCTAATTCTAGTAAAGAGAATTGCGAGAGAGGAGAGGAGGATCGGGAGAAAGGGGAGACGAGGGTTATAAAGCCATGAACCTATTTTAATTCTGAAACAACTCGAAACTGCTTGAAACCAAGTGGAACTGAACAGTTCATCTTCATTTGCAAGTATGATCACATAATATCCCAATTATACATCATATTCATTTCATCCAACCAACTTTAATCCTATAGATAGCATTCTCTTCAATCTATCCTTTATCAATAATTGATCCTAAATACCAAAAATGATCACTCTTGGAAACTTCATGATCCTCAATTTTCACCACATTTTCATCTTCATTTCTAATTTTACTAAAATGATATTTCATGTACTTTATCTTAGTTCCACTTAAATCTAAAAGCTCTTAGATTATGATGCAATCCTCCATAATTCTAACTTATGATTAACTACAATATTCATTTTATCCAAAAGAGTATTTGATAGCATGTATCAAAGAATATCATCTTGAATAGGCCTAGAAATCTCATCCAGAACTAAAGCAAAAAGGTAAAAGATTTAGAGCAAATCCTTGAAGTAAATCTATTGTGATTGGAAACTCACTAGTATTATCACTTTTAGTTTTCATATTAATAAGTAATAACCGCTCCACTGTATATGCTTTTAAGTAGATTAATATATCTAATGGAAATTTCTCTTTTCTAACACCCTCTATAAAACTTCTCTAAGAACTCTGTTATATACTTTTTCTAAATCAATAAAAAAACACATGAAAATCTTGTCTCGTTTCTCTATATCTTTCCATTAACCTGTGAAAGAGAAAATTTGTTTTCTTAGTCGACCTTTGTAGTATAAAATTAAATTGATTTTCTAATTTTTTTTGTGTCACACCTCATTCTATGCTTAATCATCCTCTTTTAAAATTTCATAATATAGTTCATAAGTCTAATACCATGATAGTTACAATAATTTTAAATATCACTTTTATTCTAATAAATCAGAACTATAGTGGTATTCCTCCATTCATTAGGCATCTTCTTGGTATTTAAAATCTTATTAAACAAATTAGTCAACTAAGTTACTCCTATATCATTTAAATACTTCCAAACAAGGTTAGTGTCTCGATACCGAACTCCATACCGATACCATCCTATTACATTGTCAATAAGCAGTTCAATACGGCACGAGATGGTGTATCAAGTGTTGGTATGGTACAAGATGGTGTACTGAGTATTGGTATGGCATGAAACAACATAATAGTATGGTATCGTTATGGTATGGTATGCCCCATGCCGAACGAAATTGGACAGTACAACAGATCATGCTTCCAAACCTCAATGGAGATTCCATTAGGTGCAATCACTTTTTCTTTTTTCATCTTTTTCATAGCTTTTGTTACTTTAGATACTCTAATCTATGTGAATACTTAACATTTCTATCCTTAATAGAACTTATGGTACATCTAAATCCTTTACATGACTTTCATTAAATAGCCTATCAAAATAACTCTTCCATCATTCTCTAATCTTATCTTCCTTAATAAAAACTTTGATATTTATTTTTGATTTATTTAACCTAAGTCAAGTCCCAAGTTTTTCTTTATTTTAGTCTTGTTATCTTATAGATATCTTTCTCCCCATCGTTAATTTCTATCTTGCAATGTAACTTTTCATACATTTTGAATCTAACCTCTCTTACCCATTTTTTAAACTTCCTTCTTAACCACTTTATAGCTTCTATTTGCTTCTATATTCCTGCATTTAGATAGTCTTCTATAGCACTTTCTTTTAGCTTTAACCACCAACTAAACTTTCTCATTCAACTATTAAGTGTTTTTCACCAAATAGCCCATTTTTCCTTTCATTCTCCTAATACCTCTATAGCCACTTTCTTATTATTATTAGCCATATCTTGTCACATGATATTGATTTCCTCATCCCGACCACATTTTCCTTCCTTCAACATTCTATTATTAAAAACCATTTATTTCTCTCCTCTTCCACCATCTAGTCGTTGGATTCCTATTTTAGTTAGTCCTTCTTTTCCATTTCCTAATATGCACATCCAAAACCACCAACCTTTGTTGGGTGGATAAACTCTCACCTAGTATGACCTTACATTCTTTACACCAAACTAGATCAATCTTCTAATAAGAAAATAATAAATTTGACTAGTATTATGCCCATTTTTTAAAGTTATTGAGTTCTTTTTGAAGCAAGTGTTAGCTAATACTAGATCTTACTATAGCAAAAGGCAGTATAATAAAATCACTCAAGTAATAAGAAAGAGCAACATAAGACAAAAGTTCTGAATAGTTGATGCAATATTAGGCTGTGCCCAACTGATTCAAACACCACATAGCTTCCTTACAATTTGAATGAATTTTGGAGGAGAACATCATCATCTCATAAAGAAATTATTTATAGAGCAAGAGAGCCAACAAATGAATTATCATGATAAAACATTAAAAATAACAGAACCATGTTAAGTTGGTTGCAAGAAGTAAAACAAAACCCTATAAGTAATCTAAGACTACAAATTAAAACTGGATACAACATGCAGCAGCAGTAGTTACCTAAACAATTAATGACTTGCAAAAAGATGCTCGAAGATCACATGCTAGCATCTTTCCATGCTCTTTTAAGTTGTAATTTATTCAGCAAACATTGTAAAACAATGAAAAGGTAAATTCTGAGGAGCATGAAAATTGGATAAAAAGCTCTTTAGACACATTCCCTCTAATTTAAAATTTGGAGAACCACAGAATCTCTACAAGGCTTAAGGAGCTCTTGGTAGTTAGGCAAATATTAAAACCCAAGTTTGACACAGATTCAGAATCCTCAATATATGAATCTGTTGAATTACCTTTAGTGGTATCACTGGTATGTATGCAACACCATAAATTTCTTTTGGATATCTGCTTCTCTGTTTTTTTTCTACCTCAAGAAGCATTAATCCTGCAAGTTTATGAAAATCTAGCATCTTTATGATTGATCACACAATTACTACCATAAAAATGAAAAGCAATACAATAATTACCAAACAACTCTTTGAAAGGAACGAAAATCTTCTCAAACCATATACAGTTAAAAAGTCTGATGTCTCAATAGAGAGCCATAGCATCCGAAAAGTTGTTCAAAAATATTTCCAATCTCCTCAGACATTATAAAACCTCCAAGTCACTCACTAGTGGAGCAGATAACTATGGGAGCCACAAATCCAACTCACCAAGTAAAAGCATAGGGTAGAAACAACCAAATCTCAATTGCAACCACCACATTCCATTGGTTCCTCCACTTTCTATGAACATTGAAGCCAACTCTTGTCAAGATTCTATCTTTGAAGGATCCCCCCATACATTGCTCCTAAAGGAAAGACTTAAAACATGTGGCACAATAGGAGTTCAAATGAAGTTCCACAAGCAAGATAGTGCTTCTTAATCAGAAGAAAGCAATGATAATACTCCACCTCCACAATGTGGAGTCTGCAATTATATCTGAAGAGAGCAATACAAGCACGGATAGAAGGCGGTCCACATCTTTCATTTTCCTGTAAGGAACGTTTCTTCTGCAATAGGACTACATAGCTACCAATTCTTCGTTGCCTTGACAGGCTTAGCTCAATCTCCAAAGTCATCAAAGAGGGATAAGGAGAAGCTGAGTCACTCTTCTTGGACCAAGACAACCACATATCTTGATCTCACATCAAGCTCCTTACTCAAGTTTCAAACTAGAACCCAAATTTCAAGGCCCATTGTTTCTAGCTTGGAAAGCCAGTCCTGGCTTCAGGATGGCACTTCCATCAACATTATCCATTAAAAGGCAAACTTCTAAACTCGAGTGCATCTTGTCCATGTCAATAAATTGACAAGACAAGTTACTTTTGTATGATCTTGTCACACAACTAACTCTCTAGAATTGTTCTCATAGAACTCTGAATCCAACCCCTCCACCTCTGCAATATCTTCCTTCTACCATATAGACAAACACAATCTTGAGGCCTTCCTAATCTACAAAATCATTTGCCCAACCTTATTCTTCAAAAGGCTGAACTCCAACAAATGTAACTCATACATGCAAACTCTGCACGATCAAGATAATCCTTTCTTATGATTACTGGCCCTTGTACCATGCCTGACAAGAAGTCATTTCAGTTGCTTGTAAGAATAGACACCACACAATCAAGCACATTGAAAAACTGACATATAGAGAGGAAGCTCGAACGAAGTCATTCTGCCTAAAGTAGAAAGATTCTTTTCCATGTCAAAAATCTCCTATGAACTCATTCAATTAGACCTGGTGCACGACTACATTCCAGATATAATATGGCAAATGCATAATTGACAAAGCATCAACCATGCCTGTATATCACTAGCTAAAATTTACTCGAACATACAACACTTCCCATCCTCCACAACAACATATGAATGGGACGTTGGTCGAAGCAAGAAATTACCTACCATTTGTGCATCAATATGAAACGCACATGCTCATCAATCATCAGCATTTGCATGACCTAACACGCCCAAAAAAGGAAGGACTCAAACGTAGACTATAGATGCATGAGATGCCATTTTTTTTTTTTTACAAAGAGAAAACCAGAATCTTAGCCACTTCTAGCTAGCATGTAGAAATAATGATTCAATTTGCAAAATCCAGGATATGCACAGCAGATTAAAATTAAAGAAGTGCGCAATTTCTTCACCACATCTCCACCAATGACAACACAAAGATTTCTACCACACACGCGCACAAAAAAAAAAAAAGGGATAGGGGATCATCCCAAAAGGATCTTTCTATTCCCTTGTAGAAAAAATAGCTTCTGAGAAGAAAATGGACAGCGAACGATACAAAAAGACACCCGTAAGAAAGGAGGATTAACAGCAGAAACTGAGGAATTCTTGGCAAAAACCATCAGAACTCAAGGATGGGACGTTTTGGAGAGACAGAAGAAAATCGTACCTCGAAGTGGGATTGGACGCCGCGAGAGTCCGGATGGAGCTTTTCCTCTGCCTTGGACTGTTGGTCCTCGAGACGACAGTAGAAGCAGATGGACACGGCCCCGCCTTTTCCTCGTCCAATTCTATGCGGTATAAGTGCGAGAGGCCCTGATCCGATTCATGGACATTGCACAATTATTTATGATTTAGTAGGATTTGCGACACAAAATGGGACACGTGGCATAATACATAAGAAATTTATCATTAATTTAATTTTTATATATTACTTTATTTTATTTTATTTTTAAAGAAGGGGGGGGGGTGCCCTGATCAAAAGAATTTTTCCCTTGAACTGTAGTAGAGGTGGCTACCTATCATGCTCATTGCATTTTGGGAGTCGAAAGGATGGCTCTTTTGAGTTCATATTGTAAGTTGGTAGAGATGGAAAATTGTCGTCAGCCCTCATAAATAATATAAAAAATTAGTGTTGGGATTTAATTAATTGTCTTCAGAGTCATATGCTCGGTTGGCGGTCTTACAATAAGCAACAACTTCGGAAAGTCGGACCTAATTTTTTTAGTGCTGTTTGTGAGGCTGGTTGTTAGTCTAGCATTATTAATTCTCAAGATCCTTGAAATTCTGTGTATTGCAGCTGTATTTGCAGCGGAGTAAAAGTTTTCAACTCTGAAACTACAACCCCATGCACATAGATTATAATAGAAAGGAAAATGGGAAATATCTCACTCGATTGATCTGTGCCATTGTAACAGAGATTAGAATGAATCAATTAAGTTATATGGGCATGGAATTAGAGGGGCAAAATATGCAACGTCGGTGAAGATTGATTTTTTATAATTTTTTTTTTGGGGTTACAAACGGACGATCATATCATTTTAGTATGAGTATAGTTCAAAAAGTCAAAATACAAAATATCATGTAGTATCCATGGATAGTCTCATCTTAACATTAGGTCTAATTTTTGGTGTGCACGACAACAAAAAATACAATCCAATCTATAGTATTGTTTGCAACTCAAAAGACATACCAAATAGACGTCGCGGTGGATTGACGAAGAAACTTCCAGATATTACGAAGCAGCGGATGAACTTTCAGATGCTTTATTTTATCCCAAATCCAGTCGAAGACTATAGTAGAGTCACCTTCAACGAAGATCCTCGCTACCTGCAGCTCCTCCCTCATGCATATGATGCCCGCCCAAGCGGTATGGAGCTCCGCTCTCCGAGGATGAATGGCTTGTAAAGATGAGAGCCCTCTATAGCCAATAGTCTAGCACCCGAGTCCTAGATAATATAGCCTGCACTATCCTGTCATCCCAAACAATACCATCAAGGTTATCTTAATAAAACTCGAGGGAGGCGGCTCCCAGAAAATCATTGCAGGCATAGCAAGGGAGCCCCAGGATCTTGGAGTGACAAGGGACATGTTGACGTGTCAAAATGGTTGTACTCAACTAAACAGCAGACTCTCTTCAATACCTGATGTGCAGGCACTACCTCGACTTCAAAGACTTGGCTATTCCTAGACAGCCAAATCTGATAGGCAATATATGCCTTACTACCATCCCACAATGCACCCTCGATCATACTTCGACAAGTCTCATCCAAGAAGGAAGAGAGCTAAGGGCTACTATTTGCCCTCCAAAGCTGACCACCCATCATCCTCCAAATCAAGCACGCCCTTGGATAATGAAGTAAGGCATCCTTCGTTAACTCATACTCCAGCTTATACATTGTGTAGGTGGTGTGGTACTCCCAAGCTTTGGGAGGCCACGGATGGAGCCAAGGTGAGGGCTCCGAAGAGGCTAGGATAGGTATGATCCTAGGATTAGGATAGGAGTTATCCTAAGATGGAGGTGGCATTTAGCTCTCCACAGGCTTGAGGTTCGGGTATTGAGGGCCTCAAGGGGCTTCGTTGGTGCTTCGGAGATCTGAAATTCAAGGTGGAGTAAGAAACCAAAGTCGAAGAATCAAAATAGCAGAAAAAAGATTTTCTGCAGGTTAGCCGGCTCAGTCCAAAACTGGGTCGGCTAAGTCTTAGAGCACAGGCAAAATAGAAATGTTGAGTTTCGAAACTGCAGGCTTGGCACAGAACTAGGCCTGCTCAGTTTCAGACTAAGCCGACCTAGTGAAACTTAGCTGGCTCAGTACTGAGACTGAGCCGACTCAGTGCACGGATAGAGTTACACAAGGATCTATTTTAGACTAGGATCTAGGTTGATCGTAGGGATCTTAAGGTCTGGTTTAAGAGGTCTTAAGGGGGCTAATTCATGTATGGATTGGGATTAGATCCAGGAGATGAGAGCATGTGAGACTTAGGCTCGGTGAATGCTTTCATGTATTGGGTTAGCCTAAGAAAGTTTTTAAGCTGGGATTTATTAGGGTTCATGTGGAAACTTTAGGGTATATAAATCAGAATATTGTAACTTTTACAATAGAAGTGAATACAATTGAGCTTTTCTCCCTAACTCTCTTCTCTCTGATTCCGACACCAAAATTCTAGTTTCTCTCATCTTTCTTAGATCTTCTTCAGTTTGCTGGATTAACATCCAGATTCACGCAAGAGATCGGCTCTACGGTTGTGGCTCTGAGCAGCCGTAGGAACAACAATTGGTATCAGAGCCCGGTTGAGCATGAAGAAGAAAGAAGATCAATTTTCAGCAGAGATCAGCAGTGAGATTTAGATCTAAAGACTTTCTCCAAGCTTCGTAAGGAAGAAAGAGATCATAGGGCTGCTGTCCATCATCCTTAGTCAAGATATTTCTCAGATCTATCTATTTGATGTTATTTGATTCGGATTGATTATGGAAAATAATAGGTTGAAGGTAGGATAAGAGAAGTTTGATGGAAAGAAAAATTTCATGTTGTGGATGGTAAGGGTGAAGGATCTACTAGTTCAGATGAGGTTGGATTTGGCCTTGGAAGATAGGCTGGAGGAGATCATAGATATGGAGTGGGTGTCCTTGGAGAAAAGGGCATATGCCATGATTAGGGCTTGTTTGGTGGATGAGATTTTGTATGGTGTGTTGGAGGAGAGAACACCCAAGAGATTATGGTCAAGGTTGCAGCAGTTGTACATGAAAAAGAACATATGCAACAAGTTGATGCTGAAGAAGCAACTGTATAGCCTTCGGATGCAGGAGGGCGAGGATGTTGTGGAACATATTCATCGGTTCGACTGAATGAGCATAGACTTGCTCAATATAGGAGTAGATTTAGAAGAGGATAAGAGTCTATTATTGCTGTATTCACTATGCGGGAGCTTCAATCTGTTAGTGATAACTTTGTTGTATGGTAAGGAGATATTGGTGTATGAGAAGATCGTATCAGTGCTCAGGTCCAACGAGCAGCGAGAATGGATGACGAAGAGGAAGGTCTTCCAGGAGAGTCTTGTGATTTCAGAGAAACATAGGAAAGAGAAGAAGGATGAACAGAGGGGCAGCAAGGGATCCAAAAGATGCTTCAAGTACAGAGAAGTAGAGCACTTTAAGCGAGAGTGTCCGCTTTGAAAGAAGTGCAAGAAAGGAGAAAACTCAGATTCCATCAGTACAGTCACTGAAAGTGAAGATTTAGATGAAATCTTGGTGGTCTCGGAGGAGCCCGTAGGGTGCGGTATATTTAAGATGGTTTTGGATAGGTCTGTAGAGTACAGAGAATCCGAAGGAGCAGCAACAGTGTTTGAGGTATAGCGACAGGCCCAGCAGTGCAGCGTTGGGTGGTTGGCCTTGGAAGACTCGGAGATAGAGTCGGCTTCTACGGCATCAGGAGGACTTCAGCTCTAGATGGAGCACCGGACAGAGGTGGCTTCATGGGTGGAGGAAGCTGTGACACAGGTTCAGAGCAGAGGGGTGCAGAGGGAGGACCTATATCCCAACACCAATGTCGGGGCTGTATAGATCTAGGTGAAGAGGATTGTGCAGAGAGATGGTGTGGCTCTGAGGGGACAGTGTTAGGTGGAGCATCAGGATATGCGACGAGTATCGGTAAAGGAACGTTGAATGATCTCCAGGGAAGTCCAGGATACACTACTACAAAAATGGCCTATGGTAGTGCTTATTATGGCAACGATTTTCGAAATCGCTGTCATAGCTTCTACGATAATAATTTTCGTTAACCGCTGCTATAGATCGGATCTATGACAGCAGTTTTTATAATCGCTGCTATAGATCCGATATATAGCAGCGGTTACAGAAAATCGCTGTCGTAGGTCGGACCTATAGTAGTGGTTACAAAAAATCACTACCATAGGTCGAGCAGTTACAAAAAACCGCTGTCATAGGTCGATCTATAGCAGCAGTTCATTGTAACCACTGCCATAAGTTAGACCTATAGTAGCGGTTAGTAGGAACCACTGCTATAATCTGATTTATGACAACGGTTAATTATAACCGATGCCATATATATATATATATATATATATATATATATATATATATATATATAATATATATATATATATATATATATATATATATATATATATATTTAAATATTATATTAATTTTTAAAATTTAATATCCATCTTTATCATTCATTATTTAAATAATTATCATTAGAGTGTCGTCGTAAAAGGTCGCCTCGATCCAATGGCCCTGGTTTCGTCGATCAGAAAAATTTGATTTCGACGATCACGAATGATGATGCAATGATCTGATAGATAGAGATCTTCGATGGATTCAAAAATCTACAATAATGATCTCGATGATGTTTGTAGCATACTATCAAAATTTTACTTCAATCGAGTATTATTATCTTGATCAATTTGGTATAGATTAGTTTCGACCGTTAAATGATAAATAAGTGATCAAAGGATCAAATAGTGTCCGATTATGAGATAATTTTTTTTATAAATGATCTTGGCTACTACTTTAATTATTTTTTATGATGGTGATTATAAAATTCAACTTATGAGATGAAGAACAATCTAAAACTATACGCTCCTGATAACCATTCTAAAACTTCACTGATTGTTATGCTCGTATTTTTATAATATCTACTTAACATGAGCAGTTTATACAAAAATGATTTGAACTTTACTATCATCATCATATAAAATATTTAAAATTATAATAAAAATTATTTAACTAAAAAATTATCTCATAATCGAATGCTGTTTAACCCTTTGATCGCTTGTTTCTAATTTAACGGTCGAAATTATTTCATACTAAATTGATCATGATAACGATATTCGATTGAAGTGAAATTTTGATAGTATGCTAAAAATATCATCAAGATCATCATTGTAGATTTTCGGATCCATTAAAGATCTTCATCTATCAGATCATTGCTTCATCGTTCGTGATCATCGAAATCAAATTTTTTTGATCGATGAAGCTAGGGCCATCGGATCGAAGTGATCTTTTGCGATGACACTCTAATAATAATTGTTTAGATAATGAACGGTGAATATAAACATTAAATTTTAAAATTATATAATATTTAGAGAAAAAATAAGAAAAAAATTATTTTCAACATATGGCAGCGATTATCAAAAATCGCTCGTAGATCTATGGCAGCGGCTCGATAACCGCTGCCGTAGGTTAGATTAAAAATTCTCAAATTTTTTCTTTCCTCTCGTGCATGTTCGATCTCTCTCTCTCCCTTCTCTTCATCGTCGATGAGGCTTCTTCTTCCCCCGGATCGGCGTCACCCCTCCTCCCTCCTTGATCGGCGCCGCCTCCTCTTCCCTCCCTCTGGCCCCCCCATCCCCAGCCGCCCCCCACTCGACCCTCCCACCCCTCCATCCGACCCTCCCTTGGCCCCCAGCAAAACCCCCTCTCCGATGAACCCCCATTCGATCCTCTCTCGACCACCCGCGAAATCCTCCCTCTGGCGAACCCCCTCCATCCTCGCTCAACACCCCACAAAACCCCACCCCCATCATCCCATCCGACCCTCCTCGATCCCTAGCGAACCCCCTCCGACGAACCTCCATCCGACCCTCCCTCGGTCCCCTGTGAAATTCCTCCTCCGATGAACCCCCATCCACCCTCGACCTTCCATCGGCCTCCTGTGAAACCCCTCCCTACACTCTATCCTCCTTCAACCCCGGTGCAAAACCAAACCCCTTCCGACGAGCCCCCCTCCACCCTCCTTCAACCCCCACGAAACCCCAACCCCCCACCACCACCACCATTCTGACCCTCCCCCAGTCAAGTGCGAAGCCTCCTTCGGCCTCCTCGTCACTATGCCCCCTTCCCCTGGCCCCCATTCCCAACCCCCCTGCTCTCTCTCTTTCCTCTTTTTCTCTCTTCTCTATCTCACTATCTTATTTTTGTTTCGTAGGTTATCTCTAGTGCCATCGTCCTCCTCTAGCGTCATCGTCGACGATCCTCGAAGCTTTCGATGCGATCCGCTCTCTATAATCACAGATATAATTTTTTTAAAATTTTATAGTATTATTTATTAATCATGTATATTTATAATAATTTATAAAATATTTATAATAAATATTATAAATATTTATTATAAATATTATAATTATCTATATGTCGTAGTTTTTGAGTCGTGCCATGGCGGTAGCCTTGGGCCATGTCATATCGGCGGCTGTGGACTAGATCTATCAACGGATTGGGTTTGAATCGAAATCTGAATATTTAGATCCAGATTCAATTTTAATTACTGGTATCGAATCCAAATCCAAATACCTGATGAGTCTGTACTTAAGAGAGAATGGGAGGGATCCGACCTCGCTGCCATCATTGGGAGGGAGGGGGTCTGGCCTTGTCGACGATGGAGATCGAGAGAGGAAGAGTGGGAGATCGAGAGAGCGAGAGAGGGAGGAGGGGGTCCGGCCTCGTCAGCATCACTGAGAAGGGATGGGGTTTGGCCTTGCCGATGAGAAAGATCGAGAGAGTGAGAGAGGGAGGGATGGGGTCCGGCCTCATCGGTGAGGGAGATCAAGAGAGGGAGAGAGGAAGATCGAGAGATGAAAAAGCTGGAAGAGAGGGGTTCGACCTCACCGCCGTCATTGACAAGAGAGATTGAGAGAGGGAGAGAGGGAGTGATCGAGGGGATGGCACACAACCGAGCCGGCTCGGATACGCAATCGAGCTGGCTCGGGCCATGATCAAGCCAGTTGGGGGAGGATCATAGTCGGATATCTTAGGCATGGAGTCGAATGTCTCAAGCATGGAGCCGACTCGACTTTCGAGCAAATAAAATTTGATATGTCATGATGTTATATTGATTAATATTCATTAATGTTGTAGATCACGATGGCACCGAAATACCATCTAGCTTTCACCCCTGTGTCGATAGGTTATGCACAGTTTAGCATCCGAGGAGCAGTCTGATCATACTTCATCCATCTCAATATCGACTGCTCAGGGACCTCCACCATCGACATCTACTCTACTGATGGCATCTACTCCACCAGCGGCATCTACTCTACCGATAGTTGAGCCTTTATCGTCATCCATATCTGAGGCACATGCTACTATGCAGACATCTGAGTGTACGTTTTTATTATATTAACATAATTTTATTTTATATATAGTATTTATACACTTATATATTTGCATAATGTATTTGCATTGCATGTGCATCATCCAATCGAATATTTTGTGGTCCCACACATATGGCACACATGTGAAACTGCCAGCATCAGATGATGGTCTATTACGATGTAGAGGGGAGGTCAGTAGGGGAGACCGCGTGGGAGATGCATTTTTTTTTTGGAGTGCTTATGAGATGGTCGGACATCATTTCCATAGAATCCAGAGACTAGCATTTGATGGATGCTGCCATCAAGGACTGAGTATGGAAGAAGATATGGATAAGTACGCGCATCTTAGTTATATTTATACATTTTATATGTTTACACTATATATATTTGATTAGAATAATTTTATAACTAATTTTTGATAAATTTATGCAGAGAAGGTACAACTTTTTCAATCATGAGAGAGCTCGAGATGCCCGACTGAAGAAGATCGGAAAGTTATACCGAGGTTACAAGATCAAGCTCCACAATGGATGGCTCAAGTACCGATGAGACACTCCAGAGGAGCTTGTTTCCTGGATACAGGACTATCCTTCGAGTCAGTGGGAGAGAATGGTTAGACACTGGAGGAGCCAGAAGTTCGAGGTAAAATTTCTAACTTTTAAATTTTTTAATACACTTAAAATTTTATTTAAATATTTATTATTTATTTGAATACTTGTTAGGCTATCTTCCATCAGAATCAGAAAAATTGTGCAGCCCAGGAGTATACACACACTCTAGGCCATGAGTCTATGGCCAATCATGTGCATAAAGAGATAATTAATTCTAAATCTTACTAGATAAATTAAATTAATATTTTTTATCATCTTTTTGATAAATTTATTTTTTGTTATAGCTGATAAGAGATGGAGTGATGTCTAGCCATAGTGAGATCTTTCCATCTAGCCATACGGACAAGATGGGTAGGCCGATGAATACCACGATCGGACATATTTTTGTAAGTATTAAATATATTAGTATATATGATTAGTATTATAGCATTTCTTATAAAATTTTATTTTAATTTATAATTATAGGATCAGTTAGATGGGCTCGCTCGTGAGGGTCCGGATACCTCTGGGCCCCATAACCATCTGTCTCGGGTCTTGGGGCCTAAGCACTCTGAGAGGATCCGATGCAGGTCCGGACACACACCGATGAGCTACTGGTCCGAGGTGAGCATCTTTTCACAGACTTTTGGTGTCGTCAGTCGGAAGGAGCTTGAGAAGGTGCTGGCATGGGCAAATCATGTTGCGATACGGGCAGATCGGGCTGAGGAGCACGCATCTTATCTGGAGGACATCGTGAGAGACATGATGTCGACACTCAGTGCGCATTTTAGAGTCACGA
This sequence comes from Cocos nucifera, assembly GCA_006176705.1. NCBI lineage: Eukaryota > Viridiplantae > Streptophyta > Magnoliopsida > Arecales > Arecaceae > Cocos > Cocos nucifera. Next base: position 67,470 of record QRFJ01000094.1, on the reverse strand, counting down.
GCTTTGAGGATATGTTGGCCCACATTTCAGCTCTAGCTCTGGCTTTGGCTCCAGCTCCAGCTTCGGCTCCAACTCTGACTCTGGCTCCGACTCCGACTCCCAGTAATGATAATAATGATATAGATTTAGAAAACTTTTGATGTATTTTATTTTTTTAAAAAATATTATAATAAATTTTATTTTATAATAAAATTTTAATATTTCAAAATAATTTTTATGTTTATTATATTTTTTTATGTTATATATATGTATTTATCAGGTAAAATATATAAAAAAATAAAAAATTTATTTTTTTAATTATTCAAGATCTACGATAGTGGTTTTATAACTGCTGTCATATCCGTGCCAAGTGCTGCCATAGATTCTTGATGTAAATGGTGCCAACTGCTATATTAGACTTATGGCAGCGGTTAAAAAACTACTGCTATAGATCACCTATAACAGCGGTTATATAGCCGCTGCTATAGATTAACTATGACAGCGGTTACATAACCACTGCTATAGGTCGATCTATTACGGCGATTTATAAATTGCTGCAATAGGCTATCTATGATAACGATTCAAACAATCACTACAATAATCGCTGCCATAAAGCTACGACGACGGCCGTAGTATCAATGATTAGAAAATCACTACCATAGCCTATGGCAATAGTTTTTTGGGCTATGACTATGGCAGCGATTTTTTGTAGTAGTGATAAGTGATGCAGCTACCAAGCAGAAGGATACCTACAACTTCAAAGATGGTGCAAAGAAACAAGCCAACGACTTCAGAGGTGGAGGCGGTCATCCCGAAGGCCTCAAAAAGAGCTCAATAATTGAAGAAGAATGGCAGTGGCAAGATGAGCACGAGGGGCTATCAGGACATGCAGGGATAGCAAGATCGTGCAGGAAGATGTTGCCAAGTATGCCAAGGCTTGGGTGCACCAAGGTGGAGATTGTAAGTGGTGTGGTGCTCCCAAGCCTTGGGAGGCCACGGACGGAGCTAGGGTGAGGGCTCTGGAGAGGTTAGGACAGGTGTGGTCCTAAGGCTAGGACAGAAGTTGTTCTAGAATGGAGGCGGCATGTAGCTCTTCACGGGCTTGAGGTTCAGATATTAAGGGCCTCAAGGGGCTTGGTTGGTGCTTCGGAGATTTGGGATTCAAGATGGAGCAAGAAATTATAGCCGAAAAATCAAGACTATAAAAAGAAGATTTTCTGCAAGTTAGCCGGCTTAGTCCAAAATAGGGTCAGCTAAGTCTTAGAGCATAAGAAAAATAGAAATATCGAGTTTTGAGACTGCAGGCATGGTACAAAATTGGGTTAGCTCAGTTTCAGACTGAGTCGATCTAGTGAAACTTAGTCGGCTCAGTGTTGAGACTGAGCCGACTCAGTGCGCAGGCAGAGTTACACGAGAATCTATTTTGGGCTAGAGTCTGGGTTAATCCTAGGGATCGTAAGGTCTGGTTTAAGAGATCTTAAGGGGGCTAATTCATGTATGGATTGGGATTAGATCCAAGGGATGAGAGTATATGACACTTGGGCTCAGTGAGTGCTTTCATGTATTGGGTTAGCCTAAGAAAGTTTTTAAGCTGGAGTTTATTAGGATTCATATGAAAACTCTAGGGTATATAAACCAGGATATTGTAACTTTTACAATAGAAGTGAATATAATTGAGCTTTTCTCTCTAACTCTCTTCTCTCTTTTCTCTTCTCTCTGGTTCCAACATCAAAATTTTAGCTTCTCTCATCTTTTTTAGATCTTCTTCAATTTGCTGGATTAACATCCAGGTTCACACAAGAGATCGAATCTACGACTGTGGCTCCGAGCAGCCATAGGAACAATAATTAGGCAGTCAGCCAAAAGCTCTATGTCTCTATCCTTGAGTAGTGTTTGAGTCAGTAATTGATCCCAAAAAATCTTTTTGAGAAAAAGTCTGATCCTAAGATGGACAACCACTTTGCAGATCCAAACAACCTCGATCCTTCTCTCTGGCACTGACTTGCTCATTTTAACGAGGTCCCTAGTAGGGACCCTAGGGCAGTGAGACTACCCCACACTCTCAAATCATGGCTCTAAATGGCAGAGATTGAGGTAGCAAGAATCCTGTTAGTTAGCTAACCACCAAAAAGATGGATAACATCCTAAGTTCTCCAAACCCTGCCATTGGTAGGGATCAAATCACAAACTCACAAGTAGTCATCCACCTCCGTGATAACGTAGGTCGATCAATGTGATATGGATAGGCTAGAGATCCAGGTATCCTGGCTCACATCAACTGACATCTCATCTCCAATCAGCCATTTGATCTGGGCCACCACTACTAGAGTATAGATATAAATCTTCCTCTAGATGAAGGAGTAGCCATGATCAATTCGAATTTGGGACCCCTGGCTCCATGCCCTATACCAAGCCCTCATCGCCCTGCTTTACAAGCTATTAGTTTGGATGAGAAATCTAGCAACATATCTGGAAATCATAGCCTCCCTCTTAATCAGCAAGGATTGGATCCCCAGGCCCCCATTCTGTATAAGTCGGCAAACTACCTTCCAAGAGAGCAAGTGAAGCCCAAACCGCCCTATCTAGATCTCCATAGAAAATTCTAGAACTACTACTCTAGGCCCTTGAGACAAGAACATAGCATAATAGTACTTTCCAGGAGGTAAATCAGAATGAAACTCAGGACTGATCTCATGAGAGTAGTCCTCCTCATCATGGACAAGGTATTGGCTTACCAACTCTCAAGACGATCCTGTATCTACTGCTCCACGGGCCTACAGTCAGTCCTCCAAAATCTCCGTCCCATGATAAAAACCCCAGGTATGTCAGGATCCCAATCTACTCAGGAATCTCTAGCATGTTTTGAATCACCTACTTTATTTGGACCTTCATCTTAGGGCTGAAGGTAACCATATACTTCTATGAATTTATCAGCTTGCCAGAAGTTCAGTAGTAGGCATCAATAACTATCGTGAAGCATCTCGTATTTTGGGCTAAGGCCCAACCAATGAATAGGCAATCATCTGCAAAAAGGTATAAGAGCAGCTAAATTCCAGGGGCAGGCAAGTAAGGCATTAGTTCTGCCCCCTAAATTGCCACCCAAAGAGAATGAGATAGAGCATTAACACATAAGATAAACAGGTAGAGGGAGAGAGGACACCCTTGACAAAGTCTGCCCGTCGAGTGGAAGAAGTTCACCAAGGTGCTAATATTGATCATGATGGCAAAGCTTGAGGCCTTTATATAATCCATGACCTAGTTGATCTATCTATCTTAGAAGCTAAATTCATGAAGCATCTGATACAAAAATGCCAGCTCATTTGATCATAAGTCTACTCCATATCTAGCTTGATCGTCATCAAGTTCTGACGAACAGGAACATGCCACAAATTATGCATAAATTTTTAGACAAGTAAAATAGTGTCGGTGATGCAACGACCATCGACAAAAGTGTCTAGCTCTAAGCTAATCAGATGAGGAACAATCGGCTTTAATCAACCAACCAAGACCCTCATATATACTTTATAGAAAGTGGTGCCAAGACTAATATACCTGAAGTATTCCGAAGCCAATGCATAGGTCTCTTTGGGATAAGGATGATCAGCATCTTCTTTCACTCATTTTGAATGCCTTTGGACTCAAAAATCATCTGCATCATCATAACCACCTCTCCATCGATGATAGGCTGGTACCGATGGAAAAATAGAGTAAAAAAACTATCTGACCTTGGGGCTTTATCTTCCCCAAGAGACCAAAGGGCCCCTACACCTCCTCAGTAGATAATGGATGAATCAGGGCCTCATATATTCTCCTTATCAGAGATGCTACACTTTGGCTGGGACCCCTGGAGGCAAGCATTCCTATCCAAAGGAGCAGTTTAGCACAATCTGAAAAACTATAAAATCGGATCCCTAATCTCACCACTATCCTCCACCACTCGACCATTGCTCTCCCTTAGTTGCCTAATATAATTGGTGGATCTCCAAATCATCATGGATTGATGAAAAAAATCTGGTGTTCCAGTTGTCCTCTCTAATCTACTATACCCTTGAGTTCTGCCTCCACGGCATCTCCTACTATCTCAACAAAGTATAGTGCACTGAGAGCTTGAGTAGAAGCTCCCTCAGATCAAGCTCCTGGAGGCTCCCCTCCTAATTTTCTCTCCACTAGAGCTCTATGATGTATGTCTCCACCCCCTCAATCTATTTAAAGATATTGCCAATCTCAAGATGGTTCCATCGGATGAGCTAGCACCTCATCAACTCAAGCCTCATGGTTATCCGGTATCTCGCATCACCACAAATCGATATCCTCCAAACCTCTCTAATCAGGTCCCATGCTCTCAGATAGAAAGTTCAAAATTTCTCAAATCTGAATAGTACCCTAGCCAAGTGCAGGCCATCAGTGGTGATGAGAAATGGATAGTGATCCAAAGTGATCTTTGGAAGGTGCTGCACCTGGTGGCTAGCATAATGTTGAAACCAGTCGACGGTGGTAAGTGCTCAATCAATCCTCTCCCAAACTCTAGTTGCCCCAAGCCAAATGTTGCACCAAGTAAATACAGCCAGCAATACAATGCATGTGTAGGCACTCAAATAGGCATTTAGAAAGGATCTGTGAAACAACTAAGCAGCAGATTGTGATGTGTTGTAGAGTAAAAGATACAGCCATACAACCACAGCAAATGGCTAATCTCCAAATAAGAAAAACCAAAACTGCCAGATGGTATGTATAAAGCAATTCACTCATAAAATAATCAGGAGCTAATCCATTATTAGTGCTACTGCAACCCTCATCAGGCTCTTTGTTATAAGAATCATCCATTGGAAAAAGCAGTATCAGAACGTTAAGAAATAAAAACATTGTCATCTTAGCCAACAAGTCAACATATGACACATCTATTAGTGAGAATAATAAGGTAGATAAGCAAGAATTACTTAAATGAAAGCACAGTAAAGCTAGTAAGACAAGCGATAATAGATAAATCAAACTCCCTACAAAAAGCTTTAGCCCCTTTGAAAAGTATGATACCCATCCGGTGCCACATACCATGCAAAGTATATCATGAACCTGATTTAGCTTGTCCAGGATGCAAGATCTGGTCAACCTGAATTTCCAAAGATATATCTGCATTACAAGATCTTAGCAGTGAACATCATTGCTTTCTTAAAAACTGGACACCTCGACAATCATCGACAAGAAGGTCAAACAATGCAGCAGGCAATACATCACCAATATAAAAATTAACATCGCCATGCAAGACAAGTTTTGAAATGAAATCAACCAGTTTATTAGCTTTCCGAAAGGTATGTGTTGCCTTGGAACTAGGGGATTTGGTCAACCAATAGATAATTTCGTTTAAATTTGAGTTCCTTCTAACATTGGCTTTAGCTAGGTTGGTTATCCAGTGAATTACAGTGAGCGAATCTCCTTCCAACTATCTATAGTGGCCCTGGAATTCTTGACTGTTACGGACATACCAAGCCAAGCTACAATTAATTCTACCTGGGGGATTGAGGAAGGGGCCAATTGTCTACTGCCAACTCTAAGAAGTTGACCCCTATAATATCGAATAACAAAGGCCAATGCTGAAGCATCCTTAGAAATAGCTGCATCAAAATTAATTTTGATATACCCAGGAGGGAAGCCAAGAAACTCTACTATAAAAATTAGGATAAAAGACAAGAAGGCTGTCCCAGTACTTGGGCAGGTATATCAAAAATACCTGATTGATGATCTGACAAGTGAAAGCACTTCTGGTTAGTTGGGTTGGAGGTGTATGATTGTTTTGGAAGACTAATCATTCCTTGCCCTCCACAATAACCAAGCCATACATGCAAAGATGTCTTTATCATCAGTTGGAGCATGATTAGTAGACAAGTATTCCGTTAAGGCCGACAGAGAGTTAGGAATAAAATTGAAGCTGCCTACTTATTGCAACTCATTCCAACAATTAACAGCAAAGGGATAAAGATGATAATATGTTCCATATCCTCTACTACTGAAGGACAAAGATCACAATAGATATCTAAAAAGACTCGCATGCTCTGATCATGTAGCAATTTTTTAGATGGCAAACAATCCCTGAATAACTTTCATAGAAAAGCTTTAATTCTCATGGGGACTTTAAGTTTCCAGATTTTGAAAAATTGATAGTGAAAGCAGATGGTGAATCGAATTTAATCAATGGATATGCATCTTTGGCTGAAATTTGATTTGATCTATTATGACTCCAACCATGATGATCAAGCCATTCTCTATAAGCTAAAGGTATTTTAGATATAAAGAATGTGACATCTGCAGGGAATAAGATAGCCAATTTGAATATATTCCATGAGTGATCATTATTTATGAGCTCCTGAACCTAGAAGCCCGACCCGGCCATATCAACATTGAAACTCGTTTGCCATTTAGATAATGGAATGGAACTTATCCAAGGGTCTTCAAGGATATTAATTTGATTACTATTACCCATAGTCTATGCGAAGTGAGATTGAACTAATAATCCATTTCTAGAAATATCCCTCCAAATTTAAGTACATTTTTTTGATAATTTATAATTAAACCAGCTTCCTAAAAAATTATATTTCGCATAAACAAGTTTTGACCATAAGGATTCTGGATTAAGGATAAGTTGAATAGCCATAGATAAAAACCTTACCTTTAGTGTGAAGATTCACAATGCCAAGTCCTCCAGCCATTTAGGTCTACATATCCGATCCCATGAAAGAAGATAAAGGCCTCTACGATTGGAATCGTGACCCCATAAGAAGGCACAAAAGTCCTTCGCAAGTCTATTAATGATAGAAGTTGGCACTGGTGCGGATAATAAACTATAAACAGGCATAGAAGAAAGCATTGATTGAAGTGGAGTAATTCATCCCACAAAAAAAAGTATTCTCCACTTCCAACTTGCAATCCGACTACACACTTTTATCAACCAGAAAGTTAAAATCAATACCTTTAAGGCGATTGCTAGAAATAGAGACACTAAGGTATTTCCAGGATCTTTTTTCAGGAACGTGGATAATTGTTTTGATCTGATTTTTAATAAAAGTTGGGGTCGAAGGACTAAAAATTATATAAGATTTGTTGACATTGATGGATTGGCCAGATAATTCACAATAAGCCTCAATAATGGGCGTAAGTGAAATGCGGTCTTTAGTTGTTTCACATATTATTAAAAGGCAATCGTCTACGAAGATATGAGAAAAAGAAGTGCCAACATGAGAAGGCTTATATGCTCACAATAGTTAACATTAAATAGCATGATAAAGAAATCTTGATAATACCTTAGAGCATGGAACAAACAGATACAGAGAAAGAGGGCTTCTTTAGTTGAGTCCACAATATAAGAAAAACCATACTGATGGGGATCCATTAATCAATAAAGCATAATTAGTATTATGCATAATTTCTATGATCAGTCTTAAAAACCTTTTGTTGAACCCAAATAAAGCCATTACCTTAAAAGGAAAAGCCCAATGCACTTTATCATAGGCCTTCTTCATATCTAACTTCAACATCATCTAACTATGAGAAGATGGAGCATGATGGAGAGAATACATGATTTCTTGACTAAGAAGAATCTGGTCCCAAATATGCCTCCCTTGAATAAAGGCCCCTTGCTCTTGTGAAATAATAGAAGATAGGATTGGCTTCAATCTATTAATAAGGATTTTAACAACTATATCATATGTAGTATTACATAGGCTAATAGGTCTAAAGTCTTCAACTTCCTCTATATTAAGAGACTTAGGGATTAAAGCAATGTAGATTTTCTTCCAATCTATAGATAATATTATAGTTTTAAAGTAAAACTGGATGGCATTAATAATATTATTTTTAATATATAGCATGCCAAAATTTATATTAAAATAATGTACGAAATCCATCCGATCTAGGAGCTTTATCTAGGTGCATAAAGGCTTCGACTATTTCACCCTCATCAATGTCTTGGAGTAGTGCCTCATTTTGCTTAACTGTGATTTGAGGGTAGACCATAGGGGTATCCAAGAGTAGCATCACAAGAGCATCTAACCATCTTTGTTGAAAATGATGAACAAGAATTTGAGAAATTAAAATTGAATCTTTTGTTAGATATGTGTATCCTAGAAGCCAGATTGGCTGATACTTGTTGTTGGGGATAAATCCCGCTCCTGCCGAAGCCCGGTCCAACGCTCAGCCCAATGTAACCAGTAGCCGCTGAAGAGCTTCAGCGCCAGGCGCCAGGCCGAGCCCCTAACACGGCCGAACTGCCTAGAGGCCGAACTCCCCTGCACCAAGGTCCGGGCCGAACTGCCTAGAGGCCGAATCAGCGAGCCCCGGCCGAACTCCTTCGGACCGACCCCTGGCGAGCCCATGCAGCCGAGCTCCTTCGGACTTCCCACGGCCGAACTTCTTCGGACCGACCCCAGGCGAGCCCATGCAGCCGAACTCCTTCGGACTTCCCACGGCCGAACTCCTTCGGACCGACCCCAGGCGAGCCCATGCAGCCGAACTCCTTCGGACCGACCCCTGGCGAGCCCATGCAGCCGAACTCCTTCGGACTTCCCACGGCCGAACTCCTTCGGACCGACCCCAGGCGAGCCCATGCAGCCGAACTCCTTCGGACTTCCCACGGCCGAAGCTCCTTCGGACCGACCCCAGGCGAGCCCATGCAGCCGAACTCCTTCGGACCCCACGGCCGAACTCCTTCGGACCGACTTCAGGCGAGAGCGGCCGAACTCCTTCGGAGTCCAAGCGAGCCCAAGCGGCCGAACCCCTTCGGACCGACTCCTAGGCGATCGAACTCCTCAGCGAGCCCTGGCCGAACCAACTAGCAACCGAAGTCCTTCAACTGGCCAGCCGAGCTTCTTCGGGCCTCTCAGCGGTCGAACTCCTCGGCAACCGTCCCGCGGCCGAACTCTACAGATGGCCGACCCTTCAGCCAGACGAACTCCCCCAGCTTCCCCCTCGGCCGAACTCTGTTACAAGTCCGAACTCCATTGGACGAACTGTCGCCTGCAGCAAGACCGGACGGCGCCTTCCTCTCCGTACCGGACTCCGTGCGGCCCACGACTCGCCGGTATGGCTCCCACGATCTACCGGACGACGCCTTCCTCTCCGTACCGGACTCCGTGCGGCCCACGGCTCGCCGGTATGGCTCCCACGATCTACCGGACGACGCCTTCCTCCCCGTACCGGACTCCATGCGGCCCACGACTCGCCGGTATGGCTCCCACGACGACTCGCCGGTATGGCTCCCACGATCTACCGGACGACGCCTTCCTCTCCGTACCGGACTCCATGCGGCCCACGACTCGCCGGTATGGCTCCCACGATCTACCGGACGACGCCTTCCTCTCCGTACCAAACTCCATGCTGCCCGACGACTCTCTGCCAGACGGCACAGCCGTCACCATCAACTAAGCTCCGCTATAAAAGGACCCCTCCCGACATACTAAGGCTAAGCTCTCTGAACTCTCGACTCTCTAAGCTCTCCTCTCACATCTCTAAGCTCCGGAACTCATTCCGAGCACTCCATTACTGTTGGCCGGAAAGCTAACTTGACCGTCGGAGGGTCCTGCCGGAGCCACCACCCCACCGGTTCCGGACGGGACTTCGTTTTGCAGGTCCCCGGCGGCGCCCAGCGGCCTCGATTGCGGCGACCTCCGGCGGCGACGGATTTCTGCACCAACAGATTGGCGCTAGAGGAAGGGCCTTGAACCTTCGAGGTTCCCTTGTTCTTAAAGGAGTGCTCGGCGACGATTTCCTTCCCCTGCTCCGGATCTCTCTTCTCCCTCTTCAGTATTCCTTTTCTGGAAAGAAAAATGCCCCCCAGAAGAGCCTCGACCCGGAGGTCGGCAGCCTCCGCGGCCCGATCCCGTTCGGGTCCGTCCGCTCCCGCTCCGGCCCCGGCGACACGGGCCCGCTCCGTACCCGCGGTGGATGCGGAGCGGTTCGACCTGCTTGCCCAGCAGGTCCGCGATCTTACGGAGGCGGTGCGGGCGGTGCAGGCCACGCATTCGCGAGGTCCGGCGCCCACTCGACCGGCGCGGGGTTCCCCGGAGCCCGGGAACCCAGTCCAGGAGCGACCGATGTGGGCTACCCGACCTCCGGCCCTCGGGAGAGAAGGGCAGCCGGCAAGGAGCCCCTGCTCGGACCGCGGCTCGACCCAGGGAGAGGCTTCACACCTATTCCGCGAGAAGACCTTGGGGATTAAGGATCGCGAAGACTTCCTGGATCAAAGGCTCTTGGAGATGGGACGACGCATAGAAGAACTTCGTCATACTCCTTCCTCCCGCGGTAACGATATTTGCACTGATCCTCCCTTCTCACAGAAAATTATGCAGGAACAGGTACCGCCGAACTTCAAGCTCCCGCATTTTGAAAGCTACGATGGGACCACCGACCCGGTCGACCATTTGGAGGCTTTCAGGACTACGATGTTGCTCCATGGCGCGCCTGATGCCATCTTGTGTCGGGCTTTCCCTTCTACCCTCAAAGGAGCGGCCAGGAATTGGTACTCGGCGCTTAAGCCGGGCACCATCCTATCATTTGACCAAATGAGTCAACAATTCGCGGCCCACTTTGTCAGCAGCAAACGGCCGCGCAGAGGCTCGGATTCCTTGTTGGCCATCAGGCAAAAAGAGGGGGAGCCCATCCGGGCTTACGTCACCCGGTTCAACGCTGCCGCGCTGGAAGTCCGGAACCTGGACCAATCAGTTGCTATGGCCGCGCTCAAGGGCGGCCTTCAGAAGAACGACCTGTTGTTCTCCCTGGAAAAGAAATATCCCAGGGATTTCGCTGACATGCTAGCTCGGGCGGAAAGCTATGCCCGGGCAGAGGAGGCTTTTGAGGCCAAGGATAATGAAGCTCGCGACAAGCGACGAGTAGGCAGAGCGGGAAGGCCCGCCGAAGAAAGAAAGCGCACCGAAGCTTGGCCGCGCTCCCGAACTCCCCCTGGTCGCGGGCGAGCCCGGACTCCACCTCAGGCTCGGGGGCGGGAAGCCACCGACGGAAGGGCACACCGAAGTCCCCCCCGACGCCGAAGTCCCCTCCGGCGCCGAAGTTCCCCCCGGCGCCGAGGTTCTCCCCCGCGACGAGGTTCATCTCCGCGCCAAGGTTCTCCCCTCCGGCGGCGTTTTCACAGCTACGCCCCCCTCAACGCCTCGAAGGCTCAAGTGCTGCTGGAGATCAAGGGAAGACTTCCGGAGCCGGAGAGAATGCGTTCCCATCCCAGAAAATGCAACCCCAACAAGTTCTGCCTTTACCACCGTGACCACGGTCACGATACCGAGGAGTGCATCCAGCTCCAGGATGAAATCGAGGAGCTGGTCCGGCGGGGCAGGCTTGGCCGATTCCTGCAAAGACAACCTAAAGAGCGGGAAGATCGGCCGAGAATGTTGCCGCCGGATGGGGAGGATCGGCAGGAGGATCGGCCGCCTCTCGGCGTCATTAACACCGTCTCGGGAGGACCGCAGCGGGGAAAGACCGACGAATCCGAGGGACCGGCGAAGAGGCAGAGGACCTCGGAGCCCGTGACCTTCACCGAGGCAGACGCCCAAGGGATCCGATTTCCACATAACGACGCGGTTGTAATCTCTTTAAACGTCGCTGATTATGATGTACGCCGCATTTTGGTGGATAATGGAAGTTCGGCGGACATATTGTTTTATGATGCCTTCTTAAAAATGTCCCTACCTGACACCCGCTTAGGGCCTGTAAATTCCCCCCTGGTAGGATTTGCCGGACACGCCGTTCCGGTCGAAGGCATGGTGACTTTGGCGGTGACGGCGGGCCAATCCCCAAAATTGGCCAAGGCGCGGATCGACTTTCTGGTCGTGAAGACCCCGTCCGCCTATAATGCAATCCTTGGGCGACCCGGCCTAAACGCACTACGGGCGGTTGTGTCAACCTACTACTTAAAGATGAAATTCCCGACGAGCCACGGAGTCGGCGAGGTCAGAGGAGACCAGGCCCTGGCAAAGTACTGCTACTCAGTTGCCCTGCGCGGGGGAGACCGGCCCGACCCTTACCTTGTTGATGGACTGGACGTCCGCGACGACCTCACTGAAGAACGGGGCGAACCTGCGGAAGACCTCGTCCCTGTGTCCTTACACGACGGAGACCCGGGGCATGAGGTGCGGATCGGCTCCAACTTGGCGGCCGAGGTTAGGAGACAGCTCGTCGCTTTCCTCAGAAGGAATGCGGACGTCTTCGCCTGGGCCCCAGCGGATGTACCAGGGATCGACGCCGATGTTATAGAGCATCGGCTGGCCATCGACCCAAGGCACCGACCCATCAGAGAAAAGTTGCGCCACCAAGCCCCAGAGAGACAGAAGGCGGTAGCCGAAGAAGTGGATAAGCTCCTCGAAGCCGGACTCATCCGGGAGGTCAACTATCCGACCTGGGTCTCGAACGTGGTCCTCGTCAAAAAAGCAAACAACAAATGGAGGATGTGCGTCGACTTCAAGAAGCTGAACAAAGCCTGCCCAAAGGACAGCTACCCCCTGCCGAGGATCGATCAGCTGGTGGACGCTACCTCGGGCCACGAGCTCCTCACTTTTATGGACGCATTTTCTGGTTATAACCAGATACGCATGGCGCCCGAAGATGAAGAAAAGACCACCTTTATTACTGACCGAGGTCTCTACTGTTACAGGGTCATGCCTTTCGGACTCAAGAATGCAGGAGCCACCTACCAGCGCTTGGTCAATAAGGTCTTCAAGGGGCAGATCGGCCGCAACATGGAGGTGTACGTGGACGACATGCTAGTCAAAAGCCGAGCCTCGACGGACCACCTCGCCGACCTTGAAGAAACCTTCGGTGCGCTTAGGAGGCACAAGATGAAGTTGAACCCGACCAAATGCGCCTTCGGCGTGACCTCCGGAAAATTCCTAGGATTCATGGTGTCGAGACGCGGAATCGAGGCAAATCCCGAGAAAATCCGAGCCATCCAGGAGATGACTGCCCCGAAAATAATTAAGGAAGTTCAGCGCCTGGCTGGGAAGGTGGCGTCCCTGAACCGCTTTGTCTCGAGGTCGGCCGAGCGGTGCCTGCCTTTCTTCCAGGTCCTCAGGCGACCGAAAGATTTTTGCTGGACAGCGGAGTGCAAACAGGCATTCGAGGAGCTTAAAAACTACCTCGGCGCGCCCCCACTGCTGGCAAAGCCCGAACCTGGAGAAGGGCTGCTCCTATACCTAGCTGTCTCTCCAATGGCCCTGGCGGCTGTCCTGGTCAGGGAAGATGCGAAGGCGCAACAACCAGTCTACTACGTGAGCCGAGCCTTGAGGGACGCGGAGACCAGGTACTCCAAGTTAGAAAAACTAATTTACTGTCTTCTGATCGCAGCCAGGAGGCTCCGACCTTACTTTCAGGAGCATACCATAACGGTCCTCACGGACCAACCAATAAGAGCCGTCCTCCACCGAGCAGACGCTTCAGGAAGAATCGCCAAATGGGCGATCGAGCTCACGGAGTTCGACATCAATTACCGGCCCAGGCCATCGATCAAGGCTCAGATACTGGCGGACTTCGTGCTGGAATGCACCGCACCAGTTGAAGCCGAAGCTTGAATCAAGCGAGACTATCATCGGAGGGAGACCAGGCCCCAACGAAGCCGAGCTGTGGCGGTCGAGCTTCCCTGAAGAAAGGGCCGACCTTCTTGAAGGCGCCTGGGTTCTGCATGTGGATGGCTCATCCAACTCTAGCGGGGCCGGCGCAGGGCTGGTCCTGGTTAGCCCCGAGGGGATCGTCACCGAGTACGCATTGCGCTTCGAGTTTCCCACAACCAACAATGGGGCCGAGTATGAAGCGCTGATAGCCGGGCTGCAGATAGCCAGGGAATTGAAGGTGGGTCGGCTTCAAGTCTATAGCGATTCCCAGTTGGTGGTCGGTCAGGTCGGCGGCAGCTACGAGGCGCGGGAGGAAAGCATGGTGATGTACCTCGGGAAGGTGAAGAACTTAATACCAGCCTTCGACAGCTTCGACATTCGGCACATCCCAAGGACCGGGAATACAAGGGCCGACCTCCTCTCCAAGTTGGCCACCTCTGCCCCGGCCGAACTACCAAAAGAGGTGTTTCTGGAAACTCTGAAGTGCCCGACCACCGAGGAACCTCAGGCCGTCCTGCGGACGGACTTCGAGCCCAGCTGGATCGATCCGCTGATCGCCTACCTCGAAGAAGGGGTCCTCCCTCACGACCGGAGAGAAGCTCGGAAGCTCAGGAGTCAAGCCTCCCGCTACGTCTTGTACGAGGGCAGGTTATATAAAAGGTCGTACTCCCTCCCGTTGCTGAGGTGCCTCCGACCCTCTGAGGCCTGCATCGCGCTACAGGATGTCCACGAAGGACTCTGCGGAAGTCACGCGGGAGCCAGATCCCTATCGCAAAGACTACTTCGGCAAGGGTACTACTGGCCAACCCTACTTCGTGATTCCACGGAATACGTGAAGAGATGTGACCGCTGCCAGAAGAACGCCAGCGTGCAAAGGCAGCCGGCATCCGAACTCACTCCGCTCACTGCACCCTGGCCCTTCGCGCAGTGGGGGATGGACATCCTCGGCCCCTTCCCAACGGCGTCCGGACAACGGAAGTTCCTCCTGGTCGCGATTGACTACTTTACCAAGTGGGTCGAGGCGGAACCACTAGCGAAGATCACCGAGGCCAAGGTGCAGGACTTCGTCTGGAAGACGCTGATCTGCCGGTTCGGCCTGCCCCGAGCCCTCATAACCGATAATGGGCGACAGTTCGCTGGAGCCCGGTTTGCCGAGTTCTGCGAAGGACTAAACGTCTCCCACCACTTCACATCGGTGGCTCATCCGCAAGCCAATGGGGAAGCCGAAGTGACCAATCGGACCCTGCTGCAAGGCCTCAAAACGAGGCTCGACAGGGCAAAGGGGGCCTGGGCAGACGAACTCTACCACGTCCTCTGGGCATACCGAACAACGCAGAGGGTACCGACCGGCGAGACGCCCTTCGCCTTGGCCTTCGGCACCGAGGCAGTCATCCCGATCGAGCTCAAACTTCCATCTGCTCGAATCGTGGGCTTCAACGAGCAACTCAACCCCCAGGACCTCAGAGCCAACCTCGACCTTCTAGAAGAAAAGAGGGAAGCGGCCCGCATCCGGATGGCCACCTACCAACGGAAGGTGGCTCGGTATTACAATTCCAGAGTCAAAAACAAGGCGTTCAGAGTTGGGGATTTGGTGCTCCGACGAGCAGCCGTCTCTCAGCCCCAGAGTCAAGGGAAGCTCGTCCCAAATTGGGAAGGTCCGTACGAAGTGGTAGAGGTCGTCCGACCTGGAACCTATCGCCTAAAGGAGCTCGGAGGACTAACGCTTCCCCGACCTTGGAACTCGGAAAACCTGAGAATGTACCACCAATAGTTTCCCTCAATAAAACCTTGTTGCTCGACACGTTTAGGGTCGCTCGAAATTCCCGCTAGGAACGGGAGGAACCTCGTCGCTGAGCAAAAAAGGCCCCGTTCGCAAAGGACGGGATGGGGGGAGAAGCGAGGACGACGGTCCTCATGTGCCCCCACAGCCGCTAGGAACAGGAGGAGAACCTCGTCCTAGCACGAGCAAAGTCAAAGGCCCCGTCCACAAAGGACGGGATGGGGGGAGAAGCGAGGACGACGGTCCTCATGTGCCCCCACAGCCGGCTAGGAACAGGAGGAGAACCTCGTCCTAGCACGAGCAAAGTCGAAGGCCCCGTCCACAAAGGACGGGATGGGGGGAGAAGCGAGGACGACGGTCCTCATGTGCCCCCACAGCCGGCTAGGAACAGGAGGAGAACCTCGTCCTAGCGTGAGCAAAGTCGAAGGCCCCGTCCACAAAGGACGGGATGGGGGGAGAAGCGAGGACGACGGTCCTCATGTGCCCCCACAGCCGGCTAGGAACAGGAGGAGAACCTCGTCCTAGCGTGAGCAAAGTCGAAGGCCCCGTCCACAAAGGACGGGATGGGGGGAGAAGCGAGGACGACGGTCCTCATGTGCCCCCACAGCCGGCTAGGAACAGGAGGAGAACCTCGTCCTAGCGTGAGCAAAGTCGAAGGCCCCGTCCACCAAGGACGGGATGGGGGGAGAGGCGAGGACGACGGTCCCCATGTGCCCCCACAGCCCGTTGGGAACAAGAGGAGAACCTCGTCCTGACGCGAGCGAGGTCCAAGGCCGAGCCCCAGAGTCTACGGCAAGCTTCACTGCAGAAGACGAGGTCTCCTTCGGACCTCAGCTTCAACTTCGGTATCAGCATCAGCGGGAGACGGGATCTCCCCCAAGCGATCATAACCTTGACTGCAAAAGAGGAGGTCTCCCCCGAATCGACTTCGGTTGATGAAGGCAATGTCAACTCCGACCCTGACCACGGGGGGCGACATTGACTCCGGCCTCAACGTCGGCTTCACCAATTTTGGCTGGAAACGAGTCCCACTTCAACTCCAAACATCGACTGGGGATGAGGACCTCCCCCAAGCCTCAGCTTCAACTTCAGCGTCAATATTGGCTGGAGATGAGACCTCCCCCGAGCTTCAGCTGCAACAAATGCGGAGCCTGGAAGAAGACTTCGGCAGTCGCCTGTTTTGGTACTCCCTTCCTTCAATTTTTGAACTCGGGAGTGGGGGGGCTACTGTTGGGGATAAATCCCGCTCCTGCCGAAGCCCGGCCCGACGCTCAGCCCAATGTAACCAGTAGCCGCTGAAGAGCTTTCAGCGCCAGGCGCCAGGCCGAGCCCCTAACCACGGCCGAACTGCCTAGAGGCCGAACTCCCCTGCGCCAAGGTCCGGGCCGAACTGCCTAGAGGCCGAACTCCCCCGACCGCCGGCCGAACTCCTTCGGACCGACCCCTGGCGAGCCCTGCAGCCGAACTCCTTCGGACTTCCCACGGCCGAACTCCTTCGGACCGACCCCAGGCGAGCCCATGCAGCCGAACTCCTTCGGACTTCCCACGGCCGAACTCCTTCGGACCGACCCCAGGCGAGCCCGCAGCCGAACTCCTTCGGACCGACCCCAGGCGAGCCCATGCAGCCGAACTCCTTCGGACTTCCCACGGCCGAACTCCTTCGGACCGACCCCAGGCGAGCCCATGCAGCCGAACTCCTTCGGACTTCCCACGGCCGAACTCCTTCGGACCGACCCCAGGCGAGCCCAGCAGCCGAACTCCTTCGGACCCCACGGCCGAACTCCTTCGGACCGACTTCAGGCGAGCCCAAGTGGCCGAACCCCTTCGGACCGACCCTAGGCGACCGAACTCCTCAGCGAGCCCTGGCCGAACCAACTAGCAACCGAAGTCCTTCAACTGGCCAGCCGAGCTTCTTCGGGCCTCTCAGCGGTCGAACTCCTCGGCAACCGTCCCGCGGCCGAACTCTACAGATGGCCGACCCTTCAGCCAGACGAACTCCCCCAGCTTCCCCCTCGGCCGAACTCTGTTACAAGTCCGAACTCCATTGGACGAACTGTCGCCTGCAGCAAGACCGGACGGCGCCTTCCTCTCCGTACCGGACTCCATGCGGCCCACGACTCGCCGGTATGGCTCCCACGATCTACCGGACGACGCCTTCCTCTCCGTACCGGACTCCATGCGGCCCACGGCTCGCCGGTATGGCTCCCACGATCTACCGGACGACGCCTTCCTCTCCGTACCGGACTCCATGCGGCCCGACTCGCCGATGGCTCGCCGGTATGGCTCCCACGATCTACCGGACGACGCCTTCCTCTCCGTACCGGACTCCATGCGGCCCACGACTCGCCGGTATGGCTCCCACGATCTACCGGACGACGCCTTCCTCTCCGTACCAAACTCCATGCTGCCCGACGACTCTCTGCCAGACGGCACAGCCATCACCATCAACTAAGCTCCGCTATAAAAGGACCCCTCCCGACATACTAAGGCTAAGCTCTCTGAACTCTCGACTCTCTAAGCTCTCCTCCTCACCTCTAAGCTCTGGAACTCATTCCGAGCACTCCATTACTGTTGGCCGGAAGCTAACTTGACCGTCGGAGGGTCCTGCCGGAGCCACCACCCCACCGATTCCGGACGGGACTTCGTTTTGCAGGTCCCCGACGGCGCCCAGCGGCCTCGATTGCGGCGACCTCCGGCGGCGACGGATTTCGGCACCAACACTTGTAATACACTTTTAAGGACAAAATTATAATTTTAAGTATAAATAATAAAATAGATTATTTTTTATCACAGTGTATATTTGAAAGTGTCTGTGATACATTTTTTGAGTTAATGGTAATGATAGTTCATATTTTTAAGAGTTAAAAATTTAAGATATGAATTTTCATTATTAACTCATAAAATGCTCTTGATCGTAGGATCATCATAAGGATGGTGATTCATCCGAAAGGTTGGTGTACGATTGCTTCTTTGGGATAGATGAGTCTTGAGTCTACGATGTAAAAATACCGAAGCGAGAGTACAGATACTCGTTAGAGAACGAGGGCACTGAGTTTGACCACCTCAAGTGTCATGAGGAAGTCTACCTTCTCATCGATGACTGGCTCAAAACTGTAGTGGTGTGTCTGATTCTTTGACCTGAGGTGCATCGATAGTTCACCTTGAGGATGTTATAGTTTGACTACACCATAACTCGATCTTCTAGCCATTTGAAATTCTGAGGTGTATGTTGACTATAGCATATTCATTGTAGGAATTGGATTGCACCAATAGAAGATCTGTCTATCTCGGTAGATGAGGAGCAGCTCTATGATGATCATGAGAATCAAGTTCATAAGCCCATGGCCCTGGCAGAGTGAAATAATAGAAAGAATTTCTATTATGATTTTTATATTGGACTTGAATCGAATGACTAATTTATATTATGGATATTAGGATTTGATGAGATCACCTTAATCCTAATCCGATCCGAGCTCAAGATAGAGAAACCTAATCACACAGATAATTGCACCGAGAGGTTCACTTTCAGTTCTGATGGGTTACCACCATATGCTGCTAGATATCACTAGTAGATTTTGGGAGTAATTAGAATGATTTGGATAATCGATCATACTAGTTGTCTGAATCAAAAAAGTTTTGATCCATCAAAAGGTATTTCAATGATGTCGATGATAGAGATCGTGACATATTCTATTACCATACAGAACTGAACCTAATTGGATCACACAAATAAAAATTTGAATCTGAATGTCATCAATTGGACTAATCCAGTTCAATTGATTTAAAGATTCAATTAGATTCAAGAAAATTATGCTAGCATACGATTGAGCCTAATGTTCTCCTTTAATAGTCATTAAAGCTTGTCTCGACTGAGCCAAATGTGTTTGGACTCACTCAAAAATCTTTACTTGGTCTGACTAAAGCTCATCCAAATCAGAAAAGGATTATTTTAATTTATGACATAAATTTAAGATAACACCTATCATTTACGGTCACTTGCTAATTTCTGTTTTCTTACATTGGTCAAATGTTAACCCTGGACACTTGGACATCTGCCAATGTATCATGCGCCTATAGAAGAGTACCTGGGGCCTTGTCCTCTTGCTAAATACAGATAGGAAGAGGGTGCACGCCTAGGGAGGCATTCACCCTATGAGGATAAAGAAGGAGTCCCATACAGATTAGACTCCAGGATTGCTTCAGGAGATTAAACTCTATGGCGCCAAGAACTCTTGTTTGACCCAGTCTTGGTGCCACCTTAGGAGAAATTTGAGGGTCTCTCATTTGATTGGATCAGATGATGTCATTCCATCAATCAGATTTAAATATAATTACTCAAAGAGCCATGATTGATCGGAATGATGTGGCACTACATGGCGCAGCAGGATCTATATAAACCCTGTCTGTGCCTAGGTTTCTAAAAAATACTTCTACCTTTAGCCCATTCCACAAAGCCTCTCTCCCTCCATCTCCACACCACCCTCTGGTCCTCTCTCTCCTCTCCACACCCAAGGAGATTTAGGCACGAATAAGGTGCGATCCAAGCAAGTGAAAGATATCAAGAAAGAAAGAAGGCAGCACTGCTGCAAGAGACAATGATAGTTCTTCAAAAGGAGTTTTGAAGATCTTCAAGATCAGATCTATATTTGATTTTTAAAGAATTGATTGAGAAAAAAAGGATCTTTAGATCCTATTTGAGTAGATACCAGTAGAGGTCAGGCGCTTGCGTGGTTACATTCAGAATCTTAGGCAAACATCAGAATCATCATAAGATAATTGAATTATCCAAAATAAAGGTATAATTAAATTAGATTTAATTTTTATTTTTATTTTATTTTTATTATCAGATCAATAAGATCAGATCTGAGGAGTCTTTGATCTAATTAGGATCTTAAAATTTTTTAAAAAAAATATCTCTCCTGATTCAATTAGATCTGAATGAACCTGATCCAGAAAATAAGTTTTTTTCTTCAACTAGTATCAGAGTCAGATTTCATAATTCATTAGATCTAATTTTAATTTATTTTTAATTTAATAATTAGATAATTTTATATATCACATTAGATCTGATTAGATCTAAAATTAAAAAATTAAAAATTAAATAATCTAGATCTAAGATGTATGAGATGCATGATTAGATTAGGAATAGAATTATTCTATGTGTAGTCTAGCATAATCATAATTTTAATTTAATTAATTATATTTTTTAGATCTATTTATTTATTATTTTTTAATATTATAAATATTATAATTAGATCTAAAAAAATAAAAAAATAAATTTATTTAATTTGTTCATATGAGATATGATAGATGCATGTTTAGACTAGTTGTAGAATAGTTCTATAAAATTATCTAGAATAAATTTTAATCAATATGATCAAATTTAAATCTTATTTTTTAGATATTTATTAGATAATTTAGATCTAAAAATATGCATGATATGATACATGAGATATATACAAAATATATTTTTAGTTAGATCAATTTTTATATATGTGATATATGATGTAGATCTAACTAGTTTTGTAGATTTATCATATTCTTGATTAAGACATGCCCCTTAGCCGTTCGATCATAAGAACGAAGTGAGATTTAAAGACCCTCTTCTTTCATTCGATGGAGTGTTCTTATAGTATGAAGGGATGCTGCGCGTTCGTCCTTAATTAGAAATAAAAAATCTTATTTTCTATAAAATTCTAGATTCTAAAATTCTAGGATTTTATATACATATTTTATTTATGAATTCTAAACTTAATTAAGAATTAAGATTATGAAATATATTAGATCTAAAATTGAGAATTTTTATATCTAAGATATATTCATAAAATTGGGTTCGGACTTGGATAGCTCAATTAGGTCTAGCGGTTGATCAAATCGAATCAAGAGTTGGTTATGTGGGATCAAGAGTGCTTAAATTGACCAATTAATATGATTAAATCTAGGTTAAGATTGAGTCACATGAGTGATCGATCGAGTTAAGACCTAATTAGGCTCAGTGGTTAGAGTCTAGATTGTAGGCTAATCCAATTGATTCTGGCTCAATAATTTGGTATCTAAGATAAGTTTAGCAGATACGATCGACTAATTTTTAATTAGGAGCTACTTGACTTGAATGCATTCTTATCGAGTTAATGGCATATCCCTTCCATCGGTCTCACTTATCTGACCATATTTATCGATCCGGTCCTGATCTAAGGTGGCTAACAATCTGAGCTGACCCATGCCACTAGGTTAGTCATAATGATTATAGCTATGTCAAGTCAAGTTTAAAGAGACCTAAATCAAATCTTCCTAAGAAAAAATTAAATCTAAGGTCTTCCACCATTGTAGATGTGCGGATCCTTTTTGGGATTGATTATTCTCGACTGGTCATAGTGGTTCAGTTACACCGAAAAGATGCAATCATGTCTATTAGGCATTGAATGCTATAGATTGGAGAATGGATTGGACTCAATATTCTGGATACAGTGAGAGATCTAATTAGAAATTCAATCTGTGTAAATGGTGTAACTGACTTAACTAAGGAGTAGATCAATATTCCAGGCATAGTGAGATTCATGAATTAGAGACTAAGTCTAGGTGCACCATGATTAGAGAATTATTGGACAAGATTTGTTCACTCATTGGCTAACCCATCACCAATAATTGTTAGATGAGGTGATGAGTCAGTTGGTGGGACTGCACCATCTACTAAAAATCAGTAATCATTGAGATTTTCACATCTCTACAGAGGAAGTATAGGGATCCAAAAAAATAGTGAAAACTAATTTATTTAAAAATTAAACTTCTAAATAAATTGGTCAAGTCTTAATTACAAAATATAACTAGAAACTTTGACTCTTTACAGAAAAAAAATGTCTGTGCCAATCCATTAGCCCGTATCCTGGACACCCATAGACTGATCGGATCCAATTATAAGAATTGACTTTGGAACTTCAAAATTATTTTAAGTTTCAAGAAGTTGACTCATATATTGGATCAGGATCCTCCCATCTTACCAGCTCATCCGTCTGCTGAATAGAAAGTATCTTTTGACAAGTGGATGGATGAAGATAATTAGATCAGATACTACATGTTAGGCTCGATGTTTGATGGGCTTCAGCACCAACATGAAGATATCAAGATTGTCCATCAAATGTTGGCTCACCTGCAAGAGTTGTTTGGCGAACAGAGTCGTGCAGCCAAATATCAGATCACTAAATGACTGTTTAAGGCTAAAATGCATGATAGACAGTTAGTCCAAGATCATTGTCTGATGATGATCAAGAACTTGAAAGAGCTTGAGAAGCTCGAAGTGAAGTTAGATCAGGATCTGTAGAATGATATAATTCTGTAATCCTTGACTGATGCGTATGGGCAGTTCATCATGAACTACCATATGCATAAACTTCAGAATACTTTGGCCGAGCTTATGAATATGCTGGTTACTGTTGAGCTTTCTATGAAAGATTATAAAAGCTCAATACTTTCTATGGAATGAACTTCTTCCAAGAAAAAATCTTTTGCAAAGAAGAAGAAGTCTGTGAAAAAGTAGAAGATGAAAGATGGAAAGAAAAAGAAGACAGAGCTGAAGAAGAAGGCCACTGACAAAAAAAAATATTTTCATTATAATACTAACGGCCATTGAAAGTGAAATTGCCCTACACACCTGGCAACCCTAAAGGATAAGAAGATAGGTCCTTCTGGAGGTATGCTCGTTATTGAATCTAACCTTACAATTTTTTCTACATCTAGTTGGATGCTTGACTCTGGTTCTAGTGCTCATTTGTGCACTTCCATGCAGAATCTTGAGGATAGCAAGAGATTGAGGGATTGTGAGATGATCCTACGCATTGAAAATGGAGCAAAGGTTGCTGCTGTAGCTATTAAAATCTACCCTCTTCGACTACCGTTTGACTTAAATTTAGTACTTAAGGATTATTATTATGTGCCTACCGCAAGCAGAAATTTGATTTCTATTCCATGTTTAGTACAAGAAGGCTATGTAATTAGTTTTCTTAAGAATCATTATAATATTTTTTATAAAAAAATAAAATTATAAGTAGATTTTTTATTAACGATCTCTATCAGTTACATATTGATGTATCTATCTTTAATATTGAGCAAAATATGAATGCCATAGGATCAAAATGATCCAGGGATAGTCCAAATGATAGGTATTTATGGCACCTAAGGCTAGGTCATATAGCAAAATATAGGATTAACAAATTAGAGAAAATTGGGCTATTGAGTTCCTTAACTTTCAAGTCATATCCAATTTATGAATCATATCTTCATGGCAAAATGATTAAGTTTCCTTTTGTAGGACATGGAAAAAAGGCCATGGATCTACTTGCCCTAGTACATACTGATGTGTGCGGCCCATTTGATGTATCGATTAGAGGTAACTTTGTCTACTTCATAATCTTTATCGATGATTTATCTCGGTATGGATATGTGTATCTTATGAGACACAAGTCTGAAGCCTTTGAAAAGTTTAAGGAATTCAAACATGAAGTGAAAAAGCAAACTGAAAAATCTATTAAGGTTCTTCAATCAGATCGAGGTGAATACCTTAGTCAAAAAATTTTAAACTATCTCAAGCAATATGGCATAGTCTCTCAATAGACTCCATCTAGAACATCTCAACTCAATGAAATTTTAGAATAGAAGAACCGAATCCTATTAGATATGGTCCAATCCATGATGAGCTTCACAGACCTTTCTGATTTTTTTTAGGAACATAGTTTGTTAACTGCTATATATTTACTGAATAAGATTTTCTTTAAAACCATTCCTACCACATCGTATGAGATTTGGCATGGTAAGAAATCAAGTCTGAGTCATCTCAGAATTTGGGTTTGTCTGGCTCATGTCAAATAACAATAAACAAACAAGTTAGACTATAGGTCCTTTAGAGCTCGATTCATAAATATCCTTAAGAGTCATTAGGATATTATTTCTATATTCCAGAAGACCATAATGTGATTATGAGTTAGTATACCATCTTTCTTGAAAAATAGTTTATTCAATATGGTGGCATTGAAAAGCAGATCAAGCTCAAGAAGAAAGTCTCCTAAGAGCAACGAGCTAAGGACCCTATGGAACCAAATCAGGTTGAGCCAATACAATCACTACCTCCTCCACCTCATAGATCAAAGAGGATTTTTCGTCCCCCTGAGAGATACTTAGGTACTATTTTAGAGAAAGTAAAGAAAATGTTCCTCGTAGGTAATTGGATTCATGGTGATGATCCCAAAATCTATGACGAGACGATATTGGATATCAACTCCAAGAAATGGTTAAAGGTAATGAAGTTAGAAATTGACTCGATGCACTCAAACCAAGTTTGGACCTTGGTAGATCCACCTAAAGGTATAGTACCTATTGGGTGTAAATGAATCTATAAGAGAAAGATCGGTGCAAATAAAAATATAGAGACATTCAAAGCTAGATTAGTGGCAAAAGGGTATAGTCAGCGCGAAGACATTGACTATCAAGATACCTTTTCGTCAGTAGCCATGCTAAAATTCATCTACACATTGCTTGCTATTACAGTCTATTTTGATTATGAAATATGATAAATGAACGTGAAAACAATGTTCTTAAATGAATATCTTGAGAAAGATATCTATATAGAACAGCCACTATGTTTCACAACCAGTGATGCTGATCATAAAGTATGCAAGCTGGAAAGATCCAGATATGGACTTAAGCAAGCATCTTGGAGCTAGAATACTTATTTTAATAATGTGATCAAATTATTTGATTTCATCAAGAATGAGGAAGAATCATGTATTTTCAAAAGGATCAGTGGGAGTGCTATTATCTTCCTCGTACTATACGTGGATGATATCCTCCTTATTGAAAATAATATTTTCATGTTGACCATAATTAAAATGTAGTTATCTAAAGAATTCTCCATGAAAGACCTAGGAGAAGCATCCTTTATTCTAGAAATTAAGGTCTATAGAGATAGACCGAATAGAATGCTAGGTCTTTTACAGAAGATGTACATAGAGAAAGTGCTAAAGAGGTTTAGCATGAAAAACTGCAAGAAGTGATTGGTACCCTTCAGACATGGCATTCATCTCTCCAAAAAAATGTGTTCCAACACACCTGAGGAGATTGAACGCATGAGCAAGATCCCTTATGCTTCAGCAATAGGGAGCCTCATGTATGTCCTGTTATGTACACGACCTGATATAGCCCATGCTGTGAGTGTCATAAGCAGATATCAATCGAATCTAGGTGAAGAATACTAGATTTTTGTGAAATATTCTTAAGTACTTGAGAAGAACTAAGGATATATTGTTGGTTTTTGGTAATGAAGAACTCCAAGTTCAGGGGTATATAGACTTGGATTTTATGTTCGATATAAATGATCGAAAGTCGACATCTGAGAGTCTATTTGTGTGTAATGGTGGTGCTGTCAGTTGAAAGAGTTCTAAGCAGACAGTGATAGCATATTCCACCATGGAAGTAGAGTACATCACTGCGTTAGAAGCTGCGAAGGAGGCATTCTGGTACAAGAATTTTACTGTAGAGATCGGAGTGATGCCATCGGATGCCATTCCTCTATACTACGATAATAATAGCGCCATAGCCCTTGCTAAAGAGCCAAGGTCTCACTAGAAATCTAAGTACATCGAGCGGCGATACTACCTCATCTGCGATTACTTTGAGAAAGATTACATTGAGGTCAAGAGAGTCGACTCCGTAGACAATGCGGCAAATCCACTTACAAAGTCGTTAGGCCAACAGAAGATTAAAGCCCACCTTGAGAAGATGGGACTTAGATTTGTAGCCAATTGACTTTAGGTCAAATGAAAGTTTGTTAGATATGTGTGCCCTAGAAGTCAAATTGACTGACACTTATAATACACTTCTAAGGATAAAATTATAATTTTAACTATAAATAATAAAATAGATTATTTTCTATCATAGTGTGTATTTGAAAGTGTCTGTGATACATTCCTTGAGTTAATGGTAATGATAGCTCATATTTTCAAGAGTTGAAAATTTAAGACATAAATTTTCATTATTAACTCATAAAATATTTTCGACTGTATGATCATCATGAGGATGGTGATTGATCTGAAAGATTGATGTACGATCATTTTTTTGAGGTAGATGAGTCTTGAGTCTACGATGTAGAGACACCGAAGTGAGAGTATAGGTACTCATTAGAGAACGAGAGCACTGAGCGTGACCACCTCGAGCAGTCATGAGGAAGTCTACCTTTTTATCGATGATTGGCTCGAAGTTACAGTAGTGTGTCTGATTTTTTGACCTGAGGTGCATCGGCAGTTTACTTTGAGGGTGTTATAGTTTGACTATACCATAACTCAATCTTCTAGCCATTTAAAATCCTGAGGTGTATGTTGGCTATAGCATGTTCATTGTAGGAATTGGATTGCACCAATAGGAGATCTATCTACCTCGGTAGATGAGGAGCAGTCCTATGATGATCATGAGAATCAAGTCTATAAGCCCATGGCCATGGTAAAGTGAAATAATAGAAAGAGTTTCTATTAGAATTTTCATATTGGACTTGAATCGAATGATTAATTCATATGATGGATATTAGGG
Organism: Cocos nucifera; assembly: GCA_006176705.1. Lineage (NCBI taxonomy): Eukaryota > Viridiplantae > Streptophyta > Magnoliopsida > Arecales > Arecaceae > Cocos > Cocos nucifera. The sequence continues at coordinate 40,542 of QRFJ01000094.1, read as the reverse complement.
TTTGACGAGATTACCTTAACCCTAATCCAGTCAGAGCTCAAGATAGAGGAACCTAATAACATAGGTAACTGTATCGAGAGGTTCGCTTTCAGTTCTGATTGATTGCCACCATATGCTGCTAGATATCACTGATGGATTTTGAAAGCAATTAGAATGATTTGGATAATTGATCATATTAGTTGTCTAAATCAAAAAAAGTTCTGATCCATCGAAAGATGTTTCGATGATGTCGATGATAGAGATCGTGACATATCCCATTACCATATGGAGCTAAACCTAACTAGATCACACAAACAAGAATTTGGATCTGGATATCATCAATTGGACTAATCCAGTTCAATTGATTTGAATAAGATTCAATTAGATTCAAAAAAATCGTGCTAGCACACGATCGAGCCTAATGTTCTTCTTTAATAATCATTAAAGCTTATCTCAACTTAGCCAAATATGTTTGGGCTCACTCAAAAATCTTTACTTGATCTAACTGGAGTCCATCTAGATCAGAAAAGGGTTGTCTTAATTTATGAGATAAATTTAAGATAACACCTACCATTTACGGTTACTTGCTAATTCTTATTTTCGAACATTGGTCAAATGTTAATCCTGGATACTTAAACATCTGTCCATATGTCATGCTCCTATAGGAGAGTACCTGGGGCCTTGTCCCCCCTGCTAAATGCAGATAGAAAGAGGGCACATGCCCCTAGGCATGTGCCCCATGAGGATAAAAGAGGAGTCCCATATAGATGGGACTCTAGGGTTGCTTTAGGGGATTAAACTCTGTGATACCAAGAACTCTTGTTTGACCCAGTCTTGGCACCACCTTAGGAGGATTTTGAGGGTCTCTCATCTGATTGGATCAGATGATATCATTCCACCTATCAGATTGAGATCTGATTGATCAAAGGGCTATGATTGGTCGGGATGATGTGGCACTGCATGGCGCAGTAGGGTCTATATAAACTCCATCTGCACCTACATTTTTAAAATAAATACTTTTGCCTTTAGCCCATGCCACAAAGTCTCTCTCCCTCCTTCTCCATGCCACCCTCTGATCCTCTCTCTCCTCTCCATGCCTAAGGAGTTTTGGGCATGAATAAGGTACGATCCAAGTAAGTGAAAGGCGCTAGGAAAGAAAAAAGGTAGCACTGCTGCAAGAGACAATGACAGTTCTTCAAAAAAATTTTGAAAACCTTCAAGATTAGATCTATATCTAATTTTTAAAGGATTGATTGAAAAAGAGAAGATCTCCAGATCCTGTCCGAGTAGATACCGGTAGAGGCCTGGCATTTGCATGGCTACAGCCAGAACCTCAGGCAAACATCAAGATCATCACAAGATAATTAGATTATCCAAAATAAAGATATAATTAAATTAGATTTAATTTTTATTTTTATTTTATTTTTATTATTAGATCAATAAGATCATATTTGAAAAGTCTCAGATCTGATTAGGATCTCAGAGAAATTTTTTTTGAAATATCCCTCCTGATCCAATCAGATCTGAACAAATTTGATCCAGAAAATAGATTTTTTCCTTCATCTTTTACCATCTGCCCTTGACTATTTTTTGAGTTTAATGATTTGGTTGCTTCATTTTCGAAGAATAGTAGATCTATGAAAATATCTGGTACTCATATCGTCCTCCTTAAGCAAGGTAACCCATGCCTTTTGTTTCCATAAAATCTCCTACCGTATTAGATTTTGATGGAACTATCTTAATAGAACCATTAGGTGGTTGTGAAGGTTCGCAAAAAGTCCCCTAAGAGAGGCTTCTAAAACTTGAAGTGGTTGGATTTCTTGATTCAATTGCTGCTTAAATAAGTGCCCAATAGATCTTTTCCACTATTTAAGGGCTATTTTAGTGTTATGTAAAAGCCTTGTGAGTCTGATAGTTGGAAAGTAGTACTCTTGACATTGCTAGACTTTTTGAATTACCTGTTGTACTCTACTACAGTAATGCCAAAACTTTTCAAATTTGAATGGAGAAGAATCTCTGGACAATCGAGATTCAGTTAAGAGAAGAATGGGACAATAGTTAGAAGCAAAACGTTTGAGATGTTGAGCACTCACTTTAGGGAACAAATCAAGCTAGTTTTCAAAAGCAAAGACTCTATCTAGTCTTTCCCAGACCTTGGTAGGATCCATCTGATTATTGTACCATGTGAACTTGGATCCATGAAAACCCAAATCAATGAGAGCCTAGTATTCCTAATACAAGCTTGAAATTCATAGGCTGCTTGATTTACTATAAAAATTCTCTTGCCTTTCTTATCAGCTGAGAACATGATGCAATTAAAATCACCAAAAAGGAAAAGTAGAACCTTTAAGTTTATGACCCTGATCGCTTCTTTCTAAAGTCTACGGCAGTCCAACTCATTAGTACTTCCATACACCACACCCACAATCCATGAAGTGCCTAAGGATGGTATTATGACACCAAAGACAACTTGTCTATCTATGTGAACAAAAGTGCAATTTGGCATATCCTTTCTCTATCAAATAATTATTCCTTCTGAAAGGCCTACTGTCGGCACTATGTAGGTGTCCCACCTAGGGCCCATAATTCAAAAAATTCATGATAAAGTAGCTTCTAAGAGTTTGGTTTTCAAAATGCAACACATAGAAGGACTATGCTGACAAACAAGAGACTTAGTATAATTAATAAAGGAGGATTTGGCTGCATGCGCCGCCCCCCCCCACATAATTTTAGAGTAAGAATTTCAATGATGCTAAAGTGAGGAGGTTAGATTAACCAAATCCCCTTTACTAGTACTAATAGAAGGCTGAATACCATCCTAGATGAGCTAGTCATCCAAAGGCTGGGAAGTGGAGGGAGATAATTCCCCTATTGGTTGAGAAGTATGATATAAGATATGATTTAATTTTTGGACACATACTTCATGAGTTAGGGCATCATTACCAGCTATTGGTGATGAGGATGAAAGCTTTAGCTTTTTAGAATTTATTGATGGTGTCTTTGCTGCATCTTCAACTAGCCTCCAGACAACCTTTGGAATAGAAGGAGATAAGCTCTTTTGTTGAGGTATGGAGAAACTTGTTGTAGGTTCATTTGACTTTGCTTCCTTCAGAGTATGATTTTCCAAGATGAGCACCTTGGTTTGAGGGGATGCTTTTGAACCCAAAGAAGATGTTTTCTTAGTAGACTTAGTTGGTGATCTTTTTCTTTTTCCTTTTGGGGAGGAAGAAGTTATTAGCTTAGCCTAAGTAGAGGTAAATTCAACTATATCCATTTGCTGCGGTTTAGCACTAGCTTCCATCTTGTCCAAGTTTAAAGGGCTAAATTTGGATGTAGAAGCTTTAGGTGTGGATAGCTGGGTAGTGACTATATTATTGGTACTTTTTCTCAATATTTTCTTAGGTTGATGCCATTCTTCTTGTAGCGGTACCAGCTTTGGATTAGATGGTGATTGCTAACCAGTAGGAGGTATTATTTGAAACAAGAACTTTGGCTGCTTTGATCTAAGGCCCATATAAGGGTTTGACATTTGAATGTTGTGCCTTAGGGCAAGCTCTATCAACCCCTTCATGGCCAATCAACCCATAGGTATAGTAGATATTACGTATTTTCTTGTATATGAATTATTACTGTGTTATTTTCAACACCGATCTTACCCCTAGGATAGATAGATTTTGATATATCCACCACCACACACACCCTTGCAAAGCCCATTCTAATCAATGTCATGATCCATTTATCTAGGAACAACAGCTTCCCAACCTTTGCCACTATTTTCATGATTTTGTCTTTATCCCATAGCTCTAGTGGGAGGTCTAGAAGTTGGATCCAAAATCTGGCTTATGTTATAGGATCTCTTTCTAGCCGAAAGTTGGATCTCCAAGCTTCCAGAGCTAACTCTTGCCCAGCAAGGGGCTAAGGTCCCTTATCTAGAACTAATTGTTTAATCTCTTCAGAAGGTAGATCAAATAGAATGAAGCCTTCAGGGAGTGGGGAGACTTGAAAATGCCCTTCAACCCCCCACTGTAATTTCATTTCCCTTTGAATAAAATTAATATATAAGGCCTTACTAAGAAATTTGCTATATAGCACCACATTCTATCGAGCAGCTGATTTTTAGATCTCCTCGGATGAGAAAACTATCATATCGAAGAATCTTGCCTCAAGCTCTGCAATCACATCATCAAAAATCTTGGATGTCTCCCATTAGAACCTCCTCGGCCCCTGGACGACCTAAGCCCAGGACCTCCCTGCCTCTGGCTCCAATGCACTACTTTTCTGAGGAGAGATCTTCAAAGCGGGCATCGCTATGCCTTTCTCCACCTAAATCGACCTCTTAATTGCCTTTGGAGAAGAAGCCCCTCCATAGGTGGCCAATTGAGGTCCATATCGGCCAGATTTTTTATTCTTCGATCAGCCGAAGAAACCCTCGCTGAACGCCATTCAATAGACATCATACTCCCAGATGTTCCTTTGCCTATGCAATGGTAGTACAAAAATACATAATATATTAATAATATACTTGGGTAGCTATTCAAAGTTTAATAATATATATATATATATATATATATATATATATATATATATATTGTTGAATAAAATTTACTTCTAGTTTACTTGTTGGTATCTAAGCTATCCCTATAATTATTTTGATGGTAAACAAATACATGGTACCTAAAATGGTCCATTATGTTTTTAAGTTGGATTAAGAAAAAATTAGTATAAAAATGGGCACAAAGCAGCCAGTTAATTTTATGCCTGTTTATGACTGTTCTTATAAATAGAAGCATAGTCATCTTAAGCTGCATATTATCTCAATTTGGGTTCACTTCTATCGGTGAGGGGTCATGCTTAAAGACTTAATGGTATTGTTAACAAGTAATTAGCTTTAACATAATTTTTCTCTAATTATATTGTCCTTAAAGATTAACTAGCATATAATCTATGCGATACATAGGATGTAATTTAAACCCAAGCCTCCCATCTGATTAAAAGCGTTGAAGACAAAAAAAAAAAAAAATAAAGAAAAGACTGGGTGGCGAGGGGTGGGGGTGGGGGGTGCATAGGATAGATATCTACACAAAACCTAAGCCATCTTCCAAGTTTCTCTTGTCTTCTCTAGTCGTCAAATAAGGGGAAACCCATCCCTCCCTTTCCTCTAATGGTTCCGATGATCTCTATCTCCACTCCATGAGGAGGGGCATGGTTAAGTGGGTGGCGTGCACCACCGTCCGACATGAATTTTCTGTTCTCATGATGGTGCTCACCATGAACTACCTCGACTCGTGCTTCCTCTCTGATGGAGGTGGGTCTCAGCTTCAGGAGGATCGGTCATGAATGGGGTGGCAATGACGTGCCCGTCTCTAGCAGTAAAGGTGGAGGAGATGGAGGATCAGTCATGAATGGGGTGGCAATGGCGTGCCCGTCTCTAGCAGTAAAGGTGGAGGAGATGTACGTCCCACTCCTCGACGTCTAAGCAATCATGACGGAGTCAAATAGGAGCCTCAAGAATATATAATAGTCAAAAATATTTTTTTAAAAAAAATTACTTTTTGCTCCATGAAAATTTAGAAAAAATGCTAACAGACAAGGCCATCAATAATTAAAAAAAAAATCAAAAAAAATTTTGAAGTAACAAAAGTAGCACTCAAGAACTCACATTTGGCATAAATATATAAAGAAATCAATTGACGATTAGAAAAGAAATATACTTTCTTGTCCTTTATGACATCGGCTATCCGTTTCTTGACATCTGAGGATCCAAAGATGCATTGAAATGAGAAATCAGAAAGAAAAAACACACACAGGAGACAAATGAAGGGAGGGGGAAATGGGAAGAGAGTGGAGTGGACCGGTTTGGGAGGTGAGGATGGAGAAGTGAGCAAAGAGGTGGGGGAGCTGGAGAGCATTTTCAAGCTCTGGAGGGCCTGCAGAGGAGTGGAAGGCATTACTCTACAGGAGCTAAATAAGGTAGGGGGCAAGTGCCCGTCGGTGGAGGCGGCGTCGATGGCAGCGGCGACGCAGAGGACGGAGGCGATCTAGGTGCAGTGGTCCTGCTCATAGAGGAGGGTAGAGGCGAGGGGGCGGAGGAGGATGGGAGCGACAATGGCAGGATGGGAGGTGGCCATGGAGCGGACGGCGTCGACGACGCGGGTGGCACGGACAAGGAGTCCAGATCACGGAGGCGGTAGAGGGCGGCGGCCAGCATCTGAAGGAAGTAGCCATGAAGGAAGAGAGAGGTGGAAGGGTCCTCATCTGTGGCTGTCGGCGGGCTCCCAGTGCTGATCGTACTGGCGGTGGCGGTGCTGCTGTCGCCGGCTTACGCCACCGTGTGCTGTCGTAGAAATGTGGCTCCTTGGGTTCCCATGCTCCAGAATTTCTCTGAGCGTGCGATTGAAGAATGGCGGATGATGTAGGTGGAAAAATAGACAGAAGACGGTAAGAGCTTTCATTTTAATATATATAAATAGATTAATCCCTTAAAAGATAGAATGAAGAATTTTTCTTTGATTTTTTTTAATATTCTTTGATGTCAAAAACCCTTTGCTTCCGGAAGGGTCTCATAGAACAGAAGAACAAGAAAGATGATGATATCGAAACAAACCGCCCAGATAGAGCAAACGATACAAAAATTCTCCAGATAAGAATAAAGAATCCGATCAAAATTAAAAGCGAATGGAGAAAACTACGGGAACAACATAAGAACTTTTAAAATACAAACAAAATTCAAAAAATCTCTAATATTATTTTGTGCGAATAGCAAGATTCATCGTGGAACGTCGGAAGCATTCTCCTTTCACCGACACAGTACAAACCAGGAAAAGTGTGCAAGGAAAAACAAAAGAATTTTATTTATTTATTTATGCCATCACATATTTCTATTACTAGGTCAACGGACTAATTCTACACAGATTCTCAAGGTACGGTATTTATGGTTTCAGTTCACCATGAAATTATACTTCAATACACAGAGAAAACATAAAGACCTAAAAGTCAAATATATTGATAATAAACAGTTAATTACTTAGCATTAGTTAACAGCATGCGACGTAAAATATTTATTTTTAGAATGGAAAGAAATTTAAAGAGATGATGTTATCATGCCAAGCATTCTTTCGAAATGCCCCATATACAAAGCATGAAATTTAAAGGATGCCAACAGCAATAATATATTTAACCCAACTGGTTTTCGCTTCTTCCTCGTGACACTAACCCTCGCTCGTTCAGGAGGTGCTGATTGGCATGGATAAAAAGTGGAATTGCAGCACTTTTATGTGCTTTCTTTTTTAATTTAGTCCTAATGACGAAATTACGTTTAGATTGTTGGAATAGGATTTTAAAAATTTTTAATATAATTTAAAAATTAAACAAAACTTTATTATTAGAACATTATAAATGATTTATAAAAAATATGAAATTAAAATTAAAAAATAAAAATTTAATTATAAAAATTAAAAATAACTTATAAAAAATTATAAATATCAATATCAAAATCTGAAAACATGTTGGACATTATTCCAAAGCATATTTTCATTCTTCATATAGAAAATATTTGAAAATATCATCATAAGATATGACTAGTATGTTAATGAAGATTGTTTGAGAATCTAGAAAAAAATATTGTAAAAAAAAAGTATTAGAGAAAACTTAGAAAGAAGAAGAAAAGATTCTTGGATGGTTTGCTGGATTGAGTTCCAAGAAGATTTTTTTATAGTCAACCGATATGATCGTTTATGATCATTTGGGCTCTTTTAACATGTTTAATAAGAAGTCCAATAATTAGAAGATAAAAATAAGATTAAATATATATGACCATTGAGGTTTTTATCAAGTCATTAAGGCATGTAATTAGAAGCCCAACAATTAGAAATTAAAATTATGGTAACGAAAAGATAAAAAAATTTAAATAATAAAATTAAAAAATAAAATAAAAAAATATATATATATAAAGATTTTAAAAAAATTAATTTTTTTTTTTGGATTTCCTCCAACATAATTTGGCATGACTTCATTAAAAAGTTGGCGTGTAAGGATTTGTTGACACTCGTTTGTTCTGCTGTTAAAACATTTTCATACCAAATGCGTGTTTAATGTGAATTGGTCATGCTTGAACATCCAAGCCTTGCTGAATCTTGGAATATATGATCATGCATAACACGGGGCCAAACAAAAAACCAAAAGGTCAAAGAAGAGCTCTTGATAAAATAAATGAAAGTTTGACGTTACGATCCACTATTTTATTTCTCTCTCCATCGCTTGTGAAATAGAAGTACTTAGGCAACCAAAGTCCCTGAACAGAGGACTACTTCCATGTAACTATGATGTAAAGTATCTTGTTTGCATCACCAATAAGGTCCAACATAACAGTCCATCTCCGTGGTTGGGAATGCATGGCAATACATTGTCAACGGAGACCACAGAGTAAAGAACGGGAAACAAACTTAAGAACTAAGGACTTGGACATTAATAAAGAAAGAGCAACGAAGCTTCTCAATTCTGCGGAAGCCGCATTGACCCACCAGCAAAGCCCCAGCCCAACACCGGCTAAGCGGTCCAATTCGAAAGCCAAACCCAACCACCGTCCCTAACGGCCCACGTGAAAACCTCCCCTCGCCCGAAACCCTAACCCAAGCCACCGATTCCCGATCCAATCGAGCGCCAGGTCTCGATCGCGCTCCTCCCATGGCGGAATGCCCGCGCCTTTTCCTCCTCCTTTCTCTCTTCTCTCTCCTCTCCCTCTCCTCCTCCCTCGCCGCCGCTGGCTGCCGGAAGAACACCACCCTTGCCGGCTTCGATGCCGATCTTGTCATGGTCCAGCACCAGCTCCGCGGCGTCGTCCGGGTGCTCGACGGCTGCTCCTTCTCGGTACTTGAGTTCGACATGCTCACCGGCTCCGACCAGGTCCGGTGGTGGGGCGCCTCCGGCGACGACTTTCGCAACCTCACCCTGGGATCCCCGATCTCCGACCAGATCCTCAACCGCACCTTCCGCAACGAGTCATTCACCGTCCGCCTCTCCGACAACGCCACCTGGGACCAGATCGCCGTCCTCGCCGTCTGGGACCCTGCCACCGCCTCCGACTTCGGCCATGTCGTCGTCGGACCCCCCGGCGCCGACCAGCCCGACGCCCCTGCCCCCGCGCCGTCGTCCAGCTCGGTCGTGCAACGAAGCAAGCGACGGATCCACCGCCAGCCCACCATGTTCGACAACTGCCTCACCTTGTCTCCAAGGTATCGCCTTCGATGGACCCTCTCCCCTGAATCCGATTCCATTGATATAGGCTTAGAAGCCGCAGTTGGATCACAGTATTATGTGGCCTTTGGGTGGGCGGCGCCCGGGTCGCCGTCCCCTTCGATGATCCACGCCGACGTGGCCGTGGCTGGGTTCATGGAAGATGCCACTCCGTTCGCCGAGGACTACTTCATTACTGACTACAGTGAGTGCCTCCGGAGCAAGGATGGCAAGTACAAAGGTGTATGCCCGGATGCTGTGTATGAAGGCTCAGACCCCACCGTGATGCTGAACAACACCAAATTGGTGTATGGACACCGGAAGGATGGGGTCTCCTTCATCCGGTATGCACGTCCACTGGTGTCTGTGGACGAGAAGTACGATGTGCCGGTGACCATGACCGGCAACATGACGGTGATATGGGCATTGGGTTTGATGCGACCGCCCGACACCCTCCGCCCTCATTACCTCCCTCAGAACCATGAAGGCCCTCGCCTCACGACCTACGGGTACTTCGAATTCAATGTGTCGATGAATGTGAATGATTGCCTTGGGCCTCTGGATGCAAAAGACAAGGAGGATCAGGATCTAATCACCGCTGATGCGAAGATGCCGCTGGTTGTGTCTTCAGGACCTGCATTGCATTACCCGAATCCTCCCAGCCCGGCAAAGGTTCTTTATATCAACAAGAAAGAAGCTCCCTTGCTGAGGGTTGAAAGGGGTGTACAGGTGACATTCTCGGTGCAAGCCGGACATTATGTGGCGCTCTACATCACATCTGATTTTCTCGGTGGGAATGCGACATCTCGGAATATGACTGAAGTTATTTATGCAGGTGGACCAGAAGCTGAGGGAGTCCCATCCAGCCCAATGGAATTAGTGTGGTCTGTTGATCGGAATACGCCTGACCTAGTTTATTACCATTCCTTATATGAGCAGAAAATGGGCTGGAAAGTTCAGGTGGTCGATGGTGGTCTCTCCGATATGTATAACAATAGTGTTCTCTTGGATGATCAACAAGTTACCTTGTTCTGGACTCTGTCGGATGGTTCTATTTCGATGGCTGCTCGGGGTGAGAAAAAAAGTGGATACCTTGCAATTGGGTTTGGAAGTGGAATGATAAATAGCTACGCATATGTAGGTTGGATAGATGATTATGGGAAGGGCCATGTGAACACCTATTGGATAGATGGAAAGGATGCGATGAATGTGCATCCAACTTCTGAAAATCTAACCTATGTGAGATGTACGTTGGAAAATGGCATCATTACATTTGAGTTCACTCGTCTTTTGTCACCTTCATGTAGTGGAAGGGTAGGGTGCAAGAATATTATTGATCCAACTACTCCTTTAAAGGTGGTTTGGGCCATGGGTGCTCGATGGTCAGCAGACCATTTGAGTGAGAGGAACATGCATTCAGTCACAAGCAGTAGGCCTGTCAGGGTTCTGTTGTTACGAGGATCGGCAGAGGCAGAGCAGGACTTGCGCCCTGTTTTAGCTGTTCATGGATTTATGATGTTTATTGCTTGGGGTATATTGCTTCCTGGTGGAGTATTAGCTGCAAGGTACTTGAAGCATGTGAAAGGCGATGGCTGGTACCAATTGCATGTCTACCTGCAGTATTCGGGCATAGCCATCGTCTTACTTGGTGTTCTCTTCGCAGCTGCTGAACTCCAAGGTTTTTATGTCGGTTCAGTACATGTAAAATTTGGTTTGACAGCTATGACATTAGCATGTGCCCAGCCAATAAATGCATATTTACGGCCTAAAAGACCAGAGAATGGAGAGGTTGCTTCTTCAAAGAGGATTATTTGGGAATATTTTCATGTTATCATAGGGAGGTCTGCTATTGTGGTTGGAATTGCTGCACTTTTTACTGGAATGAAACATTTGGGACATAGATATGACAGTGAGAATGTTGAAGGGCTTACTTGGGCTCTAATATTATGGGTTTTGGCTGGTGTACTCTTAGTTATGTACTTGGAATATATGCTTTTTAAGCAAAGAGATAGGAACTCTGTCAGAGGCAATTGGGTGTTGGGAAACAATGAAGAAGAAGATTCAGTCGATCTGCTACAGCCTGATGGGGCTGTTGCCAAACCAGAGTCCCATCCATCTGGAATAATGGAATTGCAGCTTGAACCTCTTAGCAGATAAGAAACATTTTTACCATTTTATACCAACACAGACACATCATATGCTTCAATCCTTGAATTTGTTAATTATAAAGGGAAATGGAGCCACATTGATTGACTACTTCAGAGGATCCTTGCAGTGCAAGGACTTTATCTACTCACGGACCATGGTGCAGGATATCAAATAATTTGCAACATTTCTGGTATACTGCTGTTGAAGACTGCACCGGACGCATGACTTGTATATGTACACATTATTGGCATAGTAAGAATAGAAACCTGCACTTCGGATAACTGATTCACAATTTGTCTTAGCTCTTATTACTCGGCCAGTGAAAAAAATTCTTGATTTTTGGGTGATATAGATTGCCATGCATGGGGAGCATAAATTCAGATGAGCAGGCATGATTATTTTGTTGTCGTCCTTGATCGTTGCTTCAGGTTATACTCATTTATTCAAGAAGTGATAGAAGGAATATGTTCTGTTAGAATGGAGAACTTAAGATTGTTTTTTTTTTTTTTTTTTAATGTTCGGCAAGGTTTTCTGCTTTGCACGCATTTGCGATTAGCATTGTCTGGATCATATTCCAATACTTACTTTCCAGGGGGTGAAGTTTCCCTGGTTGAAAGACAGACTCTCTTTTATTTTTCATACAATTTTCTGATCAAGTTTCTTTGTGTACTCCTGATAATTTAATACACGTCTCACTTATATGAAGTGTGGCAGCATATTACTATTTACATGATTTTTCTCATAACTATCATTAAGTATTTGCAATTGAGATTTCTTGAATTGAACGACTGGTTGTGAACTATAAATATGCTTGATATATCAAGATTTGCTAGTCTATTTTTAGACTTGATAATACAATATTTTCTTGTTTAGGAAAAAATGAACACAAAGTGGATAGAATTCTTGTTTTGCCATTTTGCATAAATAGATCGACATAAAAGTCTTCGCTCCAGTAGTTAGCTTGCCAAACAATTGTTTCAATAGGATTCAGTCCAAGAAAGAAGTCTCTGCATAGAGACATCTCTCCGATCTTCTCAACAATTCTATCAAGAATCCGGCTCCAGTTTTTGCCCATCCATGGTGCTACTTGATTTGAGTTGAGACTCTTAACTTGTAGGGGCTTGTTAAGGAATTTGAGTTGAGACTCTTAACTTGTAGGGGGCTTGTTAAGGAACTCGATTGATGGTTCAGGCAGTGGTGAAAGTAACCATCTTGGTTAATTTGATCATATGATGGCCTTCAGTATGCCTAGATGACCTTTCTGTGAGCATTTCTATCCAGTCTGTTTTGTTTGGAAGGGCCAGATTGCATAGAACCTTTTGCAGCCTTGGGGGTTTGCTTGGTTCTTGCAATTAATGGTTTGCGCCTCTGCTTGGGCTGCATTACTATTTGTCAATGCTGATTTCTGGCAACACCTCCAAAAGGGACATGATTTCTTTTGACCTTGATGATGCCTATTAGTTTTCAATAGCAAAAAGCCACTTGCTTTGTGGAGTTCTAGACCATTTTTTTTTGATAGAAAATGGGAGGGAGGTCCACCCGATTCATTAGAAGAAGGATGTTATGTACAGTGTTACAGTATATAGGATTACAAGACATTGCAGACGTTTGTGATCACGCCTAAAATCCCATGTAAAACGCCTGAATAGGTGGCATGCAATAAGAGGAAAGATCGTGTAATAAAGACTTAAGGGTACGGTATTTCCATTTCTCTCTTAACTTCTACGGTGACCGCCAATGTGTCCATTCATGCCCTGTTTGCGAGCTGTAAGAGCTTTGTTCATTCCAAACTTCATTTGGCGATCATAGCATGAAGTCAGTTCAGCAAGCATGGTGAGCAGGACAGAGTAAGTGGCGTTAGGGAGGAAAGCTTCAAAGTTGAATATTCTTCTATTTCTCTCCTTCCATTGAATCCAACAAATAGATGCGACTATCGTGTCCCATATTTGAGGGCTGATGCTGCTGGGGATTATTTGTTTATGATCATCCAATAGTTGGGGGATGGAAGTGAAAGTTATTCATACCTGAAGTTTGCTTGCAATATGCTGCGAAATTATCTTGGAGTAATCATATAAAACCATTAGATGATCAGCAGATTCCTCATGGTTTGCACGTAACGGAGAGCTAAAGGGAGCTTGCATGTGGCATTTCCTCAAGTTTTCTACAGTGAGGACTCTATCTTGAATGAGAAGCCAGTTATAAACTTTAACTTAGGTTGGGGTAGATATTGACCATAATTTTCTAGCAGGTTAATGAAATAACACTCTTCCATGAGTTGAGTATAGAGATTTTTGACTGAGAAACTTCCTTTAGAATCCCATTTCCTAGTTAGTAAATCTTGTCCTTGTTGAGGGGCAGCACTTTGAAGAAGATGCTTAAGGTGCTCATATCCAAGTTGACCAAAGCCATTTAAAGGGTCTCTAAATATTGTCATTAGGTCATTCCTATTGAAAAATTCTACCACTAAGCTGTCAGGTGATGTGGATAGGACGAACAAGTCTAGAAACTCTTCTTTGAGGTTGGAATTACCAATCCAGTGATCCTTTCAAAAGGAGATTCCTTTGCCCACTTTAAAGAAACAACTCTGAAAGAATATGTTTTGTACGTTGAGAATGCTTTTCCAAACTGGTGATGCATGGATTATATTGAGTGATTCCTTGATGTCTGGGGGACTATTTTGATAGTGTAGCTTCAATACAAGTTTGCTCCAGATTTTTCATTGGTCTTGGAAAAGGCACCGCCATCTTTTGGTTAGAAGACATTGGTTGAAAGTTCTTAAATCTATGACTCCCAAACCCCCAAGGAATTTTGGTCAACAAACATTTTCCTATCTCACTAAACAATGACCCCTAAAGCAAGGTTCATCTCCCCTCTAGAGAAATTCTCATCTTTTCCTATTCTGTGTATCACATCTCGAGGTAGTTGAAAAAAAGGCAATCCAATATGTTGGTATGGAACTTAGAACTGCGCTTACAAGAGTAAGTCTACCTCCAATGGAAAGCATCTTTCCTTTCTAAGCATCCAGCTTCTTATCAATTTGTTCTATGACAAACATCCAGTTTGATCTCTTGGGGTTGGAGTGCTGTAAAGGAAACCCAAGTATTTGGTGGGAAGAGAGGAAGTAGAGCATCCTAGGATTCTGGCAAAAGCCTTCGTATTTTTTCTCTAACAAGTCAATGCCAATTAACGTGCTCTTTTTAAATTTGATCTTCAAGCCTGCAATGAGTTCGAAGGAGTACAAAATAAACTTTATGTTGGAGATATGCACCTTGGAGTTATTATAGAAGATGATGGTATTATCTGCATATTGTATGCAGGGAATGTTACCCGAGGTGTCAGGTGTGCCAATTCCAGCAATCAACTCATTTGTTGCTGCTAGTTGAAGTATTCTATCAAGAATATCTGAAACCAAAATGAATAAGAAAGGAGACAATGAGTCTCCTTATTTTAATCCTCGCCTAGCGTTAATCCATTTAGTCGGTTCACCATTGATTATGGGTGCCAATTTGCTGGTAGGAAGGATGCTGTGAGTCCAGGAACACCACTTGGTACCAAATCCTCTTGGTTTTAGAAGAAGCATAAGAAATTCCCAATTAATATTATCAAATGCTTTCTCAAAATCTATCTCGAACAGCAATCCTTTTGTATTAGACTTCTTCCGGTAAGAGATCAATTCCGCTGCTAATGTATGACCATCCACAATTTGTCTATTATGAATAAATGCTAATTGGGAGTCAGAAATGAAGGCTTTCATGTGTTTGGATAATCGTCTAGAAAGAGTCTTTGAGAAAATCTTCAGTATCCCATTGATCAAACATATCAGTCTGTATTCTTGAATATTTCTGCTTTCTTATTTTTTCGGTGTCAAAGCAATGAAAGAGTAATTAAGCCTTTGTAGGCCTGTTGAGTCAAAATGAATTGCATTGAAGAGTTTGCATAGATCTTCTTTCATCAAGAACCAGAATTCTTGGAAGAAGGTTGATGGGAAACCATCCGGCCTTGGAGATATTTTTTTTGGCATACTAAATATATCTATGTTAATTTCATTCTCAATGAAAGGGTTCTTAAGATCCTTTAGATCAATGCTATCCTCCTGATATAGCTTCTTCCAGTCTATTTGAAGGTTATGATTTTCAGCTGATTCGAAAAGATTGGAGACGTATGAGTAGAAAGCTTCTTTAAGTTGTGATGTATCAGTGAGCATCTCTCCTTTATATTTCAGAAAGGATATAGCATTTTTCTATTTTCTGGAACTCGCCATTGTATGGAAGAATTTGGTATTTTTATCTCTACATATGTTTCAACCACATTATTTGTGATCTTTGCTACCACATTATTTGTGATATTTGCTTCCACCTGATTTCCTCATGTCATGAAATTGTTTTTGGAGATTATCTCTTTCCTCCCTTTCTTGGGTATCTAAAGGACCATCTTCTTCTTTTCTATCTAATTTTTAAATTCTATCTTTGATGGCATCTTTCTTCCTGATGACGTTACCATTGATGTTCTAATTCCATTATTTGAGTCTGTCGCTCATGAATTTGATTTTAAAAGATCTTTTTGATGCTACACTTGAGTAAACTTATGATTAGAGATGATAATTTTAGTTGATCCACTCGGTATCTGATCTGATCTAAATAAGATAGATTTTATCTGATCTAATTAAAATTCTAGGTGGGTATGTGTTCTATAAAAATTACCGAAAAGGCATTCAGATTGGATAAAAATAATCATTTATTTTGTCCCGAATCCAATTTGATATAATTTTAATCTAAATCCTCTTTAAAATTATAATTATTTTATAATATATATACGATGAGTTTCTTATCTGATTCGATCCAATCCAATTCAATCTCTCTTATTTATTCAATCCGACCGGCAATCCAATCCAACCCAACCCGAGGTGGGTACAAGAGTATGGATATGAGGTATTTAATTATGGGATGGATATAAATATTGGTTGACCTGATCCATTGCCATCTCTCCATCTCTACTTATGATTCTTAGATTCTAGCAATTCTGCAATCCTGTATATTACTAAGGATTTAGTTAAAATTGGACAAATTGTTAGAATTAATTTCATCTATAACTTACCAACAAATGAAGCATTGCTTTTTTTCTTTTTTCAGACTTCTTTAATCAACATATAATTCTTAAAACCTTCAAAAATTGGAGAAGCCTCTAATTCATTATTGGGGCAGTCTATACAAGTTAAACTCAAAACAAGGTTCCAAGAGCTGCATGCTGGCGCTGGGGCATGCACTGGCACGTATTTGCATTATAAGTTCGCCCACTTTTCCTGGCCCTCAGTGGGTTGGGCACGCAGCCACGCCACATGTCCTATCATAGATATTGGTGCACCAACCTTCTCTCCTGCGTTTATGTTTATTATTATGCTGGGAAATGTCGTATCTTGCTGGCCCCTATCATCCAGCAAAAAATATGGCACTATGGAAGATTTTGATTAGCCAAAGCAGTAATCTTGATATCCATGATGATCGCATGCATCCACAATTGCCACCATTTTTGGGTCTAGCTGACCAATAAGTACCGCCTAATGCCACACATCATTGATAAAGATGTATGTGTTCTTCATCACTATGGGATCCCTACTGCATGTAGCTCAGAAATTCTTACTTCAGCTGAAATAGAAAGTCATGCCGATACATGGGTGTGTGCCTGTGCACAGGGTGGAGATAGATAGATAGATAGATAGATAGATAGAGAGAGAGAGAGAGAGAGAGAGAGAGAGAGAGAGAGAGAGATATCTTTTATTCTAGTTAATGAATTGGGTTTCCAGCTTTATATCTCTATCTCTATTATCCCAAAGAAGTGATGACATGACCCCTCTACTAAAATGTAATCATTCTTTGAAAAACCTAAGCTACGCACCTCTCCTTTATGGGTTCCAAATTACAGCTTAAGAAAAGGATTGATGAGATGATCGAGGTTTGTTGGTCATGGTTGTGGCAGTCTAAGACCATGGTGTACATTTTTGCTACGACCAGCGTCCTCGATACAAATTGGTCGTATTGTCCATGGAGGCAGTCGGGGTGGTTTTATTGTGCATCGATGTTAATTAAAGTTCTCAGCTGATGATTGACAGATAGCCTTGCTAAAATGGGGTTGCGGGTAATGAATGGATTTTTATATACTCCGCCAATTGCTATGATGATTTGCTCTCTCCCCAAGAATGTTGCTTTATTTCTTAATAAGTTTTTCTTCTTATTCTTCACCTTCTTTTTAAGATGTGTTATGGGAGAGATCCCGGACTGGGACTAATTCTTTCGATTGAGGCGCATCCAAGGTGACTTGGCGAAGTCATATTTGATGTGGACTTGAAGCCATTAATTTGATTAGCTACATGAAAGAAGCTTATGCCCGATGCCCACGACTAACAACTTCAATTTAGAGGAAGCAGAAAATATTCCTCTCGCAAAAATGTAACAGCCAATAGAGTTAGGCCTAACAAATCCATAGATTCCGACTAGCGGTCTAGGGACTCACCTCCATATAAATGAGGCACGAAGAAAACCCTCAGGTCAGAAAGAATGAGGAAACACAAGTAACTCGAGAGATGAGAGGAAGGAGAACTCTCTCTGCTCTTTTGGCCGTCATTTTC
Organism: Cocos nucifera; assembly: GCA_006176705.1. NCBI lineage: Eukaryota > Viridiplantae > Streptophyta > Magnoliopsida > Arecales > Arecaceae > Cocos > Cocos nucifera. Next base: position 22,562 of record QRFJ01000094.1, on the reverse strand, counting down.
TTTTCTCTCTACTATTTCTAAGACTCAACTAACTTAGCTATTGGAGGGTCCCCACTAGAATCCCCCTGGCGAGTGTGGACTTTCTTTGCAGGTACCCCTTAGTATCACTGGTCTCTAGCGACGTCCAACTCCAGCCACATCAGCATCTCTCCGGAGCCCTATGGCAACACATTGGCACTAGATGAATGGCTCGAACCTCTGAGAGAAGAAAGCATGATACAGATGAGAGCACAAAGCTCTGCTACCTCCCACTGACAATTCTCCATTGTAGCTAGAATAGTACTATCCATGGACCCATTGTAGTACAACCTCTGGCCATAATAGATTCGGCATCGCTTGACGTCTTGGCTCACTAGAGCCAGGTGCTGATCAGCACTGTGCAGCAACAACAACAAGTGATGGAGCAACAACAATAGTGCTTGGAGTTGAACCTTTAGGCAGTTCCTTCCCATCTTAGTTGGGGATCCTGGTCCTAGAGTCCGAGATCTGCTTCCTAGTGACACCCCTATTGCTCTTCCGCTATTGCAACTCATTCCTCATCCTATCGAAGCCTGAGGGAGGAGGCATGCTTGAGAAGCTCTTCCTCCACTAATGACTCAATCTTGACCTATTTTTCTAGATCCAGAAGATCTTGATGAGAGGAGGTACTCAAAAAGAGGGTCCAAGACATGGAACACCACCTTGGTGAAGTCTAGAATGAGTCTCACTGGGGTAACGACGGTCTTGACTTCAACTCTCAACCACCATTCTCCTAGACCATCCTGGATGAACCAATCCCAAACAGATTCAAGGTACCCCACCTAGAGCTATATAATGGTTCCATAAATCTCCTCAATCATCTGTAGGATTATAGAATCCTTATGATGCTGTAGGTTGCCTCAGACGTCCTCCTTTGCCTCGTCTTTCCGGCCATCCTCAGAAAGTTGACATGGGCATGGTATTTTGGACTCTAGCAAGGGTCTATTCATTTGTTTGAGTAGTTCGGCAGGTTGTTCATTGCTCATGTTAGCAGTTGCCAACCTCAACTAAGAAACTCTAATAGTCTCTTCTCTCTCCAGCAAGAGGGCGAATCACTATGTAGCTATATCTCATGCTTCAATGCCTCCACGCTCGAGGTGCGAAGACTCAACAAATCAGTGGCAATATTGATACTTAAGCGAGGGCTGTGGAACAAGCGTCTTGTCTTCTCCCTCGACAAAAAGCTTCCTAGGAACTATGCTGACCTATTAGCCCGAGTTCGGAGGTATGCTCAGGCAAAAGAAATTCAAGAGCTGCGCAAGCAAGCAAGAGAAAATAAGAGGGATCGAAAAGATCCTTAAGCAGCCTAGGCAGAAAGAGAATTTATCCGACTGTAAAAGAGCTACCAACTAAGAAATCCATCTCGATAATTTGATAGCTATACTCCTCTATCTATCTCTTGATCCCAGATTCTAATGGAGATCGAGGGTCAAGGGTATCCATGATGACCTGAGTGGATGAAGTCCCCTCTAGACAAGAGAAGCAAGAGAAAATTATTGTGTAGGATCCCTTGACGTCATGTTGAGACTGAAGCTTGGCATGCGAAAGATCAGAGAGAGAGATGTGGGAGAAAATGACTCTATTGATCTTTCTCTCTTCTTCTTAGGGTTTACAATATACATGTATATTTATATCTATATATGGATCAAAATGTTAGATATATGTACCCTAGAAGCTAGATTGGCTGACACTTATAATATACTTTTAAAGATAAAATTATAATTTTAACTATAAATAATAAAATAAATTATTTTCTATCATAGTGTATATTTTGAAAGTATCTATGATACATCCTTTAAGTTAATGATAATAATAGTTTATATTGTTAAGAGTTGAAAATTTAAGACATGAATTTTCATTATTAACTCATAAAATGCTTTCGATCATAGGATCATCATGAAGATGGTGATTGATCTGTAAGGTTGGTGTATGATCGCTTCTTTAAGAGAGATGAGTCTTAAGTCTACGGTGTAGAGACATTGGAGCGAGAGTATAGATACTCGTTAGAGAACGAGGGCACTGAGCATGACCATCTCGAGTAGTCATAAGAAAGTCTACCTTCTTATCGATGATTGGCTCGAAGCTGTAGTGATGTGTCTGATTTTTTGACCTGAGGTGCATCGATAGTTCATCTTGAGGGTGTTATAGTTTGACTACACCATAACTCGATCTCCTAACCATTCGAAATTCTGAGGTGTATGTTGGCTATAGCATATTTATTGTAGAAATTGGATTACACCAATAGGAGATCTATCTACCTCGGTAGATGAGGAGCAGTCCTATGATGATCATGAGAATCAAGTCCATAAGCCCATGGCCATGGCAGAGTAAAATAATAGAAAGAGTTTCTATTAAGATTTTTCATATTGGACTTGAATCGAATGATTAATTCATATGACGAAAATTAGGATTTGATGAGATCACCTTAACCCTAATCTAGTCGGAGCTCAAGATAGAGAAACTTAATTACACAGATAACTGCACCGAGAGATTTATTTTCAGTTCTGATGGATTACCACCATATACTGCTAAGTATCATTGGTAGATTTTGCGAGTAATTAAAATAATTTGGATGATCGATCATACTAGTTGTCTGAATTAAAAAAATTTTGATCCATCAGAGGATGTTTCGATGATGTCGATGATAGAGATCGTGATATATCCCATTATCATACGGAATTGAACATAACTGGATCACACAAATAAGAGTTTGGATCTGGATGTCATCAATTAGACTAACCCAGTTCAATTGATTTGAATAAAATTTAATTAGGTTCAAAAAAATCATGCTAGCACACGATTGAGCCTAATGTTCTCTTTTAACAATCATTAAAGCTTGTTCCGACTCAGCCAAATATGTTTGGGCTCACTTAAGAATCTTTACTTGATCTGACTGAAGCTTGTCCAGATCAGAAAAGGGTTGTCTTAATTTATGAGATAAATTTAAAATAACACCTGCCATTTTTGGTCACCTGCTAAATCTTATTTTCGGACATTGGTCAAATATTGATTTTGGATACTTAGACATCTATCCATATGTCATGCACCCATAGGAGAGTACCTGGGGACTTGTCCCCCCTGCTAAAATGCAGACAGAAAGGGGGCGTATGCCTAAGAAAGCGTGCACCTCATGAGGATAAAAGATGGAGTCCCATACAGATGGGACTCTGGATTGCTTCAGGGGATTAAACTATGTGGTGCCAAAAAGTCTTATTTAACCTGGTCTTGGAGCCACCTTAGGAGGGTTTTGAGAGTCTCTTATCTGATTGAATCAGATGATGTCATCCCATCAATCAGATTTAGATCTGATTGCATAAAGGGCCGTGATTGGTCAGGATGATATGGCACTACATGGCGCAGTAGGATCTATATAAACTTTGTCTGCGCTTAGAATTTAATATTTTCTACCTTTAGCCCATGCCACAAAACCTCTCTCCCTCCTTCTCCATGCCATCCTCTAGTCCTCTCTCTCCTCTCCACGCCCAAGGACTTTTGGGCATGAACAAGGTGCGATCCAAGCAAGTGAAAGGAGTTAAAAAAAGAAGAAGATAATACTGCTGCAAGAGACAATCACTCTTCTTCAAAAATAGTTTTGAAGACCTTCAAGATCAGATCTAGATCTAATTTTTGGAGGATTGATTGAAAAGAAGAAGATCTTCAGATCCTGTTCGAGTGGATACCGATAGAGGCTAAGCGCTTGTATGGCTACATCCAGAACCTCAGACAAACATCGGAATCATCACAGGATAATTGAATTACCCAAAATAAAGGTATAATTAAAATAGATTTAATTTTTATTTTTATTTTTATTATTAGATCAATAAGATCAGATTCGAGGAGTCTCAAATCTAATTAGGATCTCAGAAATTTTTTTTTTGAAATATTTCTTCTGATCTAATCAGATCTGAACGAACCTGATCCAAAAAATAAGACTTTTTTCTTCAACTGGTATCAGAGCCAGATTCCATAATTCATTAGATCTAATTTTAATATATTTTTAATCTGATAATTAGATAATTTTAGATATGATTAGATCTAAAATTAAAAAATTAAAAATTAAATAATCTAGATCTAAGATGTATGAGATGCATGACTAGATTAGGAATAGAATTATTTAATGTATAGTCTAGCATAATCATAATTTTAATTTAATTAATTATAATTTTTAAATTTATTTATTTATTATTTATTGATATTATAAATATTATAATTAGATCTAAAAAATAAAAAATAAATTTATTTAATTTATTTATATGAGATATGATAGATGCATGTTTAGACTAGTTATAGAATAGTTCTACAAAATTTTCTAAAATAAATTTTAATTTGATATGATTAAATTTAAATCTTATTTTTTAGATATTTATGAGATAATTTGATATAAAAATATGCATGATATGATACATGAGATGTATGCAAAATATATTTTTAGTTAGATTAATTTTTTATATATATGATATATGATGTAGATCTAACTAGTTTTGTAGATTTATCATGTTTCTGATTAAGACGTTTCTCTTTGTCGTTCGATCATAAGAATAAAATAGAATTTAAAGGCTCTCTTCTTTCATTCGATGGAATATTCTTATGGTGTGTAGGGATGCTACACGTTCGTCCTTAATCAAAAATTAAAAACTTATTTTCTGCAAAATCCTAGATCCTAAAATCCTAGGATTTTATATACATATTTTATTTATGAATTCTAAACTTAATTAAGAATTAAGATTATGAAATATATTAGGTCTAAAATTAAGAATTATCAGATCTAAGATATATTCATAAAATTAGGTTTCGGCTTGGGTAGCTTAATTAGATCAGCAGTTGATCAAATCGAATCAAGAGTTAGTTAGGTGGGATCAAGAGTACTTAATTGACCAGCCTAATAGGATTAAGTCTGGATCAAGGTCGAGTCGCATGAGTGATCGATCGAGTTAAGAGCTAATTAGGCTCAGTGGTTAAAGTCTGGATTGTAGACTAATTCGATTGATTCTGATTCAATAATTTGGTGTCTAAGGTAAGTTTGGCAGATATGACCGACTGATTTTTAATTAAGAGCTACTCGACTCGAATGCATTTTTATCGAGTTAATGACATATCTCTTTCATCAGTCTCACTTACCTGGCCATATTTGTCGATCCAGTCCTAATCTAAGGTGGCTAACAATTCGAGCTGACCCATGCCACTAGGTTAGTCATAATGGTTATAGCTATGTCAAGTCAAGTTTAAAGAAACCTAAATCAAATCTTTTTAAGAAAAGATTAAGTCTAAGATCTTCCACCATTGTAGATGTGCAGGCTCTTCTCGGGGTTGATTGTTCTCAGTTAATCATAGTGGTTTAGTTGCATCAAAAAGATGCAACCATATCTATTAGGCTTTGGATGCTACAGGTTAGAGGATGGATTAGGCTCAATATTTTGGATATGGTGAGAGATCTAATTAAAAATTCAATCTGTGCAAATGGTGGGTCTAACTTAACTAAGGAGTAGATCAATATTTCAGACATGGTGAGATTCATGAATTAGAGATCAAATCTGGGTGCACCATGATTAGAGAATCATTGGACAAGAGTTGTTCATTCATTGACTAATCTATCACCAATAACTGTTAGGTGAGGTGATGAGTTAGTTGGTGGGACTGCACCACCCACTAGAAATTAGTAATCATGAAGATTTTTGCATCTCTACAGAGGGAGTATAGGGATTCGAGAAAATAGTGGAAGCTAATTTGTTTAAAAATCAAACTCCTAAATAAATTGATCAAGTCTTAATTATAAAATCTAACTATAAACTTTGACTCTCTATAGGAAAAAGAAAAATATCTGCGTCCAATCCACTGGCCCATATCCTGAATACCCATAGACTGATCGGATCTAATTATAAGGATTGGCTCCAAAATTTTAAAATTATTTTGAATTTTGAGAAGTTGACTCATGTATTGGACTAGGATCTCCCCACCTTACCAGCTCGTTCGTCCACTGAACAGAGAGTGTTTCTTGATAAGTGGATGGATGAAAATAACAAGGCCAAATACTACATGTTAGGCTCGATGTTTGATGAGCTTCAGCACCAACATGAAGATATCAAGACTGTTCGCTAAATGTTGGCTCACCTACAAGAGTTGTTTGGTGAATAGAGTCACATAGCCAAATATCATGTTACTAAATGATTGTTTAAGGCTAAAATGCATGATGGACAGTCAGTCCAAGATCATTATCTGATGATGATCAAGAACTTGGAAGAGCTTGAGAAGCTCGGAGTGAAGTTAGATCAAGATCTGCAGAATGATATAATTATGCAATCCTTGACTGATGTATATGGGCAATTCATCATGAACTATCAAATGCATAAACTTCAGAATACTCTGATCAAGCTTATGAATATGCTGGTTATGGCTGAGCTTTCTATGAAAGGTTCTAAAGGCTCAATACTTGCTATAGAATGAACTTCTTCCAAGAGAAAGTCTTTTGAAAAGAAGAAGTCTGTGAAAAAGTAGAAGGTGAAAGATGGAAAGAAAAAAAGACAGAGCTGAAGAAGACCATTGACAAAAGAAAGTATTTTCATTGTAATACTAACGACCACTGAAAGCAAAACTGCCCTACATATCTGACCACCCTGAAGAATAAGAAGAAAATAGATCCTTCTGGAGATATGCTTATTATTAAATCTAATCTTATGGTTTCTTCTGCATCCAGTTGGATGCTTGACTCTGATTCTAGTGCTCATTTATGTACTTTTATACAGAATCTTGATGATAGCAGGAGGCTGAGTGATGGTGAGATGATCCTACGTATTGAAAATGAAGCAAGAATTACTGCTATGATCATGAAAACCTATCCTCTTTGACTACCACCTGACTTAGATTTAGTACTTAAGGATTGTTATTATGTGCCTGCTGCAAGCAAAAATTTGATTTTTATTTCATGTTTAGCACAAGAAGGCTATGTAATTAGTTTTCTTAAGGACCATTATAATATTCTTTATGAAAGAAATAAAATTATAAGTAGTTTTCTTATTAACGATCTCTATTAGTTTCATATTGATGTATCTATCTTTAATATCGAGCAAAATATGAATGCCATAAGATCAAAATGACCCAGAGATAGTCCAAATGATAGGTATCTATGGCACCTAAGGCTAGATCATATAGCAGAAGATAGGATTAACAAATTGGAGAAAATCGGGCTATTGAGTTCATTGACTTTTGAGTTATATCTAATTTGTGAATCATGTCTTCATGGCAAAATGACTAAGCTTCCTTTTATAGGACATGGGGAAAGGGCCATGGAACTACTTGCCCTAGTATATACTGATGTGTCAACCCATTTGATGTGCCGATTAGAGGTAACTTTGTCTACTTTATAATCTTTACCGATGATTTATCTCGGTATGGGTATGTGTATCTTATGAGACATAAATCTGAAGCCTTTGAAAAGTTTAAAAAATTCAGACATGAAGTTGAAAAGCAAACTAAAAAATTCATTAAGATTCTTTGATCAGATCGAGGAGGTAAATACCTTAGCTAAAAATTTTTGAACTATCTCAAGCAATATGGCATAGTCTCTTAATGGACTCTACCTGAAATATCTCAACTCAATGAGATTTCAGAATGGAGGAACCGGATCCTATTAGATATGGTTCGATCCATGATGAGCTTCATAGACCTTCCTAATTTTTTTTGAGGACATAGTCTGTTAACTGCTATATATTTACTAAATAGAATTTTCTCTAAAATCGTTCCTACCACATCGTATGAGATATGGCAGGATAAAAAATCAAGTCTGAGTCATCTCAAAATTTAGAGTTGTTCGGCTCATGTCAAAAGACAACAAGCAGATAAGTTAGACTATAGATCCTTTAGAGCTTAATTCATGGGATTTCCTAAAGAGTCATTAGGATATTATTTCTACATTTCAGAAGACCATAATGTGATTATGAGTCAATATGCCATCTTTCTTGAAAAATAATTTATTCAAGATGATGGCATTGGAAAGTAGATCAAGCTTGAGGAAAAAATCTCACAAGAGCAACGAGCTACGGATCTTATGGAACCAAATCAGGTTGAGCCAATACAATCACTACCTCCTCCACCTCGTAGATTGAAAAGAATTTTTCGTCTTTCTGAGAGATACTTAGGTACTATTTCAAAGAAAGTAGAGAAAATATTTCTCGTAGGTAATGGAGTTCATGGTGATGATCTCAAAACCTATGACAAGACGATATCGGATATCAACTCTGAGAAATGATTAGAGATAATAAAGTCAGAAATTGACTTAATGCACTCAAACCAAGTCTAGATCTTGGTAGCTTCATTTGAAGGTATAGTACCTATTGGGTGTAAATGGATCTACAAGAGAAAGATTGGTACAGATGAAAATATAGAGATATTCAAAGCTGGATTAGTGGCAAAAGGATATAGTCAGCATGAAGAAATTGACTATCAGGATACCTTTTCGTCAGTAGCCATGCTAAAATCCATCCACACATTACTTGTTGTTGCAGTCTATTTCGATTATGAAATATGGTAAATGAATGTGAAAACAACATTCTTAAATGGATACCTTGAGGAAGATATCTATATGAAACAGCCACTAGGTTTCACATCCAATAATGTTGATCACAAAGTATGCAAGCTGTAAAGGTCTATATATGGACTTAAGCAAGCATCTTGGAGCTGGAATACTTGTTTTAATGATGTAATCAAATTATTTGATTTCATCAAGAATAAGGAGAAATCATGTATTTTCAAAAGGATCAATGGGAGTGCTATTGTCTTCCTCATACTGTATGTGGATGATATCCTCCTTATTGAAAATGATATTTTCATATTGACCATAGTTAAAATGTGGTTATCTAAAGAACTCTCCATGAAACACCTAAGAGAAGCATCCTTCATTCTAGGAATTAAGGTCTATAGAGATAGACCGAATAGGATGCTAGGTCTTTCACAGAAGATGTACATAGAGGAAATGCTAAAGAAGTTTAGCATGGAAAACTCCAAGAGGGGATTGGTATTCTTCAGACATGACATTCATTTCTCCAAGAAAATATGTTCCAACACACCTGAGGAGATTGAACGTATAAGCAAGATCCCTTATGCTTCAGCAATAGGAAGCCTCATGTATGCCATGTTATGTACAGGACTTGATATAGCCCATGCTGTGAGTGTCACGAGCAGATATCAGTCGCATCCAAATGAAGAACACTGAACTTCTATGAAATGTATCCTTAAGTACTTGAAAAGAACTAAGGATATGATGTTGATTTTTGGTAATGGAGAACTCCAAGTCCAGGGGTATACAGACTCGAATTTTATGTCCGATATAGATGATCGAAAGTCGACATCTAGGAGTCTGTTTATGTGTAATGGTGGTGCTATCAATTGAAAGAGTTTCAAGTAGATAGTGATAACAGATTCCACTATGAAAGTAGAGTACATCGCTACATCAGAAACTATGAAGAAGGTATTCTAGTACAAAAAATTTATCATAGATATCGGAGTGATGCCATCGGATACCATTCCTCTATACTGCGATAATAATGGTGCCATAGTCCTTGCTAAGGAGCCGAGGTCTCATCAAAAATTCAAGCACATCGAGTGACGATATCACCTCATCCATGGTTATCTTAAGAAAGATTACGTCTAGATCAAGAGAGTCGACTCCGTAGATAATGCGGCAGATCTACTTACAAAGCCATTGGACCAGCAGAAGATCGAAGCCCACCTTCAGAAGATGGGACTTAGATTTGTAGCCTATTGGCTTTAGGTCAAGTGGGAGTTTGTTAAATATGTGTTCTAGAAGCCAAATTGGCTGATACTTATAATACACTTCTAAGGACAAAATTATAATTTTAACTATAAATAATAAAATAAGTTATTTTCTATCATAGTATGTATTTTGAAAGTGTCTGTAATATATTCTTTGAGTTAATGGTAATAATAGTTCATATTTTCAAGAGTTAAAAATTTAAGATATGAATTTTAATTATTAACTCATAAAATGCTTTCAACCGTAGAATCATCATGAGGATGGTGATTGATTCGAAAGGTTGGTGTACGATCGCTTCTTTAGGAGAGATGAGTCTTAAGTCTATGGTGTAGAGACATCAGAGCGAGAGTACAGATACTCATTAAAGAATGAGGGCACTGAGCGTGACCACCTCAAGCAGTCATAAGAAAGTCTATCTTTTCGTCGATGACTAACTTGAAGCTGCAGTGGTGTGTCTGATTCTTTGACCTAAGGTGCATCGATAGTTCACTTTAAGAGTGTTATAGTTTGACTACACCATAACTCGGTCTCCTAGCCATTTAGAATCCTGAGGTGTATGTTGGCTATAGCATGTTCATTGTAGGAATTGGATTACACCAATAGGATATCTATCTACCTCGATAGATGAGCAGCCCTATGATGATCATGAGAATCAAGTCCATAAGCCCATGGCCATAGTAGAGTGAAATAATAGAAAGAGTTTCTATTAAGGTTTTTCACATTGGACTTGAATCGAATGATTAATTCATATGACAGAAATTAGGATTTGATGAGATCACCTTAACCCTAATCCAGTTAGGGCTCAAGATATAGAAACTTAATCACACAAATAACTACATCGAGAGGTTCGCTTTCAGTTCTTATGGGTTGCCACCATATGCTGCTAGGTGTCATTGGTGGATTTTGGGAGCAATTAGAATGATTTGGATGATCGATCATACTAGTTGTTTGAATCAAAAAAGTTCTGATCCATCGAAAGATGTTTCGATGATGTCGATGATAGAGATCGCGATATATCCCATTACCATAGAAACTAAACCTAACTGGATCACACAAATAAGGGTTTAGATTTGGATGTCATCAATTGGACTAATCTAGTTCAATTGATTTGAATAAGATTCAATTAGGTTCAAGAAAATTATGCTAACACACGATTGAGCCTAATGTTCTCCTTTAACAATCATTAAAGCTTGTCTCGATTGAGCCAAATGTATTTGGGCTCACTCAAAAATCTTTACTTGGTCTGACTGGAGCTTGTCCTGATCAGAAAATGGTTGTCTTAATTTATGAGATAAATTTAAAATAACATCTATTATTTTTGGTCGCCTGCTAAATCTTATTTTCAGACATTGATCAAATGTTGACCCTGGATATTTGGACATCTGCCCATGTGTCATGCACCCATAGGAGAGTACTTGAGGACTTGTCCCCTACTAAAATGCAGACAGAAAGGGGGTGCATGCCTAGGGAGGCATGCACCCCATGAGGATAAAAGGTGGAGTTCCATATAGATGGGACTCCAGGTTGCTTCAAGAGATTAAACTGTGTGAAGCCAAGAAGTCTTGTTTGACTCAGTCTTGGCACCACCTTAGGAGGGTTTTGATGGTCTCTTATCTAATTGGATCAAATGATGTCATCCCACCAATCAGATTTAGATCTAATTGCATAAAGGGCCGTGATTGGCCAGGATGATGTGGCACTGCATGGCGCAGTAGGGTCTATATAAATCTTATCTGTGTCTAGAATTTAACATTTTCTACCTTTAGCCCATGCCACAAAGCCTCTCTGCCTCCTTCTCCATGCCACCCTATGGTCCTCTCTCTCCTCCCCATGCCCAAGGGCTTTTGGGCACGAACAAGGTGCGATCCAATCAAGTGAAAGGCGCCAGGAAAGGAAGAAGACGGCACTGCTGCAAGAGACAACGACTCTTCTTCAAAAGTAGTTTTGAAGACCTTCAAGGTCATATCTAGATCTGATTTTTGGAGGATTGATTGAGAAGGAGAAGATCTTTAGATCCTATCTGAGTAGATATCGATAGAAGCTAGGCACTTGCATGGCTACATCCAGAACCTTAAGCAAATATCGAAATCATCATAGGATAATTAGATTATCCAAAATAAAGATATAATTAAATTAGATTTAATTTTTATTTTTATTTTTATTATTAGATTAATAAGATCAGATCTGAGGAGTCTCAGATCTGATTAGGGTTTTAGAGAAAAAATTTTTGAAATATCTCTCTTGATCCAATCAGATCTGAACGAATCTGACCTAGAAAATAAGGCTTTTCCCTTCACAAAACCCAATCCATAAAAAACTTTCTATGCTAATCTAGTCTAAATGCACTCATCCAAATTCATGTAAATCCATGGTTTGATCATGCACTCATTTTCATAGATCCAAACCTGGTCCAAACTCTGATTAGCCTCCATGAGACCCATAAATTAGGGCCTCATGACCGTGGAGGGCTGCACCTTCACCTTAGGACCAAACCAATCCTAGCCTTAGAACTCACATCTATTCTAGTCTTTCGGAGCCAACACTCTGACTTCTCCCATAGCCTCTTAAGGCTTGGGAGCACTACTAATCCTAATAGAAATATTGTTACTTCTACCACGACCATGGCCACAATACTGAGAAATACCACCAGCTCAAGGACAAGACCGAGGCCTTAGTCTGGACAGGCTATGTCGGCAGGTCTATTTGGGAGTGGCAAAATCAAGTACTTGATGAGGAGAACAATGACAACCGACTGACAGCCGGTGTCATCAATACCATCTCCACCCCTACTAGCAGCATGGGGGGTAAAGGACCAAATTAAGAAGGAAAAAGGGATGGTGTTTGGGGGGCATCGTTCTCCTCCTAATTTTCAAAGAAAGTCAATGGCGCTATCATCACACTACTGATGATAGCCAACCATAATGTAAATACAATTTTAATTTGTAATGAAGTTTTAACTGACGTTTTGTTTCATAATACTCCTTAAAGGGTAAAGTTTCCAGCCGCCCCAAGTGAGGTGCAGATGAGTCGAAGTGGAGTCAAATGAGGCTCGACCTCACGACGGTGCCTCCAAGCCAATCACAAAAAGCTTATAAGTCTCACGATGATCCAATCAAGGAAATTGGATCCTCTGTTAGACCCCACGCGCAAGCTAAGCCTTGAACCTCCTGAGGCATAAGGACTGAAGGTGGCTTGGCATCCAAGAAAGGGTGAGAAGTACTCAGAGGCTTCCTAGAATCTGGAGGTCCAGCTAGCACAAAAGACCCGAGGACCCTCAAGCCGATGCCTTACCCCGTTAGGCAACGTGATGCTCCTTGCCATAGGTGGGTTGAAGCAAAGGCCACGATGATACAAGTGTAGGGGCTAACCCCTTAGGAACTCCACTATACCCAGCCTCAGCTCACTATAGCTGATACGATCCATTGTAACCGATATGACACATTGAAGCCAACCTGGACCACTGTAGCCAGCCTCGACTCATTGAAGTCAACGTGGCCCACCATAGCCGATATGGCCCACTATAGCTGACATGTCCCACTGTAGCTAGGCTCTGCTCAATATAGTCGATATGACCCATTGTAGCCGATTTGGCCCATTGAAGCTACATAGCCCACTAAACCAATAAGGGTTAACCAAGGACCGGCCCCACACTGCCAATAGAAGCCAGTGATGACAATAGGAGAAGGGTTAACTCATCCAAAGACCCCACCTGAGAAAAGAAGAAGAAGCATCAAACAATAAATCAAAGAAAACTTCAATAAAAGTAGAACTTCATTTAAAAGGTTTGTACTCATTCCAAAGAAAATTCATTACAAATTGATCCTATTCAAGTAAAGCTTGACACAACAAAGAAAAGAAAAATACGAGTTTTAGGCTCAATTTTCTTCCATAAGTCCAACCAATAGCTTTAGGCGTAGAGCTGAGCACCACTTGACACCACCCTCGATGATGCATACAAAGGGAAGCCCTCTTCCAATGATTATCTGCTCCTGCTAAAGGATATTAGGGATGACATGGTCAATTTTTCTTTGGAAATACTACTATAAAAAAGGGCTACGACAGCGGTTCGTAACCACTGCCGTAGCCCAAAAAATTACTGTCATAGGTTATGACAGCGGTTATTTAACCGCTGCTACTGAAGCCATCGCCATAGCTTTATGGCAGCGGTTGTTGCAGTGATTATTTGAACTGCTGTCATAGATAGCCTATTACAATGATTTATAAATCGTTGTAATAGGTCGATCTATAGCAGCGGTTATGTAACCACTACCATAGGTTATCTATAGCAGCAGTTATATAACCGCTGCCAAAGATAATCTATAGCAACGATTTCTTAACCGCTGCCATATGTCTAATGCAGCGGTTGATACCATTTGTATCAAAAATCTATGGCAGCGATTGGCACGGATATGACAGTAATTATAAAACCACTATCGTAGATCTTGAATAATTAAAAAATTAATTTTTTTTAATTTTTTATATATTTTATCTGATAAATACAGATATATAACACTAAAAAATATAATAAATATAAAAATTATTCTAAAATACTAAAATTTTATTATCAAATAAAATTATTATAATATTCTTTTAAAAAAATAAAATACATTAAAAATCTTTTAAATCTACATCATTATCATCGTCATTGGGAGCCAGAGCTGGAGCTGAAGCTGGTGCTGGAGCCGGAGCTAGAGCTAGAGCTGAAGCTGAAATGTAGGCCAATATATCCTCGAAGCCCATGACTCTAAAATGCATACTGAGCATCGACATCATGTGTCTCACGATGCCCTCCAGATGAGATGCACGCTCCTCAGCCCAATCTGCCCGCATCACAGCATGATCTATCCATGCCAATGCCTCCTTAAGCTCCTCCCGACTGACGACACCAAAAATTTGTGAGAAGATGCTTACCTCGGATCAGCAGCTCGTCGGTGTGTGTGTTCGGGCCTGCATTGAATCCTCTCAGAGTGCTCAGGCCCCAAGACCTGAGATAGATGGTCATAGGGCCTAGAGGTATCCAGGCCCTCGCTCGCGAGCGCATCTAACTGATCCTGTGATTATAAATTAAAATAAAATTTTATAAAAAATACTATAATACTAATTATATATACTAATATATTTAATACTTATAAAAATATGTTCGATCGTGACATTCATCAGCCTGCCCGTCTTGTCTGTATGGTTGGATCGAAAGATCTCGCTACGGTTGGACATCACTCCATCTCTCATCAGCTATAATAAAAAATAAATTTATCAAAAGGATGATAAAAAAATAAATTTAATTTATCTAGTAAGATTTATAATTAATTATCTTTCTATGCACATGATTGGCAATAGACTTGCGACCTAGAGTGTGCATATACTCCTGGGCTGCACGATTCTTTCGATTCTAATGGAAGGTAGCCTAACAAGTATTCAAATAAATAATAAATATTTAAAAAATATTTAAATAAAATTTTAAGTATATTAAAAATTTAAAAATTAGAAATTTTATCTCGAACTCCTGGCTCCTCCAGTGTCTAACCATCCTCTCCCACTAACTCGGAGGACCGTCATGTATCCAGGGAACAAGCTCCTTTAGAGTGTCTCATCGGTGCTCGAGCCATCCTCTATGAAGTTTGATCTTGTAACCTCGGTACAACTCTTCGATCTTCCTCAATCGGGCATTTCGAGCTCTCTCATGATCGAAGAAGTCGTACCTCTTCTGCATAAAGTTATCAAAAATCAGTTACAAAATTATTCTAATCAAACATATATAGTGTAAACATATAAAATGCATAAATATAACTAAGATGCATGTACTTACACATATCTTCTTTCATATCCGATCCCTGACGGTAGCATCCATCAAACATTAGTCTATGGGCTCTACGAGAATAATGTCCAACCACCTCACAAGCACTCCAAAAAAGAAATGCATCTCCCGTGCGATCTTCTCTATCGACCTCCTCTCCGCATCGTAATAGATCATCATCTGATGCGGGCAGTTTCACACGTGTGCCATACGTGTGGGGCCATGAAATGTCCGGCTGGATGATGCACCTACAATGCAAATACGTTATGCAAATATATAAGTATACAAATACTATATAAAAAATAAAGTTATGCTAATATAATAAAAATGTACACTCAGATATCTGTGTAGTAGCATGTGTCTCAGATATGGACGATGATAGAGGCTCAGTTGCCGATAGAGTAGATACCATCAATGGAGTAGATGTCATCGATAGAGTAGATGCCGATGGTGGAGGTTCCTGAGCAGTCGATGTCGAGATGGATGGAGTATGCTCCGATTGCTCCTCGGATGCTGAACTGCACGTAACTCGATGAGGGCAGGGGTGAAAGCTAGATGATATTTCGATGCCATCGTGACCTGCAATGTTAATGAACATTAATCAATATAACATGTTGAATAATAATATTAGTATAGCATCAATAAATAGTCTCTAATATCATAGATCTAATCTCTTATGCGAACCTTGCTCTTAATCCAAAAATTTGAAAGACGAATAAAGTAGATGATGGTGGCACCTTATAGCTTAAAGTTGGAACCTTAGAGAGACATATTAAATTCTATTTGCTCGAAAGCCAAGCCGGCTTTGTGCTTAAGACATCCAGCTCGGGTCCTCCCCCAGTCGGCTCGACTACGTATCCAAGCCAGCTCGGCTATGTGCCATCCCCTCGATCACTTCCTCTCTCGATCTCTCTCGCCGACGACAGCAGCGAGGCTGAACCCCTTCCTCCCAACGTTTTCATCTCTCGATCTTCCTCTCTCCCTCTCTCGATCTTTCTTGTCGGTGAGGCCGGACCCCACCCCTCCCTCTCTCACTCTCTCGACCTCCCTCGATCTCCCTCGTCGACAAGGTCGGACCCCATCCCTTTCAGTGATGTTGGCAAGGCCAGACCCTCCTCCCTCTCTCGCTCTCTCGATCTCCCACTCTCCCTCTCTCGATCTCCCTCATCGATGAGGCTGGACCCCCTCCCTCCTAATGATGGCGGCGAGGCCAGATCCTCTCCCTCCTAATGATGGCAGCGAGGCCAGACCCCTCCCTCCCAATGATGGCAGCGAGGTCGGATTCCTTCCTCCTCTCTCCCTCTCTCGATCTCCCTCATCGACAATGATGGCAAGGCCGGACCCCACCCTCCCTTGCTCCCTCCCACTCTCGGTCTCCCTTGCCGATGATCGATGAGTGACCGGTCCTCCTCTCTCAATCTATCGATCTCCCTCTCTCAATCTATCAGTCTCTCTCTCAGTCTCTCCATTTCTTAGTTTTGGATCCCAAAATTGGATCCGACCTTTCAAGATCGATTAGAATCCAGGTCTCATACTTCACATATAGATCCATCGGGTATTCGGATTTGGATCCAGTATTAGTAATTAAAATTGGGTCTGAATCTGAATATGCAGGTTTCGATCAAAAAACTATGGCATACAGATAATTATAATATTTATTATAAATATTTTATAAATTATTATAAATATACATGATTAATAAATAATACTATAAAATTAAAAAAAATTATACCTACGGCTATAGAGAGCGGGTCGCTCCGAAAGCTCCGAAGGTCACTGGCGATGATGGTAGAAGAGGATGATGGCACTAAAGGTAACCTATGAAATAAAAGCAAGATAGTGATATAGAGAAGAGAGAGAAAAAAAAAAGAGAGAGAGCAAGGATGGCCGGGGATGGGAGGCCAGGGGAGGGGGGCACAGTGACGAGGAGCTCAGAGGCACAGTGACGAGAGGATCGGTGACTGGATGGGGGAGTGTGGAGGGTGGGAGGCCGGATGGGGGGTGGTGGGAGGGCAGCCAGGGGGGGGCTGGGGGTGGGGGGTGGTAGGGTGGCAGGGAGGGGCGGTCGAGGATGGGGGAAGGAGGGTCGGTCGGGATGGGGGGCTAGGGGTGGTAGGGTGGCGGGGAGGGGCCAAGGATGGGGAAGGAGGGGGCGGCCGGGGAGGGTGGGGGGTGGCGGGGAGGAGCGGGATGAGGAGCGGTCGGGGGAGGGTGGGGGTGGTGGAGAGGGCGGTCGGAGATGGGAGGGCTGGGGGGTGGCGGGGGGGCGGCTGGGGATGGGGGAAGGAGGGGCGGCCGGGGAGGGTGGGGGGTGGGGGTTTCAGATGGGGGGGGCGGGAAGGAGCGGCCGGAGATGGGGAAGGAGGGCAACTGGGGGGTGGTGGGGGGTGGTGAGTAAGGGGAGGGGCGGCCGGAGATGGAGGCGAGGGGGAGGGGGGAAGGAGGGGCGGCGCTGGCCGAGGGGGAAGAGCCTCACCACGATGGAGAGGAGGGGGAGAGAGAGAGATTGAGCGCGCACGAAAGAAAAACAGAAAAAATTTGAGAATTTTTAATCTAACCTATGGCAGCGATTATCGAACCACTGTCATAGATCTATGGCAGCGATTTTGGAATCTACAGTAGTGGTTCTATAGCCGCTGCCGTAGATCTATAGCAATATTTTTTGATAACTATTATCGTAGGTTGAAAATAATTTTTTTCTTATTTTTCTCTAAATATTATATAATTTTAAAATTTAATATTCATCTTCATCATTCATTATCTAAATAATTATCATTAGAGTATCGTCGCAAAAGGTCGCCTCGATCCAATGGCCCTAGCTTCATCGATTAGAAAAATTTAATTTCGATGATTATGAATGATGATGCGATGATCTGATAGATGAAGACCTCCGATGGATTTAAAAATCTGCAATGATGATTTTGATGATGTTTGTAGCATACTATCAAAGTTTTACTTCAATCGGATATCGTTATCATGGTCAATTTAGTAGAGAATGATTTTGATGGTTAAATCAAAAATAAACGATCAAAGGGTTAAACGACGTCCGATTATGAGATAATTTTTTAGTTAAATAATCTTTATTATAATTTTAAATATTTTATATGGCGATGATTGTAAAATTTAAATCATTTTTCGTATAAATTGTTCATATTAAGTAGATATTTTAAAAGCACGAGCATAACAAGAGACATATAGTTTTAGATCGTTCTTCATCTCACGAGTTGAATTTTATAATCACTACCATAAAAAATGATTAAAGTAGTAGCCAAGATCATTTATAAAAAAAATTATCTCATAATTAGACACCATTTGATCCTTTGATCATTCATTTATTATTTAACGATCGAAACTAAACTATACTAAATTGACCAAGATAACGATATTCGATTGAAGTAAAACTTTGATAGTATGCTATAAATATCACCAAAATCATCGTTGTAGATTTTTAGATCCATTGAAGATCTCCATCTATCAGATCATCGCATCATCGTTCGTGATCGTTGAAATTAAATTTTTCTGATCGATGAAGCTAGAGCCATTGGATCGAGGCGATCTTTTATGATGATACTCTAATGATAATTATTTAGATAATAAATGATGAAGATGGGCATTAAATTTTAAAATTATATAATATTTAAAGAAAAAAAATATGGCAGCGGTTACAACTAACCGCTGCCACAAATAAGCTTATAGCAGCGGTTCATACTAACCGCTGCTATAGGTCCAACTTATGGCAACGATTATACTAATCGCCGCTATAAGTCCGACCTATAGTAGCAGTTATAATGAACCACTGCTATAGATCAATCTATGGCAGTAATTTTTTATAACCACTGCTATAGGTCTGACCGACGGTAGTAGTTTTCATTAAGTGTTGCTATATATCGGATCTATAGCAGCGATTACAAAAACCGCTATTATAGGCCCAACCTATAGCAGTGGTTAACGAAAATCACTATCGTAGGATCTATGGCAGTGGTTTCGAAAATCGCTGTTATAATATGCGCTGCTATAGACCATTTTTGTAGTAGTGAAACCCATCCACCTCCAAGATATTTTTTTAAGGAGGGTTGGAAGACTGCATTGGGGGAGATAAGAGATAAGCCCTCTAAAAGGATCCAAGATCTTTCTATGGAGGATATTGCATTAGAAGCCCTCAGACGACCGCCACCATGGCCTTACAATCAGAGTGGTGGGATTTTTTAATACCTCCCATGCTAAAGCAGGATGTTTCCTAAAGTGTTTCTTGGAAGCATCCTACGATTGATCAAAAAAAAAGAAAGAGATCTCCCAAGATAGAGAAGAGTATCGACGATCCTTCGATGCTAGACAAGGTGGCACGACCATGATATTATAAAAGATGATCGAGGTGATACCAATACCAAGCACCAGGACCCCTACTTATAGAGTGGGCAGGCCCATGCACATTCAAATACCTAGTAATCATGCAACAAAATATGGCCATCCAAAAGGCCTCAAAGGTTGCACTTCCTGGAGAGCAAGTACCAGCATTGAATGCAAAGCCCCATCAGATCTCCAGATTGTACGGTTCTCTACCATGTAGTTTTTGAGACGAATCATCTTCTTTGGTCCATGGAAGGTGATAAGATGCCGATCAACATCTAACACCTAGTGCGCAAATAAGCCCGTAATTTTCAAAAGTTCATTCACCACATATTGATGAAGCGAGCGCTTCGGATAAGACCAAGGGAGACATCGACTCAAGCATAAAAATTGATCCTACCAATCCATCTGAACCATTCGAGCCCATGACCGTGGCAAAGAGCCAACTAACACAAAAACGTCACAAAGAGCAAAAAGCTTCATATAAAAGATAAATATAATAAAAATATATTTTTCATTAACTAAAAATTTATTTATAGAATGATGCTGAAAAGCACCGAATAATAGTATAAAAATGGAGAAGACCAAGATTTCGTTCAAGAAAAATGTCTTGACTTCTTTGTCACTATTCTTGGGGCGAAGGTATCTCACACTATAAGAAAAAAGGTTATTAGCGATGGCTAAACTGGTTTACCGTCGCTAATGCTATTAGTGATGGCATGTCATTGGTAAAAGTTTGTCGCTTATACCCTCATCACTAATTATCGTTATTAGCGATAGCAAAAATATTATCACTAATATGTAATTAGTGATGGTATTAGCGATGAGAGAAATAGTTGCTAATACTTTTTTATTTTTTTAATTAAAATTTTAAAAAATTATTAATGATGGCATGTCCCATCGCTAATGCCGTTGCTAATATTTTTTTTATTTTATATTTTTTAAATTTAAAAATTATTAGTAATGATATTTTTCATCACTAATGCCATCACTAATACAAAAAACTATTAGCGACAGCACATTCCATCGCTAATATCGACACTAATAATTTTTTAATTTTTTTAAAAAATATAATTAAATTTTTTAGTAGCATAGAAAAAGATCGACCTAGAGGACGATCCCTGCTGTCCTACCACCAAAAAATAGAAATGAGATGTTTCTATTTTGCCACAGGGGACGACCGATGGGTCAACCCCTGCAACAAAACTTCCATAATGGCTAGTTTTTCAATCAATTTTTGGCATATTAAATACCTATAAATACTCTCCAATGGCTTTAAATAGTTACTACTCATCCTCCAGCATTGATTGAAGGTATAAAGGCATTCGAAAGAGAAAAACTCAAGAGAAATTAAGAAAAAAAGGATTGAAAAGGTTTTTCAACTCCAAATCAAAGAAGCCATCATTTGAAGCTTCACCACCTCTCAAAAGCATATTCAACTCTTCATTCCATCTAAGAGTGTTCTCAAAGACTTCTTCCATTATGAGTAAAGTATATTTAATGATCTATTATGCTCATTGATGAGCTAATTTTTGTATGTCATTGTAAACCATCTTTTTCTTACTTGCTATTTTGAGTTTTTTTGAGAGGTTCCAAAACTTGGAAAGGTTAATCCTTATCTTGAATTGAAGTGTACAGGATTGGTTTGTACCCAAAAAATAAGTGTCTAGCTTGAAAAGCTAGGGTCAGTGGAATCCGACAGTATAATTATTGAATATGATTAGTGGATTGGAATTTCCAAGTAGGAGATTGGGAAGTAAATGTAGGTGCAAGGTTGGCACCGAACCACTATAAATCTTCTTGTTTATGATTTATTGATCTCTCTTTTTGCCTTCTTACATTAATTTCTTATTTGATTATTTTATTATTCAACAATCTTTTACTCTTGTCCTTACACATCACTTATCATATTCAAAACAAAATTTTTGTGATTCACTTCTCACTTAAATATGAAACTATTGGAAAAAAATACTTTTCAAAAATACCTATGTATTTAAATAAAAATTAATATAGAAGAGATAAAAACAATGAGCATGTTCTAAGAATTGGTACTTTAATCCTTTCTTTTGTCAATTCTTTCTATCTTTCAACTAGTCCCTATACTTCAACTTCAAAAACTTTTTGAAACATAATTACATAAAACTATATACGTACATAACACACTAAACATACATGCATACATACTACACAAATACATATTTAGAGATAATATATTCTAAAAATAAATAAATTTAATATATAAATAAAAATTTAAAATAAAATAAAGGATATATGAACATGATCAGGATATCTGGATTGGATAGTAGAGAAGGCTAAACTATGATCAGAGGCCTGCAAGCCATATATCTCTCATTCACCTCTAGTGAGGATTTTGCTTTGCACTCGATTGAGACCCTGAGAATGGAAACAATAGAGAAAAATATAGAAAAAATCAATGAAAACAAAAGAAATGTGGAAAAATAAAAAAGGAAGATCTTTTTCTGCATAGATTGTTCATTTTTTTTTTGCTTTTTTCCCTCTTTTCCTCTTTTTTTAGATATTTCAGGAAAGGAATTGCAACTTGAGAAAGAAGGTGGAAAACACTTGCAAGAAGGACTAGGAAGGAATTCCAAAGAGAAAAAAGAATATTAACTGTCA
>QRFJ01000093.1:2575389-2652059 GCA_006176705.1 Cocos nucifera | reverse complement strand
ATCTGGAGGATCTTCAAAACTCTTTTGAAGATCTGCAGTCGTCCTTTTGCAGCAGCGCAGCCTTCTTGCTTTTGATCGCCTTTCCTTGATCTGAATCGCACCAACCTAAGTCCAAAACACCTTTTGGACGTGGAGAGCAAGGGGAGAAGAGACTATGGCATGGAGAAGGAGGGGAGAGGCAGCCTTGGGGCGTGGGAAATCTCAATTGAATTCACTTAGGAATTAGGGTTGGGCGCAGGGTCTTATTTATAGACCTCTTGTGATCCAACTCCTCTTCCTCTCAACCAATCACAACCCTTTGTGAAATCAGATCTAAATCTGATTGGTTGGAATAGAGACCCCTGGATTCCTCCTTAGAGGGCGCCTAAGACCAGTCAAACTGGATTCTTAGTAGAACTCTGATTGGAATCCAAAAGGGAGGTGGAGTCCTTGTCCAACAAGGACTCCTAGGCGCCTCCTACTTGGGCTCACGCCACCCTTGGCGTGCGCCCTTCTCCTTGCCAGGTTCTGGCAGGGGGACAGGCCCCCACCAGCTCTCCAATAGGTGCATGACATGTGGTCAAAAGTCAAAGGGTCAATGGTCAACGTTTGACCAGTCAAAGGTAGACTTTTGACCAAAGTCAAAGAACAAGAAATGGCAGGTGACCAAAAATGGCAGGTAATGTCTTACAAATAAGACAACCTATTCTGACTTGGACAACCTCCAGTCAGACCATATGAAGGCCTCTGATTGAGCACAAACTCCTTTGGCTCAGTCAGGACAACTTATTTATGATAGTAAAAGAAGAACGTTAGGTTCAATCGAGTGCTAGCACGATTTCCTTGAACCTAATTGAATCTCATTCAGATCAATTGAACTAGATCAGTTCAATTGATGATCACCAGATTCAAACCCTTGTTTGTGTGACCCAGTTAGGTTCAGTTCTGTATGGTAATGGGATATGTCATGATCTCTATCATAGACATCATCGAAACTCCTTTCGATGGATCAGAACTCTTCTGATTCGAACAGCTAGAATGATCGATCATCTAAATCATTCTAATTGCTCCCAAAATCCACCAGTGACACCTAGCAGTATATGGTGGCAACCCATCAGAGCTGAATGCGAACCTCTTGGTGCAGCTACCTGTGTGATTAAGTTCTTCTATCTTGAGCCCCGATCAGATTAGGGTTAAGGTGAACTCGTCAAACCCTAGTCTCTGTCATATGATGTAATCATTCGATTCGAGTCCAATGTGAAAATCTAAATAGAAACTCTTTCTATTATTTCACTCTACCATGGCCATGGATTTCTGGACTTGATTCTCATGATCATCATAGGGCTACTCCTCTACCACCGAGGTAGATAGATTCCCATCTTGATGCAATCCAGTTCCTACAATGAACATGCTATAGCCAACATACACCTCAGGGTTCCATATGGCTAGGAGACCGAGTAATGGTGTAGTCAAACTATAACACCCTCAAGGTGAACTGCCGATGCATCTCAGGTCAAAGAACCAGACACACTACTGCAGCATCGAGTCAGTCATTGACGAGAAGGTAGACTCCCTAATGACTACTCGAGGTGGTCACGCTCAGTGCCCTCGTTCTCTAACGAGTACCTGTACTCTCGCTCCGGTGTCTCCACACCGTAGACTCAAGACTCATCTACTAAAGAGAAGCGATCGTACACCAACCTTCCGGATCAATCACCATCCTCGTGATGATCCTATGGTCGGGAGCTGTTTATGAGTTAATAATGATTATTCATGTCTTAAATTTTCAACTCTTGAAAATATGAATTATCATTACCATTAACTCAAAGGATGTATCACAGACACTAAATACACATGTGTGATAGAAAATAACCCATTTCATTAATTATAGTCAAAATTATAATTTTGCCCCTAGAAGTGTATTACAAGTGTCAGCCAATTCTGGCTTCTAGGGCACATATATCTAACAATCTCCCACTTGTCCTAAAGCCAATTGGCTACAAGTCTAAGTCCCATCTTCTCAAGGTGGGCTTCGATCTTCTGCTGGCCCAACGGCTTTGTAAGTGGGTCTGCCACATTATCTGCGGAGTTGACTCTCTTGACCTCAACGTAACCTTTCTCAAGGTAATCGCGGATGAGATGGTATCACCGTTTGCTTGGAACTCTTCCAGCACAAACAGTCTGCCAGATGTCGACTTTCGATCATCTATATCGGACATGAAGTCCGAGTCTGTGTATCCTTGAACTTGGAGTTCTCCGTTACCAAAGACCAACATCATATCCTTAGTTCTTCTCAAGTACTTAAGGATACATTTCACAGAAGTCCAGTGTTCTTCACCTGGATTTGACTGATATCTGCTTGTGACACTCACAGCATGGGCTATATCAGGTCGTGTACATAGCATGGCATACATGAGGCTCCCTATTGCAGAAGCATAAGGGATCTTGCTCATGCGTTCTATTTCCTCAGGTGTGCTGGGGCACATCTTCTTGGAAAGATGAATACCATGTCTGAAGGGTATTAATCCCCTCTTAGAGTTTTCCATACTAAACCTCTTTAGTACTTCCTCTATGTACATCTTCTGTGAAAGTCCTAGCATCCTATTCGGTCTATCCCTATAGACCTTAATTCCTAGAATAAAGGATGCTTCACCTAGGTCTTTCATGGAGAATTCCTTGGACAACCACATCTTGACTGATGTCAACATGGGAATATCATTCCCAATAAGGAGGATGTCATCCACGTACAATACGAGGAAGACAACAGCGCTCCCACTGACCCTTTTGAAAACACATGGTTCCTCTTCATTTTTGATGAAACCAAACTTTTTGATCACATCATTGAAACGAGTGTTCCAGCTCCGAGATGCTTGCTTAAGTCCATATATGGACCTTTGCAGCTTGCAAACCTTGTGATCAGTATCACTGGATGTGAAACCTAGCGGCTGTTCCATATAGATATCTTCCTCAAGATATCCATTTAGGAATGCCGTTTTCACGTCCATTTGCCATATTTCATAATCGAAATAGGCTGCAACAGCAAGCAATGTGCGGATGGATTTTAGCATAGCTACCGGGGAAAAGGTATCCTGATAGTCAATGCCTTCACGTTGACTATAACCTTTTGCCACCAGTCTAGCCTTGAATGTCTCCACATTCCCATCTGCACCAATCTTTCTCTTGAAGATCCATTTACACCCAATAGGTACTATACCTTCTGGTGGATCTACCAAGGTCCAGACTTGGTTTGAGTGCATCGAGTCGATCTCTGACTTCATTGCCTCAAGCCATTTCTCGGAGTCGATATCTGATATCGCCTCGTTGTAGGTTTTGGGATCATCACCATGAGCACCATTACCTATGAGGAACATTTCCTCTACATCCTCTGAAATAATACCTAAGTATCTTTCAGGGGGACGGGAAACTCTTTCCGATCTACG
The DNA here is from genome assembly GCA_006176705.1 of Cocos nucifera. Lineage (NCBI taxonomy): Eukaryota > Viridiplantae > Streptophyta > Magnoliopsida > Arecales > Arecaceae > Cocos > Cocos nucifera. The sequence continues at coordinate 2,648,640 of QRFJ01000093.1, read as the reverse complement.
AGGTGGAGGAGGTAGTGTTCTTATTGGCTCAACCTGATTTGGTTCCACTTGGTCCTTAGCTCGTTCTGCTTGTGAGACTTTCTCATCAAGCTTAATCTGCTTTCCAATGCCACTATCTTGAATAAACTATTTTTCAAGAAATATGGCATGTCGACTCACAATCACATTGTGGTCTTCTGGAATGTAGAAATAGTATCCTAATGACTCTTTAGGATATCCTATGAATCGAGCTCTAAAGGACCTAAACTCTAACTTGTCCGCTTGTTGTCTTTTGACATAAGCCGGACAACCCCAAATTCTGAGATGACTCAGACTTGGTTTCTTACCGTGCCATATCTCATACGGTGTGGTAGGAACGGTTTTAGAGGGAACCCTATTCAGTAAATAGATTGAAGTTAATAATGAATGTCCCCAAAGAAAATCTGGGAGGTCTGTGAAGCTCATCATGGATCGAACCATATCCAATAGAGTCCGATTTCTCCGTTCTGAAACCCCGTTGAGTTGAGGTGTTCCTGGTGGAGTCCATTGAGAGACTATGCCATTTTCCTTAAGATAGTCTAGGAATTCCCGGCTAAGGTATTCACCTCCTCGATCTGATCGAAGAACCTTAATGGGTTTTCCAGTTTGTTTTTCTACTTCATGTCTGAATTCTTTGAACTTTTCAAAAGGCTTCAGACTTATGTCTCATAAGATACACATACCCATACCTAGACAGATCATCGGTAAAGGTAATGAAGTAGACAAAATTGCCTCTAGCCGGCACATCGAATGGGCCGCACACATCAGTATGTACTAGGGCAAGGAGATCTGTGGCCCTCTCCCCATGTCCAACAAAAGGGAGTTTAGTCATTTTGCCTTGAAGACAAGATTCACAAGTTGGATATGACTCAAAAGTCAATGGACTCAATAGCCCATTTTTCTCCAATTTGTTAATCCTATCTTCTGCTATATGACCTAATCTCAGGTGCCATAGATATCTGTCGTTTGGACTATCCCTAGGTCGTTTGGCATTCACGTTTTGCTCGATAGTTAAAACAGGTACATCAATATGCAACTGATAAAGACCATTAACAAGGAAACCATTTGCAATTTTATTTCTTTCATAAAGAATGTTACAATGGTCCTTAAAGAAGGTGATCACATAACCTTCTTGTGCTAAGCATGAAACAGAAATCAAATTCCTGCTAGCTGCAGGCACATAATAACAGTCTTTTAAAACTAAGTCTAAACCAGATGGTAATCGCAGAGGGTATGTTCCCACGGCTACTGCAGCAACTCTTGCTCCATTACCGACGCGTAGGATCATGTCTCCATCCCTCAGCCTCCTGCTATCCTCAAGACCCTGCATAGAAGTGCACAGATGAGCACTAGAACCAGAGTCAAGCACCCAACTGGATGCAGAAGAAACCGTAAGGTTAGACTCAATAACGAGCATACCTCCAGAAGGACCTTCCTTCTTGTTCTTCAGGGTGGCCAGGTAAGTAGGGCAGTTCCGCTTCCAATGGCCGTCGCTGTTGCAATGGAAACACTTTCCTTTGCCATCGACCTTTTTCTTCGGTTCTGCCTTCTTCTTCTTTGATCCTTCTACCTTTTGCTTTTTCACAGACTTCTTTTTCTTTCCATAAGACTTTCTTTTGGAAGAAGTCCGTTCCATAGCAAGAACTGAGCCTTTAGAACCTTTCATAGAAAGCTCAGCGGTAACCAGCATATTCATCAACTCGGCCAAGGAATTTTGAAGTTTATGCATGTGGTAATTCATGATGAATTGCCCATATGCATCAGTCAAGGATTGCAGAATAATATCGTTCTGCAAGTCCAAGTCCAACTTCACACCGAGCTTCTCAAGCTCTTCCATGTCCTTGATCATTGTCAGACAGTGATCTTGGACTGACTGCCCATCACGCATCTTAGCCTTAAAAAGTCATTTTCGTGACTTGATATTTGGCTGCGCGACTCTGTTCACCAAACATCTCCTGCAGGTGAGCCAACATTTGGCGAGCAGTCCCGATATCTTCATGTTGGCGCTGGAGCTCATCAGACATCGAGCCCAACATGTAGTATCTGGCCTTATTGTCTTCGTCAATCCATTTTTCCAGAGACGCTCTCTGTTCAGTGGATGGACGAGCTGGTAAGGTGGGAGGGTCCTGGTCCAAAACATGTGTTAACTTCTCTGAACCCAAAACAATTTTGTAGTTCCTGAGCCAATCTTTATAATTGGGTCCAGTCAGTCTATGTGTGTCTAGGATACGTGCCAGTGGGTTGGACGCAGACATTTTCCTGTAGAGAGTCAAAGATTCTAGTTAGATACTGTAATTTTGACTTGACCAATTTGTTTAGGGATTTTATTTTTAAACAAATTAGCTCCCACTATTTTCTCGGATCCCTACACTCCCTCTGTAGAGATGCGAAAATCTCCGCGATTGATGATTTCTAGTGGGTGGTGCGGTCTCACCAACTGACTCATCACCTCACCTAACAGTTATTGGTGATGGGTTAGCCAATGAGTGAACAACTCTTGTTCAATGATTCTCTAATCATGGTGCACCCAAACTTGGTCTCTAATTCATGAATCTCACCGTATCCGGAATATTGATCCACTCCTTAGTTAAGTCAGACCCACCATTTGCATAGACTGGGTTCCTAATTGGGTCTCTCACCGTATCCGGAATATTGAGCCCAACTCATCCTCCAGCCCATAGCATCCAATGCCTAATAGACATGGTTGCGTCTTCCCGGTGCAACTGAGCCACTGTATCCAGCCGAGAACAATCAACCCCGGGAAGGGCCCGCACGTCTACAATGGTGGAAGACCTCGGACTTAATCTTTTCTTAGGGAGAATTGATTCAGGTCTCATTAAACTAGACTTGGCTTAGTCATAACAATTATGACTAACCTAGTGGCATGGGTCAGCTCGGATTATTGACCACCTCAGATCAGAACTGTGTCAACAGATATGGCCAGGTAAGTGAGACCGGTGGAAGGAATATGCCGTTAACTCGCACAAGAACGCATTCAGGTCGAGTAGCTTCCAATTAAAAACCAGTCGGTCGTCTGTGCCAAACTTACCTTAGACACCAAATTGTTGAGTCAGAACCAATTGGGTTAGCCTACAATCCAGACTCTAACCTCTGAGCCTAATTAGGTCTTGCTTGATCGTGACTCGATCTTGACCCAGACTTAATCCTATTAGGCTGGTCAATTTAAGCATTGTTGATCCCATCTAACCAACTCTTGATTCGGTTTGATCAACCGCTTAGACCTAATTGAGCTACCCAAGCCCGAACCCAGTATTATGAATATGTCTTAGATCTGAAATTCTCAATTTTAGACCTAATTAATATTCCATAAACTTAATTCTTAATTAAGTTGGGTTCATAAACAAAATATGCACAATAAATCCTAGGGTTTCAGGATCTAGGGTTTTGCAGAAAGTAAGTTTTGGGTTTCTGATTAAGGACGAACACGCAGCACCCCTACACGTCATAAGAACACCCCATCGAATGGGAAGAGAGGGCCTTTAAACCCTTCTTCGTTCTTATGACCGGACGGCCAAGAGGAACGCCTTAATCAGGAACATGTAAATCTACAAAACAGTTATAGATCTATATCATATATCTCATATACAAATTTAGATCTAATCAAGGCATATTTTGCATACATCTCATGTATCAAATCATGCATGTTTTCAGATCTAAATTATCACATAATAATCTAAAAAATTAGATTTAAATTGATCTAATCAAAATAAATTCTAATCTAGACAATTATGTAGAACTATTCTACAACTAGTCTAGTCATGCATCTATCATATCTCATATGATATTTAAAATTAAATAATTTTTATTTGCTGTTTATCAGATGTTATTATAACACTTATAATATCAGAAAATAGTAAATAAGAAGATCTAAAATATGATTTAATCAGATTAAATCAAAGACATGCAAAACTATTCTATAGAACTATTCTATTCTAGAACTAGTCATGCATATCTTCATGTTCTTAGATCCAAATCATTTAATTTTAATTTTTCTGATTTCAGATCTGATCACATCTCATGTGACATCTGAAATCACTTTATTTTCTAATTAAAATAAAATTAAAATCAGATCTAAACAATTTTAGAACCATGGCTCTGATACCAGTTGAAGGGAAATCCTGATTTCCCGGTCCAGGTTCGTCCAGATCTGATTAGATCAAGAGATATATTTCAAAAATTTTCTCTTGATCTCAATCAGATCTTGATATGTTTCAGATCTGATTCTTATTATTTTAATAAATAAAATAAAATAAGATAAATTAAATCAAATTTAATTTACCTGATTTGGGTAATCCTATTACCCTGTAGATGATCCTGATTGCAGCGGAAGGTTCTGGATCTTAGCCACGCAAGCGCCTGGCCTCTACCGGTATCCACTCGGGTTGGATCTGGAGATCCTCTTCTTCTCTATCACACCTCCAAAAATCAGATCTGGATCTGATCTGGAGGATCTTCAAAACTCTTTTGAAGATCTGCAGTCGTCCTTTTGCAGCAGCGCAGCCTTCTTGCTTTTGATCGCCTTTCCTTGATCTGAATCGCACCAACCTAAGTCCAAAACACCTTTTGGACGTGGAGAGCAAGGGGAGAAGAGACTATGGCATGGAGAAGGAGGGGAGAGGCAGCCTTGGGGCGTGGGAAATCTCAATTGAATTCACTTAGGATTAGGGTTGGGCGCAGGGTCTTATTTATAGACCTCTTGTGATCCAACTCCTCTTCCTCTCAACCAATCACAACCCTTTGTGAAATCAGATCTAAATCTGATTGGTTGGAATAGAGACCCCTGGATTCCTCCTTAGAGGGCGCCTAAGACCAGTCAAACTGGATTCTTAGTAGAACTCTGATTGGAATCCAAAAGGGAGGTGGAGTCCTTGTCCAACAAGGACTCCTAGGCGCCTCCTACTTGGGCTCACGCCACCCTTGGCGTGCGCCCTTCTCCTTGCCAGGTTCTGGCAGGGGGACAGGCCCCCACCAGCTCTCCAATAGGTGCATGACATGTGGTCAAAAGTCAAAGGGTCAATGGTCAACGTTTGACCAGTCAAAGGTAGACTTTTGACCAAAGTCAAAGAACAAGAAATGGCAGGTGACCAAAAATGGCAGGTAATGTCTTACAAATAAGACAACCTATTCTGACTTGGACAACCTCCAGTCAGACCATATGAAGGCCTCTGATTGAGCACAAACTCCTTTGGCTCAGTCAGGACAACTTATTTATGATAGTAAAAGAAGAACGTTAGGTTCAATCGAGTGCTAGCACGATTTCCTTGAACCTAATTGAATCTCATTCAGATCAATTGAACTAGATCAGTTCAATTGATGATCACCAGATTCAAACCCTTGTTTGTGTGACCCAGTTAGGTTCAGTTCTGTATGGTAATGGGATATGTCATGATCTCTATCATAGACATCATCGAAACTCCTTTCGATGGATCAGAACTCTTCTGATTCGAACAGCTAGAATGATCGATCATCTAAATCATTCTAATTGCTCCCAAAATCCACCAGTGACACCTAGCAGTATATGGTGGCAACCCATCAGAGCTGAATGCGAACCTCTTGGTGCAGCTACCTGTGTGATTAAGTTCTTCTATCTTGAGCCCCGATCAGATTAGGGTTAAGGTGAACTCGTCAAACCCTAGTCTCTGTCATATGATGTAATCATTCGATTCGAGTCCAATGTGAAAATCTAAATAGAAACTCTTTCTATTATTTCACTCTACCATGGCCATGGGATTTCTGGACTTGATTCTCATGATCATCATAGGGCTACTCCTCTACCACCGAGGTAGATAGATTCCCATCTTGATGCAATCCAGTTCCTACAATGAACATGCTATAGCCAACATACACCTCAGGGTTCCATATGGCTAGGAGACCGAGTAATGGTGTAGTCAAACTATAACACCCTCAAGGTGAACTGCCGATGCATCTCAGGTCAAAGAACCAGACACACTACTGCAGCATCGAGTCAGTCATTGACGAGAAGGTAGACTCCCTAATGACTACTCGAGGTGGTCACGCTCAGTGCCCTCGTTCTCTAACGAGTACCTGTACTCTCGCTCCGGTGTCTCCACACCGTAGACTCAAGACTCATCTACTAAAGAGAAGCGATCGTACACCAACCTTCCGGATCAATCACCATCCTCGTGATGATCCTATGGTCGGGAGCTGTTTATGAGTTAATAATGATTATTCATGTCTTAAATTTTCAACTCTTGAAAATATGAATTATCATTACCATTAACTCAAAGGATGTATCACAGACACTAAATACACAGGTGTGATAGAAAATAACCCATTTTATTAATTATAGTCAAAATTACAATTTTGCCCTTAGAAGTGTATTACAAGTGTCAGCCAATTCTGGCTTCTAGGGCACATATATCTAACACTAATCGGATGGTTGATCAACGATTAAGAATCATTCTAGGGTTAAATAATCAATACAATTGATGTTTAACCTAGTGGAAGTGTTGCAGGAGGATCGATTAGCAATTGAATTGCTAATTGGCTTAATTTGATTAAGCCAATAGGTTGAGATTAAGTCTAATTAAATATGATTTAATTTGATTTGGTTTGGGCTTGATTGGATCAAGTCTAATTGGTTTATTGGATAAGCCAAGTGCAAGAAAGAACTAGTCTTAGTCTAACTAGAACTCGGATTAACCCAATTTTTTAATTTAATTAAGAAATAAATTAGAATTAAATTAAATTTAATCTAATTTAATTAAGTTCTTAAATGGTTTAGGGTCTTATTTAATTATGTTGGTTTAATCTTAATTTTATTTGGTTAAAAGATCTTATTTAACCAAGTCAAAATAGGAGTCCTAGTGTGACTAGGACTTCCTATCTCCTTGCGCCACCTTGGTCCAAATGCCCCCCATATCTTTTTTTTAGGTATTTTTCATGGAAAATTTATTTTTTCTTAATTTCCATGCCCCCTCTCTCCCTCCAAGTCATATTTGGAAATTAGATGGAAGACCAAGTCAAAGGAGGAATTGGTTTTGCTTAGGATTCTATCAGATAGAATCCTTATTGACCAAAACATCTTCCCTTGAGTGCTGCCCCCTCTTTTAATTAATTCTTCTCTTATTTTATGAAAATAATCTCCTTTTATGTGCAACCTCCCTTGCTGGTCCATGCCATAAATTATGGAGAAGGTGCCCAAGAGTTGGGCACCCCAACAACTTCCCATGTTTGGGTATTCCTAGTCTAGGAATTTGACCTAACTTGGACTCTTCTTTTTCTCTATTTATTGCATGAATTTTATTCTAATTTTTTCATAAAATACAGAGATTTAGGAGAGGTTTGGATTGTACAAAAATCAGAGAAAGAGGGTCCTTGGGCGTGGGGGTTCCATAGGCACCAAACTAGGTGTCTAGGTGCGAGAAAAGAGAAGAAGAAGAGGGTCTTCTTCTAGGGTTGTTTTATTTTCAATCTCTCCTCCTTTCTTTTGAGTTTTTTTTTGAGAGAATCTCAGATCAACAAACTCTCATCTTCCTTCGCATATTTTTGAGAGTCTAAATTTCAAAGAAGGGAGCATCGGATCGACCATCGAAGAAGGATCAGCACAGTACTAGCATGCTGTGTTGATTTCCTGCATCGAACTTCAGATCAGAGATCGTAGGCTCATGTGGATGACTCCTAGAGGCTGGACGCATGTATGGCTCATCACTTCATCCTCATACTCGGATCAGTAAGTTAGAACATCTAAACTTGCTTAGGCAATAGATATGATCTATAAACTTCATACCTGCATTTGATGTAGTGTAGATCTAGGTTGATTTGATCAACCTTTTTCTTTCTTATTTGATTTTAATTTTTGATTTAATATCATGTCTTAATTATGTAATAGATATGAGATCTAAGTGTTTACATGGTTATTTAAATAAATTTTAGTTTTATTTAAGTCTTTCGCTGCAAGATCTTGAAAAAGTTTCAAGATCTACCTATGAAACCCTAGATCTAGTTTCTTAATGTCTAACTTGCTTGTTATTAAAATTTAAACCTAATTAAAGCACTCTTCTCTTTCATCTCTAGATTTAGGACTCATCTTTAGAATCCTCTCCTTTCTCTTCTCTCTTCTCTCTTAAAAAAAAAATCTTATAAAATTGTAACTTGAAAAAGAGAATCTGGTCGATTAGTGAGAAAAGATCCAAACCTTATCCTAATCGAAGAAATTTTTGAGTCCACAATGGATAAAATTGATCAAGAACCTCTAACCCTAATAGACCTTTGCTATTCTATTGGGTCAACCCAACCATCTTATATCAAACTACCCTAAACTAATGTAACAAATTTTGAAATTAAACCTCAAATCATTAACATGCCTCCTAAATTCATTAGGATTGAGGATGCACATATTTTCATTAGAGAATTTGAGAAAATATATGATACCATGAGGATATATCAACTCTCAAAAGATGCTATTAAACTTAAGCTGATTAATTTTGTCCTCAAGAAAAATGCTAAAAGGTGGCTATATAGTCTGCTCAACCACTCAATCATAATATAGGATGGCTTTGTAAAAGAATTCTTGAGGAAGTTCTTTCCACATCATAAAACAACTAAGTTATGAAATAAAATTAATCAATTTTATCAATTAAAGGAAGAGCCTTTCTGGAAGTATCTAGATCGATATAAGACCTTTTAAGTTAGTGCCCACATCACAGTATAGAAACATGGAGGCTATGCCAAATCATTTTTTAAGGTCCGGACCCAAATTCTAGAATTATACTAGAGTCAATGTGCCCAGGCCAATTCATGCACAAGGAATCTAATGAAGCCTGGTAATTTTTAGAGGACCTAGTAGAAAAGAGTCTATATGGGAAGCAACTAGTAAACCTATGTCAACAAGAGGCGGGATACACCAAGTTCCAATAACCCTAGCTATAGAGGCCAAAATTGCTACTTTATAATGAAGATTATAGGCCTTAAAATTATGGAGACCAGTCAATGTAAATCAAGTATCTGCACCCATGTGCAACAAGTGCAGTGCACTAGACCATGTCCTACAGGAATGTGCCTTCCTGATGAACCAAAAAAAAATGAGTTTGCACAGGTTAATGCAGCATACCAAAGATCAATAAATAACCCCTATGTATCCACATATAACCCATGATAGAGGAACCATCCCAATTTTTCATGGTCATAAAGTACAAATATAGGCGGTCCTAGCTTCAATCAGTCAAATCCAGAGCCTAATCCTATAATAAATAACCCACCAGGCTTTAATAATGATGAAAAAAAATTAAACTCTTTAGAAAAAAGTCTAGAAATCTTAGCAAAATCAACTACTGATAATCCAACCACCCTTAATAATTACATGCAAATAATGTTTTAGAACATGCAGAGTTTCATGCATACATTTCAAAATTTTTTTGAATTTATAAGCAGCAAAGGATATAGATTAAATAATTTAATCTAATTATGCGTGTGATCTAATCACTAAACCCTACATCCAGGATCTATAACCTATCATGATGCAAATATAAATCTAAAAATAAATCAAGCATGGTTGGTATTGATCAAATCAATACCTAGATCTAGAATAGTTCTAGATCAAATCCTAGATCATATCTAGGCCAAGAAGAGACCTTTGCATGGGTCAAGAACACCATGGTTGAGTCCTATTATTGTTCTTATTGCATGGAGCTATACACACATCCGACCTCTATAGGTAATCTACACGAGGTTGCAACCTAAATCAAAGGTTCGTCGAACGAAGATCCGCTCGAAGTGCTAGCTTCTCGCGGATCCCTCCAGATGGTTAATCAAAAAATATTCTTTAGATTTCTTGGACACTCTAAGAGATGAAGAACAAGAGGAGGAATAAGAGAGAATACTAACATTCGGTTCTCTCAAAAATCAAAAAATAGAAGATCCAAAAACTATCCTAAGAGAAGATTGATCTTTCCTTTCAGCACATCAACTTTTGATGTCCTGATTGCATCCCCATGCCAGGACAAGAGGAGACCTCCTCCTCAATTATTTTTCTACACTTCTCTTTCTCTCTAATTTTTTTATAAAAAAATTATATAAAAATTAAGAAGAAAGGATTATCAAAATAATCCTAAGAAAAAACTATTTTCTCTTCTCTTTCTTCTCATTAGGACAAGATCAAGTCATGTCCACAAGAGATCACCATGCCCCAACTCCTTAGAGCATCCATTCCCCATGCCCTCTCCCTCTCTCTCTTAGACTTTTATCATAGAAAAATCACACATAAAATAAGAAAGGAGAAACATAAAAGAAAATCACAAGAGAAGACAATCTTCTTTTACATTTATCTCTTCAAGACATCAACTTTTGATGTCTTAATGAAAGCCTTTTCTTTAAGAAACATGGTGCCATCTTTCCTCATGCCCGACCCCCTTGTTTCTTTGGTCTTTGCCATAGAAAATCTGGAGATTTTGATAGCCACATCTACTATAAAGGTGGCATCCCATAACCTCTATAAGACTAGGTCAAAAAACTAGTCTAAAAAGGACTTTGGGGGGTGTTCAACTCTTGGATGCCTCCCCTAATTTTCTGGACATGAGCACCAGCAAAAACCACACACAAGATAGAGAAAATAGGGTAGAAGAAATATAGGAGGCGTTAAAACAAAGTGGGCACACAAGGAAGAAGAGTTTTAGAGACAAGGGACTCTTTCAAAAAGGAAACCAATCCATAACTACTTTCCAAATCTTGACTAATTCAAAACTAATTCAAACTCTTCAGATTATGGGTGTGGAAATCCTTTCTTAGGCAAGAAGAAATCATATAAAGATCTGAAAATAAAAATATAATGAGTGTGCAATCTTTCTTAGGTGGCGCAAGGGTGAAGGGAAGAGTCCTAGTCAAACTAGGACTCTCCAATGTAGACTACGTCAAATCCAATTTAAATTTTATTTAAATTAGATTTGAGTCAATCTAATTAAAAGATAATCTTAATCTAATAAGAAGCCTAATTAGATTAAATTTAATTAAATTTTAATTTAATTTAATTTCTAATCAAATTAGAAATTAGGTATACTCAAGTCCTAGTCTAACAAGGATTTGTTCTTTCTTGCAATTGGCTTATACAATAAATCAATTAGACTTAATTCAATTAAATCCAAACTAATTCTAATTGAATCTAATTCAATTAGACTTGATCTCAACCTAATTGCTCAATCAAATTGAGCCAATTAGCAATCCAATTACTAATCAATCCTCCTATAATACTTGCATTAGGTCAAACATCAATCATATTGATTGTTTGATCTTAGAACGATTCTTAATCATTAATCAACCATCCAATCAGATAATAACCTCTAATGTGTGTGACCCCATAGGTTCGAATATAAGCCGATAGTATAGGAACCAATTTTTATATCAATCGAAATGACCATCTGGCAATGATACCCTACGTCCGAATAGGTCGAATGTATGCAAATCAACATTCTTAGAATCCTGACCTATGGTTACCATATAAATTATTCCTATGACTAATAATGCTTGAGATAACTTTGAGTTAGCTAACAATACTCATATCAGTCATCTATATTGTGTTTTAAAATTTTATAAATCTCGTGACTCCTCACGAGGATTACCCAGACCTAGGTTTTGCTAAATTAAAATACAGTGAGATATTTGCTTCTTGAAGTTAATCAGGAGTAGTCAATCCCATCTTGACTCACACACCGATAATATAAGTACTTAACTATACCCAAAAATTTTTCGAACCTATATTAAAAATACAGGTAGTTCAGCACCAAAGTATAGTGAGTTGCTTGCAAGTCACCATGGTGATTTCAGATTGAAGGGGCACTTATACCCATTGACCTTAGCTAGCTACTCTTGATAGTAGAGTACTACATTGATCATATTCAGTATAGATGTACTCCTACATCCCACTTATATATCATACCAGTGTCTCCACACCATTTGGTTATGAGGACAACCAATGCATATGACATACAGTGACCCACACTCGATAAGTTATCATTCTTATTAATAACTTATCATTTGATTGTGAATAATTTAAGAACCATCCAATAAATCCTACTTTATCAATTGATTGTGGTTCTAAGGACTTCATCATAAGATAGAAGTTCATTTAAGAAAGATAAAACTTTGATGATGAATAAGTTAAATAATAATTATTATTTGATAATTCATATACCAATTTCAATCATCTACAACATAGATGATTGGTTTTATGATACATTTTTTAACAAACAACTAGTCAATTGCTAAGAGTAAACACATAAGCAAATGCAATTAGGTCAATTAGCCACTGCCATTAGTGAGAGAGAGAAAGGTAGATTACCAAGTCAATCTGAGGCTAATCCTAGAATCCAAAATAATCAGAAACCATAGTAAGAAGTCAAGATCAACCAATTAAATGCTATCCATATACTAATATCTGGATGACAAATAGATAACCATGTGGGTACTATAATAACCCAATTTAAAAAAAAATTCTAAATCCTAAACCCCTAGTACTAATCACAAAGCAATGAAAAAAAAAGAATAAAAACCTCATGCATTATGCACATGAGGTATGGGATGGAAGACTTTCGATTGGAGTCTTCCCCCTCATCTCCATTCTTGACTAGGAGAAAGATCCTAGGGCTGCCAAACACTAGGATCCATAGGCTATAGAGGGAGCCCTCCTCTTCCTAACCATCTTGCCTCAAACGCTCCCATCGTCAGTAAGAAAAATCAAGCTTTTCTTGATCTTTTTCGTAGAAAGTCTTAGGGATATGTTTTTGACAAATCAGCTGTGCAACCTTGTCGGAGCTACAGTAAAGCCTACATCTTCCCTTTCTTTTTTCTTTCGATCCTTAAGGAGTAGTGGTTGTTGGGTTTTGGCCGCCAAGATGCCAGATTTAGGTAGGAACAGGGTGTCTCCTATCTTTTTCATTCCTCTTCCATCAATCGGCCGCCATGTCGGATGTGGGCTATGCTCAGGTGGCTAGAAGTTGGCCTGTCATTAAGCTTACCAGAGTTAGGATAGGGGAGGTCACTGCCACCATCAAGGGTGGGGGGGTCGCTGGCCGTGGGTTGCGATCACCCCTAAGGAGGAGGCTCGGTTTGCCTCCTCTACTTTTTCCAAGAAACCAAAAAAAAAACAAGAAGAAGAAAAGGAGGAAAAAAAGAGAAAAGAAAAAGAAAAAAAAGGATAGAAAAAAGAGAGAGTTTACTCTCTCTCCTCTCTCAACTTTCTCTCTCCACTTTCTTCCTATTTTCTCTCTCTAAAATTTTTCTCTTTAGAAATTTTATGGACCACAAAGAATCCAAGTATCTAGAAAAACTTGGATTAACTAGCTAGCCTTGGGAGGGACCTTGAACCTACAGTGTTAGATCTGTTTATCTAAATTTTCTCCATATATGATTTTTATGTTGACCTTGATTATATAGAAGTGCAATTATCTACATTAAATGTCTAGCAGAATACCTTATTTCTGAGTTCATAAATTAAGAAGTTCATCGATTATTGTGTTTGAATCAATCATCAGTACAAGTAAGGATTCTTCAACATGATCACCTACATGTTTACGAAAATTTATTTATGATTGATATATATTCTATATTTATTCACATGGATATTACACATTGTTGAATTGTTGTTGCTTAAATTATGATTAATTGATGCTTAATAATTATTAAGTAAAAAAGAACATAATTTAATACAATTGATGGGGTGGGCGGCATTTAGGTTAGCCAGTCATGCAAAAAATATGATGTATATATCGGGTCAGTCTTGGACTAGAGTGTGGCTTGATCTGCCATGGACTGAAGCATGACTATGACTAATCTATATCAAAAATTAAATTATTATTTTAATAGTATGGATGGGGCATGGACGGTGTTTGGATGATTTAGCCATGCAAGAAATGTGGTGTCTGTGCTAGATTAGCCTTGGGCTAGGGTACAGTGTACGTTTGGCTGCCATGAACTGGAGCATAATTGTAATTTGTCCAACACTAAAAAGATAAACATAAAGCATGAGAAAAGGGAGCAGGTGGACTAGTCGACCATATGTGAAACATGGCATATATTTTGGTCTATCATGGATTGGAGCATGGTTGTGACTACGTTCAGTGCTGAACTCAAATCAAGATGATAAACTATATTTAATTGATAGATATCTGAACTAGCTGGCATGTGTGAAACATGGTATTGTAATGTCAGTCATAGGCTGAGATTTGGTTGCTAGCCACGAGTGGAAACGTGGTGGCCTACTATGGGCTAGAGCGTAAGCGAGTCTAGTCTAGTATTGGAATAATAATATTGTTTGGATCAAAATTATGTTAATCAATAAATGATAAGTAATTTCATTGAATTAATGTTGATTAGTATTATTGATTGGTGATACGTGATGTGTTTAATGAAATTGTATATGATGATATTATTCAATTATCGTATTGATGATATATGAATATGATTATTTTCTTATCAATTATATATATTTATTAAAAAATATTTCATGCTCATGCTGGTAAGAGTGTGGGAAATTCTTACTGGGCTGTAAAACTCATAACTCTTTTTTCTCTTCTTAGATTTGTAGGATGCTTAGTTTCAATTGGGTTGGACGTGGAGTTCTAGTAGAGTTCTTAGTTAGTTATTTTCTGACACCAAACAAATATTTTAATTTTATGAACAAAGATGGATTTGTTTGATTTGATAAATATGATTAGAATTTTATAACTCTTTTGGTATTCTTGTGGATTTATTATTTAAGCCTTGCATATTCTTTAGGATTTGTCCTAGAGAGTATGCAGCCATCACATATCCAATTCAGATGTTGGGTTCAAGGCGTGATAGAGTAGTATCAGAGTTTAGGTTTAAGGTTATTTAGGACTGTAACTTAAGTGGTATTTGAGTATAAGGTTAAGATCACTAGGGACTCTGATATAAGTGATATAGAAATTTAGAGTTTTGATCATTAGGGTTTAAGTTCGAGGAGAACGTGTGTGGGGGTAGACCACTAAGTTAAGGTTAATTAAATCATTATGAATGTGAGGCCTCATTATCACCCAACTAAAATAGTTTGATGAACACTAATTTTGACTTAGACAAGTTGATATGGCAATAGGAACTGAATGTGGGTGTGTTAGAAGGTCTACCTGATTTGCTAACGATTCTAGTGCATGGGAGTCTCCTAAGCAGTAGGAAGATACCCCAACATCACCAGTTAGTAGCACACATCTGTAAGAGCACCCTAATGAGCCCATTGAAAATAGTCCAGGGATGGAGACCTCGGGTGAACTTGAAGCCCAGCTTGGGGAACATATAACCACCACTCAATTAATGCAATTTTTGGTGCAACAATAAACTACTGCTAGGAAATATATGAGGATGATATTGGAGGTATAGGGAGAACAATAATAGAAGATCATGGAACAACTAATATAAGAGCGGCAGTCTCAGCAGCAGCAGCAAGAAGCTGGAAACTATTGGGAGAGTCAAATCAGCTTGATAGACTTTAAGAAGTATGCACTAGTAGCATTCACAGGAACCTTTGATCCTATGAAAGCTGGAAGTTCGTTAAAAGCAATAGAAAAAGCATTCCAAGCCCTGAGATGTCCTGCTGAGGAAAAGGTCACTTTTGCCATCTTCATGTTACAAGGTAAGGTAGTTGATTGGTGGGAGATGGAGATTGGAAGTTAAGGCCAAATGATACACCCTTTATGTGGGAAGGATTTAAAGGAGTCTTCTATGAGAGATATTTTTCTCAAAGTATCCGATTCCCAAAATTCAAAGAATTTGATCAATTGGAACAAAGGAGTATGACAATTGCCCAATATGTGGCAAAATTTTAAAAATTGTCTAGATATGCTCCAACATTGATAGCTGATGAGGGTGTTGAGGCTCGAAAATTTAAAAACAAACTTAGAGGTTGAATTCAACAAGTAGTGATTGCATTTGAATTACCTACTTATAAGCAGGTCGTTAACAAAGCCCTAGTGATTGAGAAAGGACTTGATGATGCTCAAGTTGCAAAAAAAAAAAAAAATTGAAGAAAAGAAGCAGATCAAATGATCATCCTTAGGGTCAAAGTGGTGAATCCTTCGAGTCAAAAACTAAGAAATTGATGTTGTGGAAGGAAAAGAACAATTTCAAGATAGTATTAAGTGTTACCGATGTGGTGGACCTTATTATCTAAGAGAATGTAAGTAATTCAGTGGTAGTTGCTCATATATGGTCAACAAGACCATAAAGCAGTTGTTTGCTCTAATAGGAAGGAATACTAAATGCGACAAGAATTTTTAGTAAATAAAGTATTCTAGGATACATAGCAAAAGTCTCGGACTCAGGGATGGGTCGACGCACTTACACAAGAGGTTGATAAAGTTTTGGACTCGATGGTGATAGCTATGTAGGCCCATGTGAGATCTCAAGCAAGATGAATGGTGTTATTATTGCTAAATCTATTTAATGTGCATAATTTGTTTATGCAGTGAAATTGATAAGATATATTGGACTAAGTACATGATGAAATTTAGAAATTTGTTGGATTTTCTTATATGAATTTGACATATGGGCAGTACCTAATTTAAAAGATATTAGAAAGAGATCAAAGATTGGGGGAACTAGATTTTTCTGTATTAGCAACTTAATGTTATCATCATGTAGAAAGGGAACACTGAGTGGAAGCTTGAAGGTGAATAAAGGAGTTGTGTTCTTGATTCTTTGAAACTTTAGAAAATTATTTTAACAAGGGAGAAAGTAATAACCCAATTTTTTTAAAAAAAATTCTAAACCCTAAACCCCTAGCACTAATCTCAAAGTAAGAAAAAAAAGAAACGAAACCTCACATGCTATGCGCATGAGATAGGGGATGGAGACTCCTGATGGGAGTCTTCCCCCTCATCTCCATTCCCAACTAGGAGAAGGATCCTAGGGCTGCCAAACCCTAGGATCCATTGGCTATAAAAGGAGCCCTCCTTTTCCCAACCATCTCACCTCAAACCCTCCAATCGTCGGCGAGAAAAATAAAGCTTTTTTTTGATCTTTTCGATAAAGAGTCTTAGGGATTTTTTTTCAACAAATTGGCTGTGCAACCATGTTGGAGCCATGGTAAAGCCTACATCTTCCTTTTCTTTTTTCGGTCCTTAAGAGTGTAGTGGTTGTTGGGTTTTGATCGGCAAGGTGCCGAATTTGGATAGGAACAGGGAACCCCTTGTCTTTTTCTTTCTTCTTCCATCCAATCAGCCATCATGCCTGATGTGGGCTGTACTCAGGTGGCTGAAAGTCAGCCAATCGTCAGGCTTGCTGGAGTCTAGATGAGGGAGGTTGCCGCCACTGTCAGGGGTGGGGGGTGGGTCGCTGGACATGGGTCGTGATCACTCCTAAGGAGGAGGCTTGGTTGCCTCCTCTATTCTTTCCAAGAAACCAAAAATAAAAAAAAAAGAAAAAAAAGGAGAAAAAAGAAAAGAAAAAGAAAGAAAAGGAAAGAAAAAAAGAAGAGACATTTCTCTCTCTCCTCTCTCAACCTTCTCTCTCCATTTTCTTTCTCTACTTTCTCTCTCTAAAAATTTCTCTCTCTAGAGATTTTCTCTCTTTAGAAATTTTATGGATCATGAAGGATCCAGGTGTCTAGAAAAATTTGGATTAACTAGCTAATCTTGAAAGAGACCTTGAACCTACAGTGTTAGATCCGTTTATCCAATTTTTTTCTATATATGATTTTTATGTTGATCCTAATCATGTAGATGTGTGATTATCTACATAAATATGATAAGTGCTAAAAATATACTAATAAAAATATTAAATTAAAAAAATAATTTATTTTAATTTTAAGAAATTGATATTTTTATTAATCTTTTGCAGGAAAGAAGGCTGTCAATAGGAAGAGTTTAATTTTTTGGTTCAAATGAAATAAATTTCAAGCAAAATGAAGTTTAATTGGCTCCAAAATCAATTTTCAAAGAAAAAAAGATATTATTTAAGGCCGGTCGTTCTAGACCAAACCAATTCAGAAAATTAGCTCAGCCGACCCAACCCAACCCACTGCTAAACCAACCGACCTAGTTGATGTCAGCATGACATCAAAATCATCGCGGCGTATGGTGGACCACTATAGTAATCCATCCAGGGGCAAATATAGAATTTCACATGATGGAGTGTGCTCTGATTGGTAGACATACATGGTGGACAATGCAAGACCTGGCTTGGGATCGATCTACACAGGCCAAAGGTCCGATCGAATGGCTATTGTTGCTTGGTTTTGATCCAACGATCGACGTCTTGGCACTGATGGACAGTGGGTGCGGCTCCCGATCAAGATCCAATGGTTGATATGCAATCCTAATTTTAAATAAAGCTACAAAAGACTTCATATGCTAATCTAACAGTCCAGATTTGTAGATCAAGAAGATCCGATGGTTATTGTTTAATCCGACTGGATCTGGGAGAGTTTGAGGGGTTTTTAAGTGCTTTTAAAGCCGTTGGATGTTGATCTAAAGGATAGAATGATCCAAGCTTCTATTCAACTGATTCCAGGAGTTTTAAACCTGATTTCAATAGAATTTCTACCCAAAAAGACCATCTTTTGCTCTATTTAAAGTCTGCTGCTGAGAGAGCAGAACCTAGGAGATAGGGAGAGAAACAGAGAGAATATTTTGGGAGAAATAAAGAGAGGAAGAGTTACTTTTATTTTATTTTTTTCTTTCTTTTTTCTTTATTTTTCATTCTTTTATTTCTTCAAGATCAAGCAAGCAGCTCTTTTCTTCTTTATCAAATTCTCTACGCCAAGAGCAACGAACGACCAATTTCAGCAACAAGCAATTATTTATTTAGATTTTCTCATGCTTTTTATTTTATTTACTATTTTTATTTCTTTTATCATGAACTAAATTTCTTTAATTAAGGCTAAGGTGTAGCTACTCTTTTGATGCAATATTCAGTATGATTTGCTTTTAATTTTATATTTTGTTCATGAGGAGTATATAAATTTATTCTTAATGCTTTTAGATTACTGGTCATCTTTTAATTGATTTGATGAACATAGATGATATAGACAAAATACATCTATGTTATTGCTTCTTGATTTATATACCTTGTATTTTGAATCAATTTGATATTTATATGCATGCAGAAATTTTAGTACACTTTGGATGCAACGTATTTTAATTAGAGGGTTTCATAGAGATTAATGCATCGATTTTTATTTAATTTATGCCTGAATCAAAGGGTAGTTAATAAATATTGATAGTTTTGCTATGCCAGGATCAAAGGATAATGAATATTTTAGAAGACTCCACCATCACATGAAACAAAATTAACCTAATTACCTAAATATTGTATTGACTAAGTTGGTGAACTAATTACCTTAGTAATCTATCACTCTTGAATTCAACCCTAATAATTATACCCTCTCTATCTTCTTGCAAATTATTAATTATTTTTTTATTTATTCTTATTTTCTTTATTACTTATAAATTGATTCTCTAAATAAAGTCTAGAAAAGAATTTTTTAGTACTTATTTTTCAATCCTCTAGAGATGATACTCTACTCACATACTTTATTACTTGATCGATTGTTGCACTTGCCATAGCGATAGATTAGCGTGCATCAAGTTTTTGATACCATTGCTGGAAATTATCTCTAAAATAATATTAAAATTTTGATCCTTGCTTTACTTTAGAATTTTAATTTTAATTTTGATTTTTATTTTAGATTTGTGTTCAGTGCATGACACGCACCATACATAGTGACCCACTACCTTTTGATACAGAAATAGAAAGGACTATTAGAATACTAAATCAAGAAAGAAACATGGCAGTTGAAGATCCTAACAACATTAATTGGGGATTAGATATGATGGTAGAAGGATGACAAGAAGCTATTCGAGCAACACATCATTCATTAAATGATTACATCACACCATCTATAGTCGATGCAGCTGTTGGAAATCATGCAAGATTTTTAGCATGCTTTTTGAAACTTTTTTAAAATTTTATTACAGCAAAAATAAATATTAATCTAAAATTAATACTATGCATGCATTGATCATATTAAAAATTCTACATTTGGATCTAGATATGTTAATATGTAACAAAAAAATTAAATACGATTGATCAACAAATCATATTCGCAGATCAATACGAGTTCAGAACTCGATACCTATGCATGGGTAGCTGATCTTCATGATTTGAATCCACTAAAAGAAGCTCTAGCATCATGTTGCAGCCGTTGACCTCTATGGTGAGTCCACACAGAGCTTCTGATCCCGATCAGCTCCACAGGAGTGCTAGTTCATCACCGGGGCTTTCGATAGCTGATCTCGATTGATCCAATTGATTGCCTTTCTCCTGATCTCCCAGATGCTCTAGAAGATCAAATGGTGTGCTTCAGATGATGATGAGATGGTGTCTAAAGTTTAGTGGCGATTGGGCACTCACAGTACTCTATCTCTCCACCCAAATCCAGAAACCTAATTCTTGGGTTTCATACACCCAGAAAACCCTGATGCCCGAAAACCCTCTCACACCTTCTCTCTTTAGAATTTTTCCATGAAACAAATTTTCATGGGTAGACAGACTCTCCCTCTACCATACACCCACTCTAAAATATTTTTAGATGGGTGACAAAAAGAAGAAAAATAAAAGACCAAGGCATAAGAAGAAAAGAGGCATAGGATTCCAGTTTCTCTCTCTGTGGAATTTTCCACATTCAGAACAATGCCCCCTCCCTCTAGTTTTTACTCTCATGGAACTTTTTCCTTCTCCATGCATGTACACAAAAAATCCCATCTTAAAAAGAGTGACAAAACCATGGGAAATGCGTGTGGAGTTAGGGTAAGATAAGGTGATAGAGTGGTTTCAACCACTCACTTGAATTCAAAATTCAAGCGAGTCCTTATCCACTTCCAATGCCACTTTCAGGTGGGTGACAAGTAGAAGGACTCTCCTTCTATGCCCACTCTTAAAAATTTCATGAAAAAAAATCTCGTAACATTTTATGGGGCATGGTGAATGGATAATGACAAGGAGGTTGAACTTGTTTCAAGTTCCAAACTACTTGAATTCAAAATTCAAGTAAATCCTACCTGATCCAATGCTTGGACCAAGTCAAAGACAAAAAGAGGGGAGGCGCACAAATCCTTCTGGGCATGGGAAAACTCATGTAAAACCAAAATTGCATGAGGAAAGAAGTGAAAAAGTCAAAGGTGTGGTGCAAGGAGAAATTGAATTCAAAGTTTAAACTTGCTTTGAATAGGTCCAAATTAGTTTCAACCAAACTAATTTTTTAGACCCAATTAGATTAGGTTAAATCCAACCAAATTAAATTTAACCTAAATCAATAAACTTCTAATCAAATTAGAAATTAATTAGATTCAGCCCCTAATTAAATCAAGATCGAATCTTCCATAGCAATTAGGTCATCATATAACCTAATCGGATCAAATCCAATCGAATCAAATTCAATCAGGCTTGATCGAATCCTCATCGCTCAATCAAATTGAGCTAATCAATAATCAAATTACTAATTAATCATTTAATAAATGTAGAGTCTCAATCGGATGAGTGTCTGGGTAATAGAGTCCCATCAACATGAAATTAATCCTCCAGTAAATATAGAGTCCCAATCAAGTGGGTGTCTGGGTAATAGAGTTCTATCTAAATGAAACTTCTGAAGAGTCCCAAATCAGTGGGACTCTTGAACCTAGTATCCCAAATAAATGAAACTCATTATCAGAACTCTTGACTTGAGAGTCCCAGATGAGTAGGACTCAGAGTCCCAATCCAGTGGAACTCTTGATCATAGAGTTTCAGTCTAGTGGGACTCTTCACCATAGAGTTCTAGGTCATGAAAACTCTATATTAGCCATCAGATCAGGTAAGAACTTCGATTGTATGTGAGCCCATAGGTTCGAATTCTAAGCCAATAACACATAAATTAATTTTTTATACCAATTGATGTGACCATCTAGCAATGATACTCGACATTCGGATAGGTCAAATAGTTGCAATACAACATCGACAAACTTGTAGTATATGGTTACCATATAATTCATCTCCTTAATCTTAATGCTCAAAAGATGATCTAGGATTTAACTGTTAACCCTGAAAAGTCATCTATAGTGTATTACAAAATTTAGTATCCATCGAATGGAGTACCTCGATTGAGGTTTTGAAATACAGTGATGCACTTACTCCAACACTTAGAGGGGTCAATCCTATCTTGACTCACACACCGACTTCACAAGTACTTGACTGCACCTAGTAGCCTTCCATCACTGAATTAAAAATTCAAGTAGTCCAATACCTAAGTGCAGTGAGTTGCTTGCAAGTCATCGTGGTGATCTCAGGTCTAAGGGACACTTATACCCATATCCTTCATGAGTAACTCTTGACAGCAGAGAGTTCCATAATTGGATCACGTTCAGTGAAATATATCCCTACACTTCACCTGCATGCTATAACAGTATCTCCATACTTCTTGGTTAAGAAGACAACCAATTACTTATGGCACACAAAGACCTACACTCGATACGTTGTTGTCTTAGATAACAAAGAATCATTTGTTCACGAACTAGTTTAAGAGCTAAATGATAAATCCTCCTTTGTCGAGTTTAAATAGTTCTTAAGACTTCATTATAAAAGAGTTCATTACAGGAAGATGCACAAGAGTGATAAAATGCCAAAATAATAATTTTATTCATTTAAAATTCAAGTATTAATTACATTCAGCTCATCCATCTACAACCTAGATGATTGGTTTTAGGATATATTTTTCAATAACTCCCACTTAGACTAAAGCCACTTAAAACAGTATCAAATATCCATCTTTCATTTATGATTGTCAAACTCTTTGATTCCAAGGGCTTTTGTAAAGGGGTCAACCATGTCTCCTTTCCATCGATTTTTTGAAGCTCAACGTCATCTCATTCGATGATCTCTCATATAAAGTAGTAGTGACGTAGAATGTGCTTTATGCGCTGATGTGCCTTCGGCTTCTTTGCTTGAGCTATGGTCCTAGTGCTGTCATGGTATAGTAGAGCTGGAGCATTCAAGAAGGGTGCCACTCCCAGCTTGCTGATGAACTTTTGTAGCCACACAACTTTCTTTGCAATATTGGATGCCGCGACATACTCCATCTCGTACATAGAATCGATCACAGTATGCTGCTTGGAACTCTTTCAGCAGACCACTCCTCCATTTAGGATAAACACATAATCTGACACACTCTTACTATCATCGTGATCTGACTGAAAACTAGAATCAGTGTATCCCACAAGTTTTAAGTCAGTATCTCTATAAATGAGCCACTAATCCTTAGTATTTCTCAAATACTTTAGGATTATTTTTATAACTTTCTAGTATTCTCATTTGGATTAGACTGGTATCTACTCACTATCCTTAGTGAGTATACCACATCTGATCTCGTATACATTATGGCATACATAATAGAATCCACTATCGAAGTATATGGTATTCTTCTCATACGCTCTCTCTCTTAAGGAGTTGTCGAACAATCCCTCTTAGAGAGAGTAATCCCATGGCCTATCGAAAGATAGTCCTTCTTGAAATTCTCCATGCTGAACTTTTTTAGCACGATATCGATGTACGTGGACTGAGACAATCCAAACAACCTTTTAGATCTATCCCTATAGATCTTCATCCCTAGGATGTAGGAAGCTTCTCCTAAGTTCTTCATGAAAAATTGTGACAATAACCAAACCTTTATTTCCTATAATGCAGGGATGTCATTCTCGAATAAGAGAATGTCATCTACAAACAGTACAAGAAAAATATTTATAGAACCATTAGTCCATTTATATATGCAGGGTTCTTCTCTATTCTTAACAAAGTCATACGTTCTGATTACCTTATCAAAATGCATGTTTTAACTTCGAGATGCCACTTTAATCCATAGATCAATCTTTGAAGCTTGTATACCTTGGACTCATCTGTAGATGTGAATCTCTCAGGTTGTATCATATACACCTCTTCATCTAGCTCTCCATTTAGGAAAGCTATCTTCTCATCCATTATCAGATCTCATAATCTAGGTATGCCGCTATCGCAAGTATGATCCAAATGGACTTGAGCATTGCCACCGAAAAAAATATCTCATCATAATTAATACCATAATGTTGACAATATTCCTTGGTAACCAGATAGATTTTATAGATCTCTACCTTCCTGTCTGCGCCCATTTTTCTTTTGAAAATTCACTTATGCCCAATGAGTTTTATCCCTTCAGGTGGATCAACCAGTGTCCATACACTGTTGACTTTCATGGACTTCATTTTGAATTTTATGGCTTCCAGCTACTTATCGAAGTCAGACCTCTACATGGCATCTATGTAGGTGATCAGATTCTCATCGTTCTCATCGAGTTTAATAAGATCATCATCTCGAACCAAGAAACTATAGTATCTATTTGATTGATGCGGTGCTCTATCAGATCTCCTTAAAGGTGCCACAATAATGGGCTCAGGATTTGATCTTATCAAATCTAGTTCTGTAGGTTCACTAGAATATGTCGGTTCTTCTACCTGTCAAACTTTACTAAGTTCAACATTAGAGACAGCAGTTCCTTCCCTAAGGAACTTCTTTTCCAAAAAGACTATCCTATTGCTGATGAATATCTTTTATTCTTCAACAAAGTAGAAGTAATAACCCCTAGTTTTCTTGGGGTATCCTATAAACAAGTATTTATCGAACTTAGGTCCAAGCTTTTCTAGCTGTAAATATTTGACATAAGCTTGACAATCCCAAACTCTAAAGTGAGAGTGTCGATCTACGTCCAATCCATATCTCATATTGAGTCTTTGCAATAGATTTGCTCAAAATATTTTTCAAAATAAAATAAGCAGTTTCTAGCGCATAACCCTAGAATAAAATTGGCAGACTCGCAAACCCCATTATGGACCAAACCATGCTAACATGATTCATTTCCTCCTCTCAGGTACACCATTATACTGTGGTATTCTAGTAGGGGTCCATTATAAGAGAATTTTATTCTCTCCTAGATATATCAAAAACTCATTTGAAAGGTATTCACTTTCTTAGTCTAATCAAAAAATTTTAATACTCTTTCTAAATTATTTTTCTACCTCATTTCAATATCATTTGAACATTTCAAATGAATCGAATTTATCCTTCATAAGATAGACGTATCCATACCTCGATAAGTCATCAGTAAATATAATGAAATAGTAATACCCACCTCTAGTACATGTGTTCATAGGTTCACATACATCAGTATATACTAGATCTAGAAGCTCAGTGGTCCGTTCATCTTTTTCAGTAAAAGATGATTTGATCATCTTACCAAGAAGGCAGGACTCACAGGTATTCAATAATTCATAATCATTGATCTTAAGAATACACTCCTTGACCAACCTATTAATCCTATTCTTGATTAATGACCGAGCCTACAATGCCAAAGATAGGCATCAGTGACATTATCTAGTTTTGGATGTTCATTTGATATGTACATTACACTAATAGACTGTGATAAAATATAAATATCATTTCTTAATTATCCTTGCATTACTGTAATATTATTCATAATAATATCATAATAATTTTTTTATTAATAAATAATAATCATCTTGGGTCAAAAGTCCAATAGATATTATTTTCAGCATAAAAGATGGACAATAGTGACAATCACTTAAAATGACATTATTATTTTTAAAAATAAACTCAAAAATTTTCAATGCTAGGTCTGAAACTTTACTTCCATCCATAATATTAAGAAATCTATCACCATTCTCAAACTTTCTACTAATTTAAAATCCATGCAATGAATTACATATGTGAATTGGACTCTTAGTATCTAATACCTAGTTAGATGTATCATAAACAGAGAAATTGCAAGGTGTTATCATATAACAGTCTTGACCGGCAACCACTTGTTGATTTCTCCTATTCAATTTATTCAAGTTAAGAGGACTATTCCACTTTGGGTTTGCTAGATTAGGGTCAATACTAGACCTCTCATATTTAGGTCCTAAATACTTATCACTGTCCAATAGTGAATGGAGCGATCTAACACTCTCCATTCTATTTATTTGATAGAAAAATATGAAACCTTATTAATACTTGAATTAATTAATCCTAAAGACTTGGACTTTAGTCTAAAAGGTACCTTTTCTACTATTTTAATAAATTGGTAGCCTCTACCTCCAATTCGAGAATTACACTAACTCCTTAGTAAGTACTAGAATCCATATATAGACGGGCTCAAGAAAAGCTCTGGCCAATCCGTGTGCATCTACAAGTAGGTTCATAACTAATTATTTCTCTAAATAATTTTTCGTATTTAGATTTTGCCCCAAAAATCAATTCAATAGGCTATGGCTTCCACTGAAAAGGTCTGATTAGGTCCAACCATTAACATGATTGAGTTCGGTGCATCAAATCAATAATGACCAGGCCCAAGGAAAGCTCTGGCCAATTTGATCACCATTAAGTGAGTGCGACCTAATCATCATATGATGGACAATAATTTCAATATCCAGATGAACACCAGGTGTAAGGCAACTCCAATGTCCACCCAAAACGTTGGACTCATTACTCTTCATCTTAATGGGAGGCTATAACTTGGTTATCCTCATAACTTTGTCATTTTTAAGAACCTAATAATTTAGAGGATTTAGGTTACTTATGATTTAAGGATAAAAAGGACATAGACCAATTACACTCACTAACTTCATCAAGTCAAATCCTTCCACTGACTTTACTAAGTCAATTGGTTAGGACTAGGATCACTTTTGATCCATGGGCACCTAATTTAGTCTTACTGATTGAAGTCAGTCAAACTGATTCCTAGTGACATGGATCAGCTCGAATAACTAAGTGATCTAATTAAATCCTAATCGACCATGTCGATCAGGTAAGTGAGATCAGTGGAAGGGATATACCATTAACTCGTCAAAGATCGAATCAGTACGAGTAGCTCTCAATTAAAAATCACTAGTCTAAAGTGCCAAACTTACCTTAGACACCAATCAATTAATTAGGTTTAATCTGATCAATCTAGTAATTTTGGGCTTAACTGCATAGCCATAAATCAAGTCCATCTTGATCTAGTTAAAGATATGGACTTATCCAACTACAACTATTGAAGTTGAATCTAGAGTATCCTTGATCTAATCTAATTCAACATTTAGTTAGATTTGATCAATTACTCTTGATTAATCTAATCTAATTCAATATTTAGTTAGATTTGATCAATTACTCTAGATTAATCCATTCTTTGACTAACCTTAGGTCTAACCTAATTAATGGAACTAATTCATCTAATCCATTAACCTACAGTTTATACAAATGTCTTAGAATCTTTAATTCATAATTCTAGACCCTATAGAAAATACTTAATTCTTTTAATTAAGGTTTTGGGCTAATGGGTTGGGGTTTGGCATTTGAAAAAAATTTTCAAATTTTGAATGGATTTTATTTTCATTCACCAAATGGGTTGACTCATTTTAAAAATGGGTTAGCTCATTTTATAAACAACAATCTATTGCTAGTTTTATAATAGAAAATAAAGCATATAATGAAAATTAAACTATGAATCAATTTTTAGATTGAATCTAAATGCATTCATATTTAACTTTCATATTAAAATAATTTAAATAAAATCCTTTCACTTTCATTTTAATGAATGAGTTTACAGTGGTACTCCTATCGCCATAAGGGATCTCCACTAAATAAGAGGAGATGGCCTTTAAACCATACTTATCCCTTATGATTGGATGGCTTAGTGGCTCATTCATCCTCGATTACTAAGTTATCTAGATTAAACATATCAAATATGCTAATATTTAATTTTTCTAATTATATATTAAAATATGTCAACAATCTTTGCTCTGATACCATTATTAGAAATCGTGCAAGGTTTTTAGCATGCTTTCCAAAACTTTTTCAAAATTTTATTATAGTGAAAGTAAATATTAATCTAAAATTAATACCATGCATGCATTGATCATATCAAAAACCCTACATCAAGATCTAGATATGTTAATATGTAACAAAAAATTTAAATGCGATCGATCAGTAAATTATATTCGCTGATCGATATGAGTTCAGAACTCAATACCTGTACGTGGATAGCTGATCTCCATGATCTGAATCCACTGAAAGAAGCCCTAGCATCACATTGTAGGTGCACACTTATCAGACCTCTATGGTGAGTTCATATGGAGCTCCTGGTCCTGATCAGCTCCACATGAGTGCCAGCTCCGCACTGGGGCTTTCGATGAGTGATCTCGATTGATCCAATCGATTGCCTTTCTCCTGATCTCTTAGATGCTCCAAAAGATTAGATAGTGTGCTTCCAAGGATGATGAGGTGGTGTCTAAAGTTTGGTGGTAATCGGGCACTCATAGTACTCTATCTCTCCATTCGAACCCAAAAACCTAATTCTAGGGTTTCATACACCTAGAAAATCCTGACGCCCGAAAATCCTCTCATGTCTTCTCTCTTTAGAATTTTCTCATGAAACAAATTTTAATGGGTAGAGAGACTCTCCCTCTACCATATGCCTACTCTAAAACATTTTTAGATGGGTGACAAAAAGAAGAAAAATAAAAGACCAAGGAATAAGAAGAAAAGAGGTGCAAGATTCCTATTTCTCTCTCTGTGGAATTTTCCATGTTCAGAACAATGCCCCCTCACTCTAGTTTTCACTCTCATGGAACTATCTTCCTTCCCCATGCATGCATAAAAAAAATCCCATCTTAAAAAGAGCAACAAAACCATGGGAAATGCATGTGGATTTAGCATAAGATAAGATGATAGAGTGGTTACAACCACTCGCTTGAATTCAAAATTCAAGCGAGTCCTTATCCACTTCCAACACCACTTTCAAGTGGGTGACAAGTAGAAGAACTCTCCTTCTATGCCCACTCTTAAAAATTTCATGAAATAAAATCTCATAAAATTTTATGGGGCATGGTGAATGGATAATGACAAGGAGGTTGAACTTGTTTCAATTTCCAAACTACTTGAATTCAAAATTCAAGTAAATCATATCTGATCCAACGCTTGGACCAAGTCAAAGGCAAAAAGAGGGGAGGTGCACAAATCCTTCTGGGCATGGGAAAACTCATGTAAAACCAAAATTGCATGAGGAAAGAAGTGGAAAAGTCAAAGGTGTGGCGCAGGGAGAAATTGAATTCGAAGTTCAAACTTGCTTTGAACTGGTCCAAATTAGTTTCAACCAAACCAATTATCTAGACCCAATTAGAGTAGATTAAACCCAACCAAATTAGACTTAACCCAAACTAATAAACTTTTAATCAAATTAAAAATTAGTTAGGTCCAGCCCTTGATTGAATCAAGGTCGAATCTCCCATAGCAATTAGGTCATCACATAACCAAATTGGATCAAATCTAATTGAATCAAATTCAATCAGACTTGATCAAATCCTCATCACTCAATCAAATTCAGCTAATCAGCAATCAAATTGCTAATTAATCCTTTAATAAATATAGAGTCCCAATCGAGTAGGTGTTTGGGTAGTAGAGTCCAATCTACATAAAACTTCTGAAGAGTCCCAAATCAGTGGTACTCTTGAACCCAGTGTTCCAAACAAATGAAACTCACGATCATAGAGTTTTAGACTAGTAGAACTTTTGATCAGAGAGTTCCAAATAAGTAGAACTTAGAGTCTTAATCTAATGGGACTCTTGGTCATAGAGTCCCAGTCTAATAGGACTCTTGACCATAGAGTCTCAGGTCATCAAGACTCTTGACCTGAGAGTCCCAAACGAGTAGGACCCAGAGTTTCAGTCCAATGAAACTCTTGATCATAGAGTTTCATTCTAGTGAAACTCTTGACCATAGAGTTCTAGATCATTGGAACTCTATATCAACTATCAGATCAGGTAGGAACTTCAATTGTGTGACCCTATAGGTTCGAATTCTAAATCGATAGTACAAGAACCAATTTTCTGTACCAATCGATGAGACCATCTAGCAATGGTACCCAATGTCTGGATTGATCGAATAATTGCAATGCAACATCGACAAATCTATGGTATATGGTTACTGTATAATTCATCCCCTTGACCTCAATGCTCAAAGATGACCTAAGCTTTAACTGTCAATCCTGGAAAGTCATCTACAGTATATTTCAAAATTCAGTATCCATTGAATAGACTACCCCGACCAAGGTTTTGAAATACAGTGATGCACTTACTCCAATAGTTGGAGAGGTCAATCCCATCTTGACTCATGCATCGACTTCATAAGTACTTGACTACACCTAGTAGCCTTCTGTTACTGAATTAGAAATTCAAGTAGTTTGATACCTAAGTGCATTGAGTTGCTTGCAAGTCACCATGGTGATCTCAGGTCTAAGGGATACTTATACCCATATTCTTTATGAGCAACTCTTGACAGCAAAGAGCTCCATAGTTGGATTATGTTCAATGGAATATACCCCTACACTTCACTTACATGCCATAACAATATCTTCATACTTCTTAGTTAAGAGGATAATCAATACTTATAGCACACAACAACCTACACTCGATATGTTGTTGTCCTAGATAATAATGAATCATTTGATCGCAAACTAGTTTAAGGACTAAATGATAAATCCTGCTTTATTGAGTCTAAATAGTCCTTAGAACTTCATTACAAAAGAGTTTATTGCAGGAAGATGCACAAGAATGATGAAATGCCAAAATAATAATTTTATTTATTTAAAATTAAAGTATAAATTATATTTAGCTCAACCATCTACAACCTAGATGATTGACTTTAGGATATATTTTTCAACAACAGCTTCGAGCATCAGGAGATCACCTGTGTGAGTAAATAATTTTGAAATAGAATTGACAATGATGTTAGAAAATATGTAGGATTTCATGCATAGATTTTAAAACTTTTTCGAAATATAGAGCAGCGGAAGACATAGATTAAACTATTTAATCTACAATATGCACGTAATCAAATTACAAAACCCTACATGAAGGATCTATAACATGTTATAATATAATTATAAATCTAAAATTAAATTAATCATAAGTGGTATTGATCATATCAATATCTAGATCTAGAATAATTCTAGATCTAACCTTAGATCGCATCTAGGTCACCAAGAGATTAGATCTCTTATCTTTGCGTGGGTCGAGAACTCCATGGTTGAATCCGTTGTTTCCTTTGGAGCCACACAAGCATCCGATCTCTACAGGTGATCCACATAAACCTGCAACATAGATAGGAGGTTCGTTGAATGAAGATCCACTCAAAGTGCTAGCTTCTTGCGGATCCCTCCTGATGGTTAATCAAATACATGTTCTTCGGATCTCTTAGACACTCCAAGAGATGAAAAATATGAGGAAGAATAAGAGAGAAATTCAACCCTTGGATCTTTCATAAATTAAAAAATAAAATCAAGAAAAAATAAATCCTAAGAGAAGATAAATCTTCTCCTTTAGGACATCAACGATTGATATCCTGAAAACATCTCTATGCTAGGACAAGAGGAGACCTCCTCTAGAATTTTTTCTAAGTTTTTAGATCTAAGATTTTTTATTTTATTTATACAATAATTCCATAAAAATTGGAGAGGAAGGGTTCTCCAAGAAATCCTAAGAGAATACCTTTTTCTCTTCTCCTTCTCTCATCAGAACATGATCAGATCATGTCCAAAAAATTAACACCATGCCCCAACAACTTGGAGCACTCATCCACCCACCCAAATCCTCTATCTCTCTCTCTCTCTCTCTTAGATTTTTATCATATAAAAATTATAAATAAAAAAGAAAGAGAGAAACATAAAAGAAAAATATAAGAGAAGACAATCTTTTCTTACCTTGTCTCTTTAAGACATCAACCTTTGATATCTTAATTGAGGGCTCTTCTCCAAGAATCTTGGTACCACAAATCCTCCATGCCTTCTTCTCCTTCTTTTCTAATTTTTCATGATTCTTTTAGGATTTTTCATATCCTAAAACTATCTCATAGGAGGTGTCCACCTTTTATTGCAAGACTAGGTCAAAACCTAGTCAAAGGAGGACTTCTATGGGGCATCCAACTCTTGGACGCCCCTCCCTTGATTTTTGGCATGTGAAATAGAAAACCAACACCCAAAAGAAAGGGAGAAAGGGCAAAAATCAAAATGACGGTGTGGGTAGAGGTGGCGCACAAGGGAGAAAAATGTTTGGTCAAAAGAGGACTCTTGCAAGAAGGAAAGAAATCCCAACTCTTTCTTATTTTGACCAAGTCATAACAAACTCCCAAAAAATCTGATATGTGGGCATGGATACTCCTCTTTATGTGGGATTTCACATAGAAATAATTAGGAATTAAAATAATGGGCATGGGGTCTTAGGTGCAAGAGAAAGAGAGAGAGTCCCAGTCCAACTGGGACTCCTCTTGTTTGACTAGATCAAAATTATTTTAAATCTAATTTAAATTTTATTTAAACTAAATTAAATGCAATATAATTAAGGATAATCCTAGTCTAACTAGGAGCTCAATTAAATCTGATTTAAATCTTAAGTCAATCAGGTGCACCCAAGTCCTAGTCAAACAAGAAATTCTTCTTTCTTACGATTGGCTTATCCAATAAATCAATTGGAGTTAATCCAATTAAGTCCAAACTAATTATAATTAAATCTAATTTAATTAGACTTGATCTCAGCCTAATTACTCAATCAAATTGAGCCAATTAGCAATCTAATTGCTAATCAATCCTCTTGCAACATTTGTATTAGATCAAACATCGATTGCATTGAATGTTTGACCTCGAAATGATTCTCAATCGTCTATTAACCATTTGATCAGATCACAAGCTCTAATATATGTGATCCTATAGGTTTTAACCTAAGCCGATAGTATAGGAATCAATTTCTATACCAAACGAAGTTACCATCTAATAATAGTTCCCGACGTCCGGATAGATCAAATATATGCAAAGCAATATTCTTAGAACCCTGGCCCATGGTTACCATATAATTTATCTCTTTGACCAATAATGCTCAAGACAACTTTGAGTATGTTGTCAAACACTCATACAAGTCATCTCTATTGTGTCTCAAAATTTTGCAAATTTCATGACATCTCACAAGGATTATCCAGGCCTAGATTTTGCTAAATTGAAACACAGCGAGTCATTCTCTTTCTGAATTTAATCAGGAGTAGTCAATCCCATCTTGACTCACACACCGACTTTATAAGTACTTGATTGTATCCAAAAACTTTTCGAACTTATATTAGAAATACAGACAGTTCGACACTAAAGTATAGTGAGTTACTTACAAGTCATCATGTGATCTCAAGTCGGAGGAACACTTATATCCATTAGCCTTAGCTAGCTACTTTTGATAGTAGAGTGCTATATTGGTCATGTTCAGTGCAGATGTACTCCTACATCTCACCTTAATGCCATACTAGTGTCTCCATATCACTTAGTTACGAGGACAACCAACGCATATAACATACAACGACCTACACTCGATAAGTTATCATCCTTGTTAATAACTTATCATTTGATCGTGAATAATTTAAGAACCATCCAATAAATCCTTCTTTATTGATTAATTATAGTTCTAAGAACTTCATCATAATTTAGGAGTTCATTTAAGAAAGATAGAACTTTTATGATGAACCAGCCAAATAACTATTATTATTAGATAATTTATATACTAATTCCAATCATCTACCACTTAGATGATTGGCTTTAGGATATATTTTCCAACAACTTCTACTTGGACTAAAGTCAATCAGAACAATATCAAATATCCTATCTTCCACTTGAGTGCGTAGAACCCCTTAGTTCCGAGGCCTTAGCAAATGGGTCGGTCAAGTTCTCCTTTTCCATCGATCTTCCAAAAGTCGACGTCACTTAGATCTAATATCTAAGATGATAGCAATGCAGAATATGCTAGTCATTCGATTCTTTAGCTTGAGCTATGGCTCTAGTACAATGATAGGACTGGACCATCTATGGAGTGTGCCACTCCCATCCTGCTAGTGAACCTCAGCAACTATACAGCTTACATGGCAGCATCATATGCCACGATATCTCTACATCACTAACTGAATAGGCTAAAGTATCCTACTTGGAACCTTTCCAGCAGATTGCTCCTATAATTAGGATATGAGCCAACATTCTTTAGTTGTCATCTTATTCTGATTGAAATTAAAACATCCACATGTTTTAAGTCAGTACTTCCATATTTAAGTCATTGGATCTTAGTATTTTTCAAATACTTAAGGATTGTCTATACAATCTTCCAGTGGCTCTCACTTAGATCAAATTGGTATCTGGTCACTACCTCTAATGACTATACCATGTCTAGTCACGTATATGAAGAAATTAGATGATAACTAAACCTTTATTCTTTGCAATGTTAGGATGTCATTCTCGATTAAGAAAATTTCATCCACAGACAACACAAGGAATAACACTATAGAATATTTTATCCAATTACAAATGTAGAATTTGTCTTCGTTCATAACAAAGGCATACGTTCAAAATGTATGTTCTAATTCTGAGGTAATAGCCAAATGGGCTTTAAGGTCTTTACCTTCCTATCTGTGCTACTTTGATCCTTTTAAAAATCTATTCACACCCAATGAATTTTATCTCTTCAAGTGACTCATCTAGTGTCCATATACTATTGATTTCCATGGACTTCAATTTGGATCATATGGCTCCAAGCCACTTCTTAGAGTCAGATCACTGCATTGTATCTCTATAGGTGATCGGATCCTTATTGTTCTCATCGAGCTCAATAGGATCGCTATCCCAAATCTAGATACTAAAATATCTGCTCAGCTAACGTGGTACTATATCGGATCTCCTTAAAGATGATACTTTAATGGGCTCCAAATTTGATCTGATCAAATCTGATTTTATAGGTTTACTAGATTACGTCGGTTCTTTTCTACCAGTCAAACTTTTTCAAGTTCAACTTAATAGGCATCAGTTCCTTCTCTAAGGAACTCCTTTCCAAAAGGAATGCCCTACTGCTGATGAACATCTCATATTCTTCAATATGGTAGAATTAATCACCCTTAAATACCTATTGGATCAGTATCCAAGTTTATCTACATGCAAACCTATGACATAGGCCGACCAACCCCAAAATCAAAGGTGAAAGAGTCTAGGTCTATGCCCGATCCATATCCCATATGGAGTTAATGCAACAGATTCACTCGATATAAATTTTTAGAGTAAAACAAATAGTCAGTAAAGCATAACCCTAAAACAGGCAAACTAGTGAACCCTATCGTGGATTGAACCATATCAAACAAAGTTTAATTTTCTTCTTTTAGATACACTGTGTTTCAAAAAGAAATTCATAGAGAGAGAATCCTATTCTCTCCTAGATATGTTACAAATTTACTGGATAAGTACTCACCTCCTCGATCTCATCGAAGAGTTTCAATGCCCTTTCTAGTTTATTTTTTTTTTATTATTGAATCATTTGAACATTTCAAATGATTCAGGATAGACACACCCATGCCCAGATAGGTCATCTATAATGAAATACTAATATCTTTCTTTAGCATTTAAGTTCATAAGTCCACATACATCACTATGTATGAAACTTAGAACTTTATCAGCTCCTTCACCTTTGCCAGTAAAAGGTGACTTTGTCATTTTTCCAAGAAGACAAGATTCACAAGCTATCAATGATTTACAGTCATTAATGTCGAGGTTTTTCTCTCAAGCTAATCCGTTTATCTTGTTCTTTTCAAGATGACTAAGCCTATAATGCCAAAGATAGATATCCATGACATAATCTAACTTGGGTGTGTATATTACACTTAATAGACTATAAATATTAACTATCATTTCTTTATTATCTATGTATTACTGTAATATTATTCATAATAATATCACAACAATCTTCTTTATTGATAAATGATAACCATCTCTGACAAAAAGGCTATCAAAGATCATATTTATCATAAACGATGGACAATAGTGACAATCACTCAAAATGACATCTATTGAAAATAAGCTTGACAAATCCTTAAGCTAGGATTGGAATAAGACTTCCATCCCCAATGTCCAAGTATTTCTCACCATTTTCAAATATCCCACTTACTTGTAGTCTTTGCAACAAATTGCATAAGACTACCAGCATCTAATACTCATGTAGTAGAATTATTTATAGAGAAATTTTAAGGTGTTATCATATAACATCTTTAATGAGCAACTTTTGCTTCTTTCTCTTGTTCCACCTATTATGGTCAAGTGAAGTAAGACAATTCTTCTTCCTATGATCCTGCTTCTAACATTAGAAGCATTATGCCTGATTTGGGTTAACCTTGGACTAATTATTTTGACTGGACTTAGAAGCCCCAGTATGAATCCATTCATACTGCTAAACCAAATTCAACTCTTGATACTAATTATCGAAGTTGGATCGCATAAGTTATCATTATTTAACAGTGATAGGAGCAATTGGGGTTTAGCCTTAATTTGAGAAAAAAGAATATTGACCTAAGTATATGAATTATATTAAGCCTAAAGACTTGGACTTTAGTCTAAAGGTTCTTTCACTATTTTATTCGAATTGGTAGCCTCTACATCTAATTCAAAAAATTATTTTAATTTTCTAGTAGATACTAGAATCCACATAGACTGCACATAAGTCTAACTATGGTTGGTCAACCCATGTACATCTAAGGATAGGTTCATAATCAATTATTTCTCCAAACAACTTTTAGTAATTTAATTTTGCCTCAGAAACCTAATCAATAGGCTAGGGCCTCCACTGTAAAGATCCAGTTATGTCCAACCATTAACATGAGCATACTTGGTGCATCTAACTAACGAATGATTAAGTCTAACTATGGTTGGTCAACCTAACCACCATTAGAGAAACACATCCAAATCATCATATGATAAATGATAATTTCATTAGTCAACAAGCACCAAGCCTATGGGCCTCCAATCATTATTGAGTTAATGGACTCATTATCAAACACCTTAATGGGAGGCTATGACTCGGTTATCTTCATAACTTCATCATTTTAAGAACCTAATAATTTTAGAGGATTTAAATTATTAGTGATTTAAGGATAGAAAGGACATGAACTAATTTGCTCTCACTAACTTCATCAAGTCAGGTCCTCCCACTAACTTCATAAGTCATTGATGAGAATCAGGATCAATTTTGGTCCATGGGCACCTATATCAGTCTCACTAAATGAAATCAGTCTCACTGATTTTCTATGTGACATGGATTAGCTCGAATCAATAAGCAACCTAATCGAAATCTGATTAACCACATTGGCTAGGTAAGTGAGATCGATGGGAGGGTCTGCCAAGGCTTACCTTAGACACCATTAGAAATGACCAGGTAAGCGGGCTGCTAATTAAAAATCATTGATATGGAATGCTAGACTTATCTTAGACACCAATTGATTTATCAATTTTGATTTGGTCCATCTAAAGACTCAGGCTCGACCATTGAGCCACGATCTGGTCCATTTAATAGATATATGAACTTTGATCAACTACAACTATTGAATTGATCTATAGAAAAAAAATGACCTAATCCTAATTAACTATTAATTAGGTTTGATCAATTTCTTAACTAAGTCCATATTTAGTCTAACCCTAGGTCTAGCCTAGTTAATGACTTGATCAAAACTAACCCATTTAACCTTTAACCCAAGTTTTATGAAATTATCTTAGGATCTTCAAATCACAAACCTAGATTCTAAATAATCACTTAATTCTCAATTAAGTTCAAAATTTGGATTTATGAAACCTCAGAACTAATTTCTGATTTTATTATTTGAAATATTTTTAAATTATAAATAATTTACATTGAATCAAATTCAAATGATGGTTTTAGATCTGATTTGTTTTGATATTTTGATCATATTCTAGGGTTTTGAATCTAGGATTTTGTAAAAAATAAGTTTTCAATTTAAATTCTACAAAATAAATATGTCATACATATATATTGTAGATTCAAAACAAAAATTACATATCAACATATGCAATAAAAGGGTCTAGATCTAAACATAAAATACATAATATGGATCAGATCATAAACCATTTAAAATTAGATTTAAAATTTAAAAATAAATCATAAATTATTTTAAATCTTATCTAACATATTTATGATTTAGGTTTCTTGGATCAGCACATACTAGGACAACCTTTCCACTGTAAGGGGTAAACCTTATAGTAGGATAATCTTATGGCAGTATGTGCAATCCTGATATTATTTAGATCTAATCTAAATAATTTAAAATAGATCAAATATCTATTTAATTTTAGATTTAAATTAAAAAATTAAATCATAAATTTTCATAGATCTAATCTAAATTATTCAAGATTCAGATTCAGATCGGCACATACTAGGACAACCTTTTCATTGTAAGGGGTTAACCTTACAACAGGACAACCTTATGGTAGTATGTGTGATCTTTAATTAATTTTAATTTTTAGATTTATTATTAAGTATACATGAACATGTTATAAAAGAACCTGGATGCTCTGATACTACTGTTCGAAAATATACAGGGTTTCATGCATAGATTTCAAAATTTTTTCAAAATATAAAGCAGTGGAAGACATAAATTAAACTATTTAATCTACAACATGCACGTAATGAAATTACAAAACTCTACATCAAAGATCTATAATAAGTTATGATGTAATTATAAATCTAAAATTAAATTAATCATAAGTGGTATTGATCATATCAATACCTAGATCTAGAATAATTCTAGATCTAACCCTAGATCGCATCGAGGTCACCAAGAGATTAGATCTCTTACCTTCACATGGGTTGAGAACTCCATGGTTGAATCTATTATTGTCTTTGAAGCCACACAAGTATCCGACCTCTATAGGTGATCCATACAAACCTACAACAAAGATCGAAGGTTCATCGAATGAAGATCCGCTCGAAGTGCTAGCTTCTCGTGGATCCCTCCTGATAGTTAATCAAATACATGTTCTTTGGATCTCTTAGATACTCTAAGAGATGAAGAACACAAGGAGAAATAAGAGAAGAATCCAACCCTTGGATCTTTCATAAATCAAAAAATAAAATCAAGAAAAAATAAATCCTAAGAGAAGACAAATCTTCTCCTTAAGGACATCAATGGTGGATGTCCTGAAAACATCTCTATGCTAGGACAAGAAGAGATCTTCTCCTTTAAGATTTTTTCTAAGTTTCTATATCTAAGATTTTTGATTTTATTCATACAAAAATCTCACAAAAACTGAAGAGGAAGGGTTCTCCAAGAAATCCTAAAAGAAGATCTTTCTTCTCTTCTCCTTCTCTCATCAGGACATGATCAGATCATGTCCAAAAAATTAACACCATGCCCCAATAACTTGGAGCACTCATCCCCACACCAAAATCCTCTCTCTCTCTTTTAGATTTTTATTATATAAAAATCATAAATAAAATAGGAAGAGAGAAACATAAAAGAAAAATATAAGAGAAGACAATCTTCTCTTACCTTGTCTCTTCAAGACATCAACCTTTGATGTCTTAAATGAGAGTTCTTCCCCAAGAATCTTGGCACCACAAATCCTCCATGCCTTATCCTCCTTCTCTTATAATTTTTTATAATTTTTTTAGGATTTTTTACATCCTAAAACTATCTCATAAGAGGCGTCCACCTTTTATTGCAAGACTAGGTCAAAACCTAGTCAAATGAGGACTTCTATGGGGCATCCAACTCTTGGACGGCCCTCCCTTGATTTTTGGCATGTGAAATAGAAAACCAATGCCCAAAATAAAGGGAGAAAGGATGAAAATCAAAAGGAGGGCGTGGGTAGAGGTGGCACACAAGGGAGAAAGGGGTTTGGTCAAAAGGGGACTCTTGCAAGAAGGAAAGAAATCCCAACTCTTTCTTATTTTGACCAAGTCATAACAAACTCCTAAAAAATATGATATGTGGGCATGGATACTCCTCTTTAGCGTGGGATTTCACGTAGAAAAAATCAGGAATTAAAATAATGGGCGTTGGGTCTTAGGTGCAAGAGAAAAAGAGAGAGTCCCAATCCAATTGGGACTCCTCTTGTTTGACTAGATCAAAATTATTTTAAATCTAATTTAAATTTTATTTAAATTAAATTAAATGTAACTCAATTAAGGATAATCCTAGTCTAACTAGGAGTCTAATTAAATTAGATTAAATCAAGATTTAAATTTGATTTAAATCCTAAGTCAATCAGGTGCGCCCAAGTCCTAGTCAAACAAGAAATTATTCTTCCTTACGATTGGCTTATCCAATAAACTAATTGGACTTAATCTAATTAAGTTTAAACTAATTTTAATTAAATCTAATTTAATTAGACCTGATCTTAATCTAATTATTCAATCAAATTGAGCCAATTAGCAATCCAATTGCTAATCAATCCTCCTGCAACACTTGCATTAGGTCGAACATCAATCGCATTGAATGTTTGACCTCGAAATGATTCTCAATCATCGATTAACCATCTAATCAGATTACAAGTTCTAATGTGTATAACCCCATAGGTTCGAACCTAAGTTGGTAGCATAGGAACCAATTTCTGTATCAATCGAAGTTACCATCTAGCAATGATTCCCGACATCCGGATAGGTCGAATGTATGCGAAGTAACATTCTTAGAACCCTGGCCCATGATTATCATATAATTTATTCCTTTGATCAATAATGCTCAAGACAACTTCGAGTATGCTGTCAAACACTCATACAAGTCATTTCTATTGTATCTCAAAATTTTGCAAATCCCGTGACACCTCACGAGGATTACTCAAACCTAGGTTTTGCTAAATTGAAACACAGTGAGTCATTCTCTTTCTGAAGTTAATCAGAAGTGGTCAATCCCATCTTAACTCACACACTAACTTTATAAATACTTGACTGTATCTAAAAATCTTTCGAACTTATATTAGAAATACAGACAGTTCGGCATCAAAGTATATTAGTTGCTTACAAGTCACCATGGTGATCTCAGATCGGAGGGACACTTATATCCATTGACCTTAACTAGCTACTCTTGACAGTAGAGTGCTATATTAATCATGTTCAGTACAGATGTACTCCTACATCTCATCTTGATGCCATACCAGTGTCTTCACACCACTTGGTTACGAGGACAACCAACGTATATGGCATACAACGACCTACACTCGATAAGTTATCATCCTTGTTAATAACTTATCATTTGGTTGTGAACAATTTAAGAACCATTCAATAAATCCTTCTTTATCAATTGATTATGGTTCTAAGGATTTCATTATAATTTTTGAGTTCATTTAAGGAAGATAGAACTTTGATGATGAACTAACCAAATAACTATTATTATTAGATAATTCATATACTAATTTCAATCATCTACCACTTAGATGATTGGCTTTAGGACACATTTTCCAACAAATGATCCAAATGATTCAATCAACTATCCAATTTAGCAGACACGTGCAAGATGATCCAAATTCTCATATTTCTAATTTTTTTGAACTCTATGATACTTTTAAAATTAATGGGGTGTTGGATGATGCTATTAAATTAAGAATATTTTTCTTTGTCTTTATGAAATAAAGCTAAAAGTTGGCTTCATTCTCTTCTGGCAGGTTCTATCACTACTTGGGATGTCCTAGCTCAGAAATTCTTAGCCAAATACTTTTCACCTTCTAAGACTATAAAGATGCATAATGATATTACTTCTTTTATACAGATGGAGATGGAGACACTATATGAGGCTTGGGAGCATTTTAAGAAACTGCTAAGGAGATGTCTACATCATCAATTACTCATATGGCTTTAGGTACAAATTTTTTATAATGGTTTATTTTCTACTACTCGTTCTATGATTGATGCCACTATAGAAGGTACCATTAATCAAAAAATGAAGGAGAAAGCCTTTGATCTGATTGATGAGATGTTATCAAATAGTTATCAATGGCAAGCAGATTGCATGATGCCAAGAAGACCAGCAGCTATACATGGAATAGATAGCATCCCAATTTTGACAGCTGAGATTGCAGTTCTTCAGACTAAACTCAACAACATGAAGGAAGCAGCTATGCATGTATAGAGCATCACTTACGAGCTGTGTGGAGGAGGACATAATACAAGCAACTGCCAAATAGGTAATTCCTTTGCTAAGCCCCTGATATAGCTAACTATCTTGATAATTTTTTTAGGCCTCAGCAAAATAATCCCTACTTCAATACATACAACCAAGGGTGGAGGCAACATCCAAACTTTTCGCAAAGCAATCAAAATGCAGCACAGCAACCACCTCCGAAATTCTAAGTACTTAAAAAGAAGTTCAACATGGAGGAGCTGATGATTAAATTTATGCAAAATCAAGAAACAACTATGATGATTAAATTTATTTAGAATAAAGAAGTGGCCAGGCGAAATTTGGAAACCAAGCTTAGGCAAGACTAAGCAGCAACAATTCGAAACTTAGAGATGCAAGTAGGTCAAATGGCAAAAATAATCTCCAAGAGATCACAGGGATCTTTGCCTAGCAACATGAAGACCAATCCAAGGGAGTAAGTTAATGCCATCATCCTAAGAAGCGGTAAAGAGCTAGAGAAGCCACATCAGGACAAAAAGATTGAAAAAGAAACTACAAAATAGCCAACCAAAATTTGTTAGTCACCAAAACAACCAGTAGATAGATGGTCTCCTAGTATAAAATTTGCTGATCCAAATATGAAGCCCTATGAGCCACCACTACCATTCTCAAAGAGATAAATACAGCATCCTGATAAGAAATTTTCTAACTTTTTCAGTATTTTAAAGAATTTACATATTAATATTTTTTTTGTAGATGCTATCACTCAGATGCCCAGGCATGCTAAGTTTCTTAAAGAAATCCTAACCAATAAAAAAAAGCTGAAGGAGCATGAGAGAATAAATTTGAATAAAAAGTGCTCCATAATACTTCAAAATAAATTACCACAAAAGCTAAAAGATCCAGGAAGTTTTACTATCGCTTGCATTATTGATGATTGTAGTTTTGATAAAGTTTATGTGATTTAGGAGCAAGTATTAATCTCATATCTTTCTTTACTTTTAGGAAGCTGAGTTTAGGAGAACTGAAGCCTACCACTATCACTCTTCAGCTAGCTAATAGATCCATCAAATATCCAAGAGGTATAGTGGAGGATGTCTTGGTAAAGGTAAATAGATTTATTTTTTCTGTTGATTTTATTATTCTAGATATGGAAGAAGATTATAATGTACCCCTTATCTTAGGAAGACCCTTTTTAGCTACTGGAGGAGCTTTAATAGATATTCAACAAGGACAATTAATTCTTAGAGTCCAAGATGAACATGTTACCTTTAATG
Organism: Cocos nucifera; assembly: GCA_006176705.1. Lineage (NCBI taxonomy): Eukaryota > Viridiplantae > Streptophyta > Magnoliopsida > Arecales > Arecaceae > Cocos > Cocos nucifera. The sequence goes on along the minus strand of QRFJ01000093.1, from coordinate 2,605,362 downwards.
TTTTAAAAGATATTAAACATTCTAAAGATAATCAAAATTATTTTTGAATTGATATTCTTGATAAATTAATACATAAGTATTCTTTAGAAAGCAGGTTTGAGGATTCTGTTGAAATTTGCACTGTCCAATCATAAGAGGGTGCAACTAAAAATGTAAGTATACCTATTGAAGTAGCACCGGATTGATCCAGCTAAAGCTCCAAGAAAGTCAAGCTGAAGACTATAAATCAGAACTATTAGATAGGTTTTTTTTTTTCTTTTAGTTTTGATCCTTTTCATTTATTTTTCATAGTTTCTTGTTGCTTTTTTATTTGCTTTGGCTTGTTTTCAATTTTGTAGAGAAAGATGAATGAGAACTCAACCCAAATTCTGAAGCTTCGAAGAACCAATCTGGACTAATAAATCAAGTGTATTCTCTCCTGTCCCTTATTGCATCCTTTATTTTTTTTTTCTCCATTGAGACAATGTAGAATAAATTGGAGGGGGGATAGAATATTTTTTTATTAAAAAAAATAATTATCTTTTTAAATCATGTGTCAAGAAAGAAAATCTTAAGAAAGATAGGTTAGGAGGAATAAGAAAGTTAGAAAGTATTTGCTAATAAATGTAGCAAGTTAAGAAGTAGATTAGTTGGTCAGACTTTTAGCAGCCTACTTAGGTCACCTAAAGACTATTTGCACTTCTAATTGCACATGCACACTAACAAGATGAAGTAGGTGTTAATTATAAGGCTAACTAAGGATTTAATTCATTGAAAATTGATGATTAATATACTGTCCAATCAAAGAAACTTGAATTTAAGAAAAAAGATACCTACCGAAATAAAAGTACAAAAGATAGAGCATATGTAGATTACCTAAAGCTTAGTAACTAGATCTCTGCACCTAAGTCAAGTGTGGAGGTTCACATCAAGTGGTAGAGGGAAGGCTAAGATGCTCAGCACAAAAAAATAAAAAATAAAAAAAAGAATAAGATAGTGTGAAAGCTACCTTAATTCATGAGCTTAACTTGGGAGTGTATAGAAAATTAATTAAAATAAGTGATAAGAGAAGATACTTTTATCCTTTAAGTTAGTACTAAAATGCTAAGTTAGTCATCATTAATACAAGTGCTGTAGATCTTTAGATATACTCTAAGAAAGTTTCTAATTGTACTGACTATGAAATTTGCTTCTGAAACTCAATACTTAATTAGTGGTATTTTCTAAACTTTGAATCTTCAATCCTAGATTTATTTTTATGATAGAAGATCTTATTAAAACATGGTGATGGATTAATATTAAATAAAGCATTGCTAAGGGACTAGCAATGACTAAGTTGGAGGGTGTAATAAGTGCTAAAAATATACTAATAAAAGTAATAAATTAAAAATAATTTATTTTAATTTTAAAAAATTAATATTTTTATTAATCTTTTGTAGGAAAGAAGACTGTTAATAGGAAGAGCTTAATTTTTTGGTTCAAATAAAATAAAATTCAAGCAAAATGAAGTTCAATTGGCCCCAAAATCAATTTTCAAAGGTAAAGAAAAAAAATAAAAAAAAAATATTTAAGGTCGATTGGTTCAGACCAAATCAGTTCAGAAAATTGGCTCAGCCGGCTCAGCCCGACTGCCCACTAAACCAATTGGCCCAATTGACGTCAGCATGACATTAGAATCATCACAGCATATGGTAGACTGCTACAATAATCCATCCAAAGGCAAGTATGAAATTTCACATGGTGGAGTGCACTCTGACTAGTGAACGTATGCGGCAGACCATGCAAGACCCAGCTTGCAATCGATCTACACAGGCCAAAGATCCAATCGAACGACTGTTGTCGCTTGGTTTTGATCCAATGGTTGACGTCTTGGTGCTAATGGACAGTGGATGTGGCTCCTGATCAAGATCCAAAGGTTGATACACGATCCCTGTTTTAAATAAAGCTACAGAAGACTTCAGACGCTAATCTAACAATCCAAATTTGCAGATCAAGAAGATCCGATGGTTATTATTTAATTCGACTGGATTTGGGAGAGTTTGAGAGGTTTTTGAGTGATTTTAGAGCCATTAGATGTTGATTTGAAGGCCAGAATGATCCAAGCTTCTCTTCGATTGATTCTAGGAGTTTTAAATCCATTTACAATAGGATTTCTACCCAAAAAGACCACCTTTTGCTCTATTTAAAGCCAGTAGCCAAGAGAGCAGAACCTAGGAGATCGGGAGAGAAATAAAGAGAATAGTTTGGGAGAAATAAAGAGAGGGAGAGTTACTTTTATTTTATTTTTTTCTTTTTTCTTTATTTTTCTTTCTTTTGTTTCTTCAAGATCAAGCAAGCAGCTCTCTTCTTCTTTATCAAATTCTTTATACCAAGAGCAATGGATAACTAATTTTAGCAATAAGTAATTATTTGTTTAGATTTTCTCATGCTTTTTATTTTATTTGCTATTTTTGTTTCTTTTACCATGAACTAATTTTTTTTTACTAAGGCTAAAGTGTAACCACTCTTTTGATGCAATATTCAGTATGATTTACTTTTAATTTTATATTTTATTCATGAGGAGTATATAAATTTATTCTTAACACTTTTAGATTACTGGCCATCTTTTAATTGATTTGATGAACATAGATGATGCGAACCAAGTAGGTCTATGTTATTGCTTCTTGATTTATATACCTTATATTTTGAATCAATTTGAGATTCATATGCATGCAAAAATTTTAGTATGCTTTGGATACCATGTATTTTAATTAGAGAATTTCATAGAGATTAATGCATCGATATTTATTTAAATTATGCCTGGATCAAAGGATAGTTAATAAATATTGATAGTTTTGCTACACCTGGATCAAAGGATAATGAATATCCTAGGAGACTCCAAACAAAATTAACCTAATTACCTAAATATTATATTGACTGAGTTGGTGAATCGATTGCTTTAGTAACCTATCACTCTTGAACTCAACCCCAATAATTATATCCTCTCTATCTTCTTGCAAATTATTAATTATTTTTTTATTTATTCTTTCTTTTCTTTATTACTTATAAATCAATTCTCTAAATAAAGTCTGGAAAAAAATTTTTTAGTACTTATTTTCTAATTCTCTAGGGACGATACTCTACTCACACACTTTATTACTTGATCGACTGGTGTACTTGCTATAGCAATAGATTAGCATGCATCAGGTATCGAGTAGAATATCTTGCTTACAAGTTCATAAATGAAGAAGTTCATCGATTACTGTATTTGAATCAATCATCAGTGCAGCTAAGGATTCTTCAACTTGATCACCTACATGTTTATAAAAATTAATTTATGATTGATGTATATTTTATATTTATCGACATGGATATTACACATTGTTGAACTATTATTGCTTAAATTATGATTAATTGATACTTAATAATTGCTAAGTAAAGAAGAACATTATTTAATATAATTGATAGGGTGAGTGGCATCTAAGTTAACCAATCATGCAAGAAATATGTTGTATATACCAGGTCAGTCTTGGACTGAGGTGCGAATTGGTCCGCCATGGGCTGGAGCATGACTCTGACTCATCTATACCAAAAATTAGATTATGATTTTAATAATATGGATGGGACATGAGCGGTGTTTGGACTATTCGACCATGCAAGAAACATGATGTGTGTGCTGAGTCAGCCTCGAACTGTGGTGCAGCATATGTTTGGCCTACCATGGACTGGAGCATAGTTGTAATTAGTCCAACGCTGGAAAGATAAACATAAAGCATGAAAAAGGAGAGCATGTAGACTAGTTGACCATGTGTGAAACATGGCGTATATTTTAGCCTATCACGAGCTGGAGCATGGTTGTAACTAGGTTCAGTGCTGAAGTCAAATCAAGATGATAAACTATATTAAATTAATAGATACCTAGACTAGTCGGCCATGTAAAATATGATATTGTAATGTCAGCCACGAGCTAAGATGTGATTACTAGCCATGGGCAAAAATGTGGTGGCCTACCATGGGTTGGAGCGTGAGTGGGTCTAGTCCAATGTTGGCATGATAATGTTATTTGGATTAGAATTATGTTAATCAATAAATGATAAGTAATTTCATTAAATTAATATTGATTAGTATTGTTGATTGGTGATATGTGATGGATTTAATGGAATTGTATATGATGATATTATTCAATTGTCATATTAATAATGATGAATATGATTATTTTCTTATCAGTTATGTATTTGTTAAAAGATATTTTATACTCATGCTGATGTAAGTGTGGAAAATTCTTACTGGGCCGTAAAGCTCACAACCCTTCTTTCTTTCTTTTTTTTTTTTCAGATTTGTAGGATGCTTAGTTTCAGTCGGGTTGGGCATGAAGTTTGAGTGATGGAGTCCTTAGTTAGTTAGTTAGTTATTTTTTGATACTAAACAAATATTTTAGTTTTATGAATAAAAATAAATTTATTTGATTTAATAAATATGATTGAAATTTTATAATTCTTTTAGTGTTCTTGTGGACTTATTATTTTGGTCTTGCATATTCTTTAAGATTTGCCCTAAAGAGTATGCGACCATCACGTATCCGATCCAGATGCTGAGTTTAGGACATGATAGGATGGTATCAGAGCTTAGATTTAAGATTATTAGTATTGCTCTAAGAATTAATTTTGATAATTATAAAATATTTGAGAGGATTACTAATGATTTTGTCTTGAAAAAAATTTTATTATATTTCAGGAGCAAAATCATAATTTCATCAAGTTCTGATTCGAAAACCTCGGGAGCAAGTATGGAAGGTTTTTGATCTATTAGAGATAGTTTCATGAATTTTTGATGTATATTTTGAAAGAAAATTAGTTTTGAAGAAAAGGATCGACCCTTGCTAAAAAGGCTGATTGGCATACTATCTTTTGACCAGCACGTCCAAAGGGGACGACCCTAGGGTCGACCCCTGGGCATAGGGGTCGACCTCTGCAGTTCTGCAGGTCAAAATGAAAGAATAGTAGATTTTCTATTTTGCACAACTGGGTCTATCCTGGGGTCGACCCCTGTGCAGGGGACGACCCTATGGTTGACCCCTATGATGGAAAATCTCTACAATGACTAGTTTTCAATCCATTTTGGCCATATTTAATGCACATTTAAAGCTCTTGTATAGCTACAAATCTATCCAGAATTCTCTTTAGCACCTATTGAAGATATAAAAGGCTCTAAAAGGAGGGACAACATAAAAATAATTAAGCATTCATTTTAGTCCTAGTAAAAAGTCCTCTTCAAGCAAAAGAAGCTTTCATTTCAAGTTCACCTAACCCTCAATAGCTTATTCAAGTCTTCAACAATCTTGAGAAGAATTAGAAAAGCTTCTTTCTTAGTTGTGTAAAGTGTTCTTCAAGTTTTATTTGGTCATTAAGAGAGCTAAACTTATATTTCTTAGTCATTAACTCTTATACTCTATTTTGTTTTGATTTTAAGTTTCGGAAGGATTCCAAAACTTGGGAAGGTTAATCCCAAACTTGAATCGGATTGTAATGGATTGGCTTGTACTCAAAAAATAAGTTTTCTAGCTTGGGATAGCTAGGGTCAGAGATACCAATGTTGTATTCTTGTTGAATACGTTTAGTAGGTTTGAATTTTTAAGTAGGAGCTTGGGGAGTGGATATAGGTACAAGGTTGACACCAAATCACTATAAATCTTGATTGTTTGTACTATGCTTACTTGTTCTCTATCTTTATTTCTTTATTTTCTTGCATATTTGCATCTCATTTCTACACTTTGCTTTATTCACTCACTACATATATCTTGCTAATTATTACATAACCCTTATAGTTCTAAGTTAGTTTTAAAATTTCAAAAATCCAATTCACCCTTCCCCCCTCTTGGGTTGCATAACTGGACAATAAGTAGTATCAGAGCCACGTGCTGTAGCCCTATTTTGATTTAACCATCAAAGAGCCAAAGATCTATGGCAACCCAAGTCGGTATCTCTCTAGCCGAGGGGCAGTCCACAAATCAATCTTCACTTTTCAATTGGTCAAACTATATCTATTGGAAAGCTCGGATAAGAATTTTCATACAAGCACTTGACTATGATATGTGGAGTATCATATTTAGTGGACCACACACATCCACTAAAATAATTGATGGTATTGAATCAACCAAACCTAAAAGAGAATGGGATGAGGTTGATAAGAAAATGTTTCAGCTCAATGCTAAAGCCATGAATGTTTTATATTGTGCTTTAGATGTAAATGAATTTAATCATATTTCAAAATGCATATCAACTAAAAAAATATGGGATAGGTTAGAAGTAACACATGAAGGCACTAATTAAGTCAAAGAGTCAAAGATTAACATGCTTGTACATAAATATGAACTGTTTAAAATGGAGCATGATGAGTCAATAACTAAAATATTTACTCACTTTATGGATATTATAAATAGTTTAAAAAGTCTTGGCAAGTCTTATTCTAATAGTGATCTTATAAGAAAGATACTTAGATCTTTACTAAGAATATGGAAAGCCAAGGTCACCATAATTCAAAAAGCCAAGAGCTAAGATAAAGTAACATCAGGAAGAAGATGTCAAGAAGAAGAAGACAATCATCCTCAAATTCATTACTCAACAAGATGAGGAATCCAATGAAATAAAAAATGAAGAGTAAGATAAAGAATTGGCCCTCATCACTAGAAAGTTTAAAATATTTTTGAAGAAAAGAAAACGAGGGATGAGGAAGAGGCTACCTACAAAAGAAGAGCATAGCAAGGAGAAGGATAAGGAGTAGCTCTTTATTTGTTACGAGTATAAGAAGCTGAGAAACTTTAGATCCGAATATCTACAACTCAAGAAGGGCCCCAAGAAGTACAAGAAAAAGGCTATGGTGGCTACATAGGGTGATAGCGATGATTCAAGCTTTGAAGAAGAAGAGTCATATGAACAAGCCAACTTGTATCTTATGGCACATGAAAATAAGGTAAATGCTGAAACTTCTAATGATTTTAATTTTGAAGAACTCCAAGAATCATTTTATGATTTAGTTAATGATTTAAAGAAGTTAGGGATAAAGAACAAAGAATTAAAATAAAAAAATCAATCATTACTAAAAGAAAATGAGATAATTTCAAATGAGAAATTAGTTTTAACTTAAGAAAATCTAAACTTAAAAAATAAAATTGCTAAGTTAAAACCTATGATAGAAAAAATTACTCTTAGCTCAAATAAATTTTAAATGATACTTGAAAATCAAAAGGCCATTTATGATAAAGCCGGCCTAGCCTATAATCCTCTTAAAAAATAAAAATTTCTGAAAAACATCTTTGTGAACTCATCAAGCAATAAATTTTTAAATATTACTTGCTTTAAATATGGAAAAGTAGGACATAAATCATATACATGTTTTTCTAGTAAATCTAAAAATTTAAATGTGAAAAAGATATGGGTTCCAAAAGGAACCATTGTGACTAACCATAAAGAATCCAAGAAAACTTGGGTACCTAAAATGAAGACTTGATTTTGTGTATAGTTGTGTCTTGCATCTCAAGGAATAAATCAAAAATGGTATCTTGATAGCGGGTGCTCAAGACACATGATCAATGATGAGTCCCAATTCATCATGCTTGGAGACAATGGCAAAAAAAGATCATCGGCACAGGTAACATTGGTATCACTTCCTCCAAATATATTAAAAATATTATATTAGTATATGGTCTTAAGCATAATCTCTTAAGTATTAGTCAATTTTATGACAAAGGATACAAATTCATGTTTGAATCTTCATCGTATATTGTAACTAGTCCCAATGATGATAGCATTAAATTTGTTAGGCATAGGCATGGTAATATTTATATGATAGATTTGAATGATCTTTTCATGATAAACATGCAATGCCTAGTAGCTATGAATATCAAAATTAATAAGACTAGTTAGCTTTGGCACCGTAGACTTGTATATATAAACACGCATTCTCTTTCAAAACTTATTAAAAAGAGATTAGTTATCAGTTTACCTAAATTAAACTTTGAAAAATATAAGATTTATGATGCATACCAATTAGGTAAGCAAACTAGAGTTTCATTCAAATCTAAAAATATAGTTTCAACTTCTAGGCCATTGGAACTATTGCATATGGATTTGTTTGGTCCTACAAGAACTACAAACTTAGGTGAAAAATGATATGATTTTGTAATTATCGATAATTTTTCATATTTTATATGGGTTTTCTTTTTGGCACATAAGGATGAAGCTTTTCAAGCTTTCTTAAAGTTTTACCAAAAAGTTACAAATAAAAAAGAGTTTTCAATTCAAAGTATCCAAAGTGACCATGGAACTGAAGTTGAAAACCAAAATTTTGAAAAATTTTGTGATGAAAAAGATATAGACTATAATTTTTTAGCACCTAGGACATCTCAACAAAATGGGATAGTAGAAAGAAAAAATAGAACCCTTGAAGAAATGGCCCATATCATGCTATATGAAAGCAACCTCCCAAGATATTTTTGAGCGAAAGTAATTAACATGACATGTTACATGTTAAACCATGCACTAATTAGACCAATTTTTAAGAAAATACCTTATGAGCTTTGAAAAGGAAGAAAACCAAACATTGCATATTTTCACCTTTTTGGTTGCCGATGTTTTGTTTTGAACAATGGTAAAGAAAGATTAAAAAAATTTGATGCAAAATGTGATGAAGCCATCTCTCTTAGATATTCATCTTCTAGTAAAGCCTTTAGAGTTTTGTGGCATGGGCAAAGGGTAGAGGATCTAAATCCTAGGCGTAGATAGGATTTATATAGACCCTGCTGCACCATGCAGCGCTACATCATTCTGACCAATCATAGCTCTTTGTGCAATCAGATTTAAATCTGATTGATGGGATGATATCATCTGATCTAATCAGATTAGAGTCCCTCACAAACCTCCTTAGGTGGCGCGAAGATTAGTCAAAGAAGACTCTTTGGCGCCACCTTAGTATGAAGCAATAAGTAACTAGAGTCCCATCTGTATGGGACTCCAATCCTTATCCACTTTGGATGCATGCCTCCCTAGGCATGCACCCCTTGCCTTTCTGCTATTTAGCAGAGGGACAAGGGTCAAAGCTCTCTCCTATGGGTGCATGACACATGGGCAGATATCTAAGTGTCAAAGGTCAATATTTGACCAAAGTCCAAAGATAAGATTTAGCGGGTGATGGAAAATGGTCGGTGTTATCTTAAATTTATCTTATAAATTAAGATAATTCTTTTTTGATCTAGACAAACTCCAGTCAGATCAAGTAAAGATTTTTGAATGAGCCCAAATACATTTAGCTTAGTTGAGATAACTTTTAATGATTGTTGAAGGAGAATAGTAGGCTTAATCGTGTGCTAGCACGATTTTCTTGAACCTAATTGAATCTTATTCAAATCATTTGAACTGGGTTAGTCTAATTGATGATATTTAGATCCAAACCCTTATTTGTGTGATCCAGTTAGATTCAGTTCCATATGGTAATGAGATATGTCATGATCTCTATCATCGACATCATCGAAATACCTTCCGATGGATCAGAACTTTTCTGATTCAGACAACTAGTATGATCGATCATCCAAATTATTCTAATTGCTTCCAAAATCCATCAGTCACACCTAGCAGCATATGGTGGCAACCCATCAGAATTGAAAATAAATCTCTCGGTGCAGTTACCTGTATGATTAAGTTCCTCCATCTTAAGCACCGATCGGATTAGGGTTAAGGTGATCTCGTCAAATCCTAATTTCTGTCATATGAATTAATCATTCGATTCAAGTTCGATGTAAAAATTCTAATAGAAACTCTTTCTATTATTTCACTCTGCCATGGCCATGGGCTTATGGACTTGATTCTCATGATTATCATAGGATTGCTCCTCATATACCGAGGTAGATAGATCCCTTATTGGTGCAATCCAATTTCCATAATGAACATGCTATAGCCAACATACACCTTAGGGTTCCAAATGGTTAGGAGACTGAGTTATGGTGTAGTCAAACTATAATACCCTCAAGGTGAACTATTGATGCATCTTAGATCAAAGAACCGACACACCACTGCAGCTTTGAGCCAGTCATTGACGAGAAGGTAGACTTCCTGATGACTACTCGAGGTGGTCACGCTCAGTGCCCTCGTTCTCTAACGAGTATCTATACTCTCACTCTAGTGTCTCTACACCGTAGACTCAAGACCCATCTATCCTAAAGAAGCGATCGTACACCAACCTTCCGAATCAATCACCATCCTCATGATGATCCTACGGTCAAAGAGCATTTTATGAGTTAATAAAAAAAATTCATGTCTTAAATTTTCAACTCTTAAAAATATGAAATATCATTACCATTAACTCAAGGGATGTATCACAGATACTTTCAAATACACACTATGATAGAAAATAATCCATTTTATTATTTATAGTTAAAATTATAATTTTGCCCTTAGATGTATACTACAAGTGTTAGCCAATTCTGGCTTCTAGGGCACACATATCTAACAAACTCCCACTTGACCTAAAGCCAATTTGCTACAAATCTAAGTCCCATCTTCTCAAGATGGGTTTCGATCTTCTACTGGCCCAATGACTTTGTGAGTGGGTCTACCGCATTGTCTGCGGAGTTGACTTTCTTGACCTCGACATAATCCTTCTCGAGGTAATCATGGATGAGGTGGTATTGCTGCTCGATGTGCTTGGATTTCTGATGAGACCTTGGCTCCTTAGCAAGGGCTATGGCACTATTGTTGTCGCAGTACAGAGGAATGACATCTAATGGCATCACTCCAATTTCTATGGTGAATTTCTTATACCAGAATGCCTCCTTCATAGCTTCTGATGCAGCAATGTATTCTGCTTCCATGATGGAATCTGCTATCACTGTCTATTTGAAATTTTTTCAACTGACAACACTACCATTACACACAAACTCCTAGATGTTGACTTTCGATCATCTATATCGGACATAAAATTTGAGTCTGTATACTCCTAGACTTGGAGTTCTCCATTACCAAAAACTAACAACATATCCTTAGTTCTTCTCAAGTACTTAAGGACACATTTCATAAAAGTTTAGTGTTCGTCATCTGGATTTGACTGATATCTGCTCGTGACACTCACAACATGGGCTATATCAGGTCATGTACATAACATGGCATACATGAGGCTCCCTATTGCTGAAGTGTAAGAGATCTTGCTCATGCGTTCTATCTCCTTAGGTGTGCTAGGGCACATCTTCTTAGAGAGATGAATGCCATGTCTAAAGGATACCAAACCCCTCTTGGAGTTTTTCAAGCTAAACCTCTTTAGCACTTCCTCTATGTACATCTTCTGTGAAAGACCTAGCATCCTATTCGGTCTATCTCTGTAAACCTTAATTCCTAGAATGAAGGATGCTTCTCCTAGGTCTTTTATGGAGAATTCTTTAGATAACCACATTTTAACTATGGTCATCATGGGAATATCATTCCCAATAAGGAGGATATCATCCACGTACAGTACGAGAAAGATAATAACTCTCCTACTGATCTTTTTGAAGACACATGATTCCTTCTCATTTTTGATGAAACCAAATAATTTGATCACATCATTAAATCAAGTATTCCAACTCCGAGATGCTTGCTTAAGTCCATATATGGACCTTTGCAGCTTGCATACTTTATGATCAGCATCACTAAATGTGAAACCTAGCGGCTGTTTCATATAGATATCTTTCTTAAGGTATCCATTTAAAAATATCATTTTCATATTCATTTGCCATATTTTATAATCGAAATAGGTTGCAACAATAAGTAATGTGTGGATGGACTTTAGCATAGCTACTAGCGAAAAGGTATCCTGATAGTCAATGCCTTCGCACTGACTATACACTTTTGCCACTAATCTAGCTTTGAACATTTCCACATTTTCATCCGTACCAATCTTTCTCTTGTAGATCCATTTACACCCAATAGGTACTATACCTTCTGGTAGATCTATCAAGATCCAGACTTGATTTGAGTGCATTGAGTCAATTTCTGACTTCATTGCCTCTAATCATTTCTCAGAGTCGATATCTGATATCGCCTCATCATAGGTTTTGAGATCGTTACCATGAACCCCATTACCTACGAGGAATATTTTTTCTACTTCCTCTAAGATAGTACCTAAGTACCTCTCAGGGGGACAGGAAACTCTTTTCAATCTACGAGGTGGAGGAGGTAGTGATTGTATTGGCTCAACCTAATTTGGCTCCATAGGGTCCTTAGCTCGTTGTTCTTGTGAGACTTTCTCCTCGAGCTTGATCTGCTTTCCAATGCCACTATCTTGAATAAATTATTTTTTAAGAAAGATGGCATGCCGACTCATAATCACATTATGGTCTTCTAGAATGTAGAAATAATATCCTAATGACTCTTTAGGATATCCTATAAATCGAGCTCTAAAGAATCTAAAGTCTAACCTGTCTGCTTGTTGTCTTTTGACATGAGTCGGACAATCCTAAATTCTAAGATGACTCAGACTTGGTTTCTTACCATGCCATATCTCATATATTGTGGTAGGAATGATTTTATAGGAAACTCTATTCAGTAAATATAGCAGTTAACAAACTATATCCCCAAAAAAAATTAGGAAGATCTGTGAAGCTCATCATGGATCGGACCATATCTAATAGGGTTCGGTTCCTTCGTTCTGAAACTCCGTTGAGTTGAAGTATTCCAAGTAGAGTCCATTGAGAGATTATGCCATTTTGCTTGAGATAGTCGAGAAATTTTTGACTAAAGTATTCACCTCCTCGATCTGATCGAAGAACCTTAATGAATTTTTCAGTTTGCTTTTTTTACTTCATATCTGAATTTTTTGAACTTTTCAAAAGCTTCAGACTTGTGCCTCATAAGATACACGTACCTATATCGAGATAAATTATTGGTAAAGGTTATGACGTAGACAAAATTGTCTCTAGCTGGCACATCAAATGGGCCGCACACATTAGTATGTACTAGGGCAAGTAGATCTGTGGCCCTTTTCTCATGTCCCAAAAAAGGAAGCTTAGTCATTTTGCCATGAAGACATGATTCATAAATTGGATATGACTTAGAAGTCAACAGACTCAATAGCCCAATTTTCTCCAATTTGTTAACCCTATCTTCTGCTATATGACCTTGCCTTAGGTTCCATAGATACCTATCATTTGGACTATCTCTGAGTCATTTTGATCTTATGGTATTCACATTTTGCTTGATATTAAAGATAGATACATCAATATGTAATTGATAGAGATCGTTAATGAGGAAACCACTTGTAATTTTATTTCTTTCATAAAGAATATTACAATGGTCCTTAAGAAAACTAGTTACATAACCTTCTTGTGCTAAGTATGAAATAAAAATCAAATTTCTGCTTGCAGCAAGCACATAATAATAATCCCTAGGTATTAAATCTAAGTCAGATGGTAGTTGAAGAGTGTAGGTTCCTATGGCCACAGCAGCAACTCTTCCTCCATTTTCGATGCATAGGATCATCTCACCATCCCTCAGCCTCCTGCTATCCTCAAGATTCTACATGAAAGTGCATAAATGAGCACTAGAACCAGAGTCAAGCACCCAACTGGATGTAGAAGAAACCATAAGGTTAGATTCAATAATGATCATACCTTCAAAAGGACATATCTCCTTCTTATTCTTCAGGGTGGCCAGGTATATAGGGCAGTTTCACTTCCAATGGCCATCAGTATTATAATGAAAATACTTTTCTTTGTCAGCGGCCTTCTTCTTCAGCTCTGCTTTCTTTTTCTTTCCATCTTCCATCTTCTGCCTTTTTACAGACTTCTTCTTTCCAAAAGACTTTCTCTCGAAAGAAGTCCGTTCCATAGCAAGTACTGAGCCTTTAGAACCTTTCATAGAAAGCTCAGCAGTAACTAATATGTTCATAAGCTCGACCAAAGTACTCTAAATTTTATGCATATGGTAGTTCATGATGAACTGTCCATATGCATCAGTCAAGGATTGCAGAATTATATCATTCTGTAGATCCTGGTCTAACTTCACTTCAAGCTTCTTAAGCTCTTCTAAGTTCTTGATCATCATTAGACAATGATCTTGGACTGACTGTCCATCATGCATTTTAGCCTTAAACAGTCATTTAGTGATCTGATATTTGGCTGTGTGACTCGTTCATCAAACAACTCTTACAGGTGAGCCAACAATTGGTGGCAGTCTTAATATTTTCATGTTGGTGCTAAAGCTCATTAAACATCGAGCCCAACATGTAGTATCTGATCTTATTATCTTCATCCATCCATTTGTCAAGAGATGCTCTCTATTCAGCAAATGGATGGGCTGATAAGGTGGGGGGATCCTAATCCAATACATGAGTTAAATTCTTGAAATCCAAAATGATTTTGAAGTTTCGAAGCCAATTCTTATAATTGGGTCTGATCAGTCTATGGGCGTCTAGGATACGGGCTAGTGGGTTGGATGCAGACATTTTCCTTTTCCTGTAGAGAGCCAAATTTTTTAGTTAGATTTTGTAATTAAAACTTGAATAATTTATTTAGGAATTTGATTTTTAAACAAATTAGCTTCCACTATTCTTTTGGATCCCTACACTCCCTCTGTAGAGATGCAAAAATCTCCACGATTAATGATTTCTAGTGGATGGTGCAGTCCCACCAACTGACTCATCACCTCACCTAACAGTTATTGATGATGGGTTAGCCAATAAGTAAACAACTCTTATCCAATGATTCTCTAATCATGGTGCACCCAAGCTTAGTTTCTAATTCATGAATCTCACCGTGTTCGAAATATTGATCCACTTCTTAGTTAAGTCAGACCCATCATTTGCACAGATTGGATTTCTAATTGGGTCTCTCACTGTATCCAAAATATTGAACCCAATCCATCCTCCAGTCCATAGCATCCACTGCCTAATAGACATGGTTGTGTGTTCTCAGTGCAACTGAACCACTATGACCAATCGAAAACAATCAACCCCGAGAAGGACCTGCACATCTATAATGGTGGAAGATCTTAGACTTAATCTTTTCTTAGGGAGATTTGATTTAGATCTTTTTAAACTTAACTTGACATAGTCATAACCATTATGACTAACCTAGTGGCATGGGTTAGCTCAGATTATTAGCCACATCAGATCAGGACTGAGATGACAAATATGGTCAGGTAAGTGAGACCGATGGAAGGGATATGCCATTAACTCGATAAGAATGCATTCGAGTCGAGTAGCTCCCAATTAAAAATTAGTCGATCGTATCTGCCAAACTTACCTTAAACACCAAATTATTGAGCTAGAATCAATCAAGTTAGCCTACAATCCAGACTCTAACCACTAAGCCTGATTAGGTCTTAACTTGATCGATCACTTATGTGACTCGACCTTGATCCAGACTTAATCCTATTAGGTTGGTCAATTTAAGCACTCTTGATTCCATCTAACCGACTCTTGATTCAGTTTGATCAATCGCTAGACCCAATTGAGCTTCCCAAGCTCGAATTCAATTTTATAAATATGTCTTAGATCTAAAAAATTTTAATTTTAGATCTAATATATTTTATAATCTTAATTCTTAATTAAGTTTAGGATTCATAAACAAAATATATAAATAAAATTCTAGGATTTTAGGATCTAAAATTTTGCATAAAATAAGTTTTTGATTTCTGATTAAGGTCGAACGTGCAGCACCCCTACACATTATAAGAATACCCCATCGAATGGGAGGAGAGGGCGTTTAAATCCTACTTCATTCTTATGATCGGACGGCCAAGGAGAATGCCTTAATTAGAAATATGATGAATGTATAAAACTAGTTAGAACTACATATATATCACATATATAAAATTGATCTAATTTAAAAACATGTTTTGCATACATCTCATGTATCAAATTATGCATGTTTTCAAATTTAAATTATCTCATAAATATCTAAAAAATAAAATTTAAATTTGATCATATCAAATTAAATTTATTCAAGATAATTTTATAGAATTATTCTACAACTAGTCTAAACATGCATCTATCATATCTCATATGAATAAAACTAAATAAATTTATTTTTTATTTTTTAAATCTAATTATAATATTTATAATATTAAAAAATAATAAATAAATAGATCTAAAATCATAATTAATCAAATTAAAACTATGATCATCCTAGACTACACGTAGAATAATTCTATTCCTAGTCTAGTCATGCATCGTATATATCTTAAATCTAGATTATTTAATTTTTTTAATTTTTAATTTTAGATCTAATAATATCTAATATGACATATGAAATTATCTAATTATTAGATTAAAATTATTTTAAAATTAAATCTAAATAATTATGGAACCTGGCTCTGATACTAGTTGAAGAAAAAAATCCTATTTTCTGGGTCAGGTTCGTTCAAATCTGATTTGATCAAGAGAAATATTTTAAAAAAATTTTCTTAAATCTAAATTAGATCTAAGACTCCTTAGATCTGATTTTATCAATCTAATAAAATAAAAATAAATTAAATTAAATCTAATTTAATTATACCTTGTTATGGATAATACTATTATCCTATGATGATCCCGATGTTTGCCTGAGGTTTTGGATGTAGCCATGCAAGTACCTGACCTTTATCGGTATCCACTTGGACGAAATCTAAAGATCTTCTCCTTTTCAATCTGTACTCTAAAAATTAGATCTAGATCTAATCTTGAAGATCTTCAAAATACCTTTTGAAGATCGGATGTTATCTCTTGCAGCAGTGCTGCCTTCTTCTTTCTTATCGCCTTTCTCTTGCTTGGATCACACCAAACTCGAGCCCACAGCTTCTTGGGCATGGAGAGGAGAGAGAGGATCTAAAAGTGGCATGGAGAGGGAGGAAGAGAAGCCTTGTGGCATGGGAAAAGGGTAGAGGATCTAAATCTTAGGCATAGATAGGGTTTATATAGACCCTGCTGTGCCATGCAGTGCCACATCATCTCAGCCAATCATAGCTCTTTGTGCAATCAGATCTAAATCTGATTGATGGGATGATATCATTTGATCTAATCAGATTAGAGTCCCTCACAAACCTCCTTAGGTGGTGCTAAGACTGATCAAAGAAGACTCTTTGGTGCCACCTTAGTATGAAGCAATAAGCAACTGAAGTCCCATCTGTATGGGACTCCAATCCTTATCCACTTTGGGTGCATGCCTTCCTAGGCATGTACCCCTTGCCTTTCTGCTATTTAGTAGGAGGACAAGGGTCAAAGCTCTCTCCTATGGGTGCATGACACATGGGTAGATGTCTAAGCAATATTTGATCAAAGTCCAAAGACAAAATTTAGCAGGTGATAAAAAATGGCTGGTGTTGTCTCAAATTTATCTCATAAATTAAGACAACCCTTTTCTGACCTAGACAAGTTCCAGTCAGATCAAGTAAAGATTTTTGAGTGAGCTCAAACATATTTAGCTCAGTCAAGACAACTTTTAATGATTATTGAAGGAGAATATCAGGCTCAATCATATGCTAGCATGATTTTCTTGAATCTAATTGAATCTTATTCAAATCAATTGAACTGAGTTAGTCCAATTGATGATATTCAGATCCAAATCCTTATTTGTGTGACCCAGTTAGGTTCAGTTTCATATGATAATGGAATATGTCATGATCTCTATCATCGACATCATCGAAACACCTTCCGATGGATCAAAACTTTTTTGATTCAGACAACTAGTATGATCGATCATCCAAATCATTCTAATTGCTCTCAAAATTCATCAATGATACCTTACAGCATATGGTGGAAATCCATCAGAACTGAAAATGAATCTCTCAGTGCAGTTACCTGTGTGATTAAGTTCCTCCATCTTGAGTTTCGATTGGATTAGGGTTAAGGTGATCTCATCAAATCCTAATTTCCATCATATGAATTAATCATTCGATTCAAGTTCAATGTGAAAATCCTAATAGAAACTCTTTCTATTATTTCACTCTGCCAAGGCCATGGTGAAGAGAAATCCTGATTTCTCGATCCAGGTTCGTCCAGATCTGATCAGATCAAGAGATATATTTCAAAAAAAATTTTCTTGATTCCAATCAGATCTTGATATGTTTTAGATCTGATTCTTATTATTTTAATAAAATAAAATAAGATAAATTAAATCAAATTTAATTTACCTGATTTGGGTAATCCTATTACCCTGTAGATGATCCTGATTGCAGCGGAAGGTTCTGGATCTAGCCACGCAAGCGCCTGGCCTCTACCGGTATCCACTCGGGTTGGATCTGGAGATCCTCTTCTTCTCTATCACACCTCCAAAAATCAGATCTGGATCTGATCTGGAGGATCTTCAAAACTCCTTTTGAAGATCAGCAGTCGTCCTTTGCAGCAGTGCAGCCTTCTTCTTTTGATCGCCTTTCTTTTGATCTGGAACGCACCAACCTAAGTCCAAAACTCTTTTGGACGTGGAGAGGAGAAGGAGGAGAAGTTTAGGCATGGAGGAAGAGGGGAGAGGCAGCCTTGGGGCGTGGGAAATCTCTATTCTAATTTCATTTTATTGGAATCTGAGTTGGGCGCAGGGTCTTATTTATAGACTAAGCGTGATCCAACTCCTCTTCCTCCCAACCAATCACAACCCTTTGTGAAATCAGATCTAAATCTGATTGGTGGGAATAGAGACCCCTGGATTCCTCCTTAGAGGGCGCCTAAGACCAGTCAAACTGGATTCTTAGTAGAACTCTGATTGGAATCCAAAAGGGAGGTGGAGTCCTTGTCCAACAAGGACTCCAAGGCGCCTCCAACTTGGGCGCACGCCTAGGGTGGCGTGCGCCCTCCTCCTTGCCAGGTTCTGGCAGGGGGACAGGCCCCCACCAGCTCTCCAATAGGTGCATGACACGTGGACAAAAGTCAAAGTGTCAATGGTCAACATTTGACCAGTCAAAGGTCAACTTTTGACCAAAGTCAAAAAGGACCAAGAAATGGCAGGTGACCAAAAATGGCAGGTCATGTCTTATAAAATAAGACAACCTTCTCTAACTTGGACAACCTCCAGTCAGACCATATGAAGGCCTCTGATTGAGCACAAACTCCTTTGGCTCAGTCAGGACAACTTATTTATGATAGTAAAAGAAGAACGTTAGGTTCAATCGAGTGCTAGCACGATTTCCTTGAACCTAATTGAATCTCATTCAGATCAATTGAACTAGATCAGTTCAATTGATGATCACCAGATTCAAACCCTTGTTTGTGTGACCCAGTTAGGTTCAGTTCTGTATGGTAATGGGATATGTCATGATCTCTATCATCGACATCATCGAAACTCCTTTCGATGGATCAGAACTCTTCTGATTCGAACAGCTAGAATGATCGATCATCTAAATCATTCTAATTGCTCCCAAAATCCACCAGTGACACCTAGCAGTATATGGTGGCAACCCATCAGAGCTGAATGCGAACCTCTTGGTGCAGCTACCTGTGTGATTAAGTTCTTCTATCTTGAGCCCCGATCAGATTAGGGTTAAGGTGAACTCGTCAAACCCTAGTCTCTGTCATATGATGTAATCATTCGATTCGAGTCCAATGTGAAAATCTAAATAGAAACTCTTTCTATTATTTCACTCTACCATGGCCATGGGCTTCTGGACTTGATTCTCATGATCATCATAGGGCTGCTCCTCTACCACCGAGGTAGATAGATTCCATCTTGATGCAATCCAGTTCCTACAATGAACATGCTATAGCCAACATACACCTCAGGGTTCCATATGGCTAGGAGACCGAGTAATGGTGTAGTCAAACTATAACACCCTCAAGGTGAACTGCCGATGCATCTCAGGTCAAAGAACCAGACACACTACTGCAGCATCGAGTCAGTCATTGACGAGAAGGTAGACTTCCTAATGACTACTCGAGGTGGTCACGCTCAGTGCCCTCGTTCTCTAACGAGTACCTATACTCTCGCTCCGGTGTCTCCACACCGTAGACTCAAGACTCATCTACTAAAGAGAAGCGATCGTACACCAACCTTCCGGATCAATCACCATCCTCGTGATGATCCTATGGTCGGGAGCTGTTTATGAGTTAATAATGATTATTCATGTCTTAAATTTTCAACTCTTGAAAATATGAATTATCATTACCATTAACTCAAAGGATGTATCACAGACACTAAATACACAGGTGTGATAGAAAATAACCCATTTTATTAATTATAGTCAAAATTACAATTTTGCCCCTAGAAGTGTATTACAAGTGTCAGCCAATTCTGGCTTCTAGGGCACATATATCTAACAATCTCCCACTTGTCCTAAAGCCAATTGGCTACAAGTCTAAGTCCCATCTTCTCAAGGTGGGCTTCGATCTTCTGCTGGCCCAACGGCTTTGTAAGTGGGTCTGCCACATTATCTGCGGAGTTGACTCTCTTGACCTCAACGTAACCTTTCTCAAGGTAATCGCGGATGAGATGATATCGCCGCTCAATGTGCTTGGACTTTTGGTGAGACCTCGGCTCCTTAGCAAGGGCTATGGTGCCATTGTTGTCGCAGTAAAGAGGAATGGCATCTGATGGCATTACTCCAATTTCTACAGCAAACTTCTTGTACCAGAATGCTTCCTTTGCAGCCTCTGATGCAGCTATATATTCTGCTTCCATGGTGGAATCTGCTATCACAGTTTGCTTGGAACTCTTCCAGCTGACAGCTCCACCATTGCATACAAACAGACTTCCAGATGTCGACTTTCGATCATCTATATCAGACATGAAGTCCGAGTCTGTGTATCCTTGAACTTGGAGTTCTCCATTACCAAAGACCAACATCATATCCTTAGTTCTTCTCAAGTACTTAAGGATACATTTCACAGAAGTCCAGTGTTCTTCACCTGGATTTGACTGATATCTGCTTGTGACACTCACAGCATGGGCTATATCAGGTCGTGTACATAGCATGGCATACATGAGGCTCCCTATTGCAGAAGCATAAGGGATCTTGCTCATGCGTTCTATTTCCTCAGGTGTGCTGGGGCACATCTTCTTGGAAAGATGAATACCATGTCTGAAGGGTATTAATCCCCTCTTAGAGTTTTCATACTAAACCTCTTTAGTACTTCCTCTATGTACATCTTCTGTGAAAGTCCTAGCATCCTATTCGGTCTATCCCTATAGACCTTAATTCCTAGAATAAAGGATGCTTCACCTAGGTCTTTCATGGAGAATTCCTTGGACAACCACATCTTGACTGATGTCAACATGGGAATATCATTCCAATAAGGAGGATGTCATCCACGTACAATACGAGGAAGACAACAGCGCTCCCACTGACCCTTTTGAAAACACATGGTTCCTCTTCGTTTTTGATGAAACCAAACTTTTTGATCACATCATTGAAACGAGTGTTCCAGCTCCGAGATGCTTGCTTAAGTCCATATATGGACCTTTGCAGCTTGCAAACCTTGTGATCAGTATCACTGGATGTGAAACCTAGCGGCTGTTCCATATAGATATCTTCCTCAAGATATCCATTTAGGAATGCCGTTTTCACGTCCATTTGCCATATTTCATAATCGAAATAGGCTGCAATGGCAAGCAATGTGCGGATGGATTTTAGCATAGCTACCAGGGAAAAGGTATCCTGATAGTCAATGCCTTCACGTTGACTATAACCTTTTGCCACCAGTCTAGCCTTGAATGTCTCCACATTCCCATCTGCACCAATCTTTCTCTTGAAGATCCATTTACACCCAATAGGTACTATACCTTCTGGTGGATCTACCAAGGTCCAGACTTGGTTTGAGTGCATCGAGTCGATCTCTGACTTCATTGCCTCAAGCCATTTCTCGGAGTCGATATCTGATATCGCCTCATTGTAGGTTTTGGGATCATCACCATGAGCACCATTACCTATGAGGAACATTTCCTCTACGTCCTCTGAAATAATACCTAAGTATCTTTCAGGGGGACGGGAAAAACTCTTTCCGATCTACGAGGTGGAGGAGGTAGTGTTCTTATTGGCTCAACCTGATTTGGTTCCACTTGGTCCTTAGCTCTTTCCACTTGTGAGACTTTCTCATCAAGCTTAATCTGCTTTCCAATGCCACTATCTTGAATAAACTATTTTTCAAGAAATATGGCATGTCGACTCATAATCACATTGTGGTCTTCTGGAATGTAGAAATAGTATCCTAATGACTCTTTAGGATATCCTATGAATCGAGCTCTGAAGGACCTAAACTCTAACTTGTCCGCTTGTTGTCTTTTGACATAAGCCGGACAACCCCAAATTCTGAGATGACTCAGACTTGGTTTCTTACCGTGCCATATCTCATACGGTGTGGTAGGAACGGTTTTAGAGGGAACCCTATTCAGTAAATAGATTGAAGTTAATAATGAATGTCCCCAAAGAAAATCAAGGAGGTCTGTGAAGCTCATCATGGATCGAACCATATCCAATAGAGTCCGATTTCTCCATTCTGAAACCCCGTTGAGTTGAGGTATTCCTGGCGGAGTCCATTGAGAGACTATGCCATTTTTCTTAAGATAGTCTAGGAATTTCTGGCTAAGGTATTCACCTCCTCGATCTGATCGAAGAACCTTAATGGGTTTTTCAGTTTGTTTTTCTACTTCATGTCTGAATTCTTTGAACTTTTCAAAAGCTTCAGACTTATGTCTCATAAGATACACATACCCATACCTAGACAGATCATCGGTAAAGGTAATGAAGTAGACAAAATTGCCTCTAGCCGGCACATCGAATGGGCTGCATACATCAGTATGTACTAGGGCAAGGAGATCTGTGGCCCTCTCCCCATGTCCAACAAAAGGGAGTTTAGTCATTTTGCCTTGAAGACAAGATTCACAAGTTGGATATGACTCAAAAGTCAATGGACTCAATAGCCCATATTTTTCCAATTTGTTAATCCTATCTTCTGCTATATGACCTAATCTCAGGTGCCATAGATATCTGTCGTTTGGACTATCCCTAGGTCGTTTGGCATTCACGTTTTGCTCGAATAATGAGCATACCTCCAGAAGGACCTTCCTTCTTGTTCTTTAGGGTGGCCAGGTAAATAGGGCAGTTCCGCTTCCAATGGTCATCGCTGTTGCAATGGAAACACTTTCCTTTGACATCGACCTTCTTCTTCGGTTCTGCCTTCTTCTTCTTTGATCCTTCCATCTTTTGCTTTTTCACAGACTTCTTTTTCTTTCCATAAGACTTTCTTTTGGAAGAAGTCCATTTCATAGCAAGAACTTAGCCTTTAGAACCTTTCATAGAAAGCTCAGCGATAACCAGCATATTCATCAACTCGGCCAAGGAATTTTGAAGTTTATGCATGTGGTAATTCATGATGAATTGCCCATATGCATCAGTCAAGGATTGCAGAATAATATCGTTCTGCATCCAAGTCCAACTTCACACCGTGCTTCTCAAGCTCTTCCATGTCCTTGATCATTGTCAGACAGTGATCTTGGACTGACTGCCCATCACGCATCTTAGCCTTGAAAAAGTCATTCTTGCTGACTTGATATTTGCTTGAACTCTGTAACCAAACATCTCCTAGGTGAGCAACATTGCGAGCAGTCCCGATATCTTCATGTTGGCGTTGGAGCTCATTCAGACATCGAGCCCAAATGAGTATCTGGCCTTATTTGTCTCATCAATCCATTTTTCAGAGACGCTCTCTGTTCAGTGGATGGACGAGCTGGTAAGGTGGGAGGGTCCTGGTCCAAAACATGTGTTAACTTCTCTGAATCCAAAATAATTTTGTAGTTCCTGAGCCAATCTTTATAATTGGGTCCAGTCAGTCTATGTGTGTCTAGGATACTGCCAGTGGGTTGGACGCCAATTTTCCTGTAGAGAGTCAAAGATCTAGTTAGATATTGTAATTTTTGACTAACCAATTTGTTTAGGATTTTATTTTTAAACAAATTAGCTCCCACTATTTCTCGGATCCCTACACTCCTCTGTAGAGATGCGAAAATCTCTACGATTCCCTTGCACTAGAACCATCAGCAAATCTGGTAGGCCTTCTAACATGCCCATGTTCAGTTTCTCGTGCCATATCAACCTATCTTGGTTAAGATTAGTATTCATCAAACTTTTTAGTTGGGTGATAACTAGGCCTCACATTCATAATGATTTAATTTACCTCAACATAGCGGTCTACCCCCACACATGTTCTCCTCAAACTTAAACCCTAATGATCAAAATACTAAATTTCGATATCACTTATATTAGAGTCCCTAGTGATCTTAACCTTATATTCAAATATCACTTAAGTCATAGTTCCTAATTGTTGCCCAGTTATGAAACCAAAGAGAAGGGGTGGGGGAGTGAATTGAGTTTTTGAAATTTTAAAGCTGACTTATAACTATAAGGGTTATGTAATGATTAGCAAGGTATATGTAGTGAGTGAATAAAGCAAAGTGCAGAAATAAGATGCAAGTATGCAAGAAAATAAAAAAATGAAGACAGAGAATAAGTAAGCACACCATAAATAATCAAGGCTTATAGTGGTTCATTGCCAACCTTACACCTACATCCACTTCCCAAGCTCCTACTTAAAAATTCAAATCCACTAAACGTATTCAACAAGAATACAACATCGGTACCTCCAACCCTAGCTATCCCAAGTTAGAAAACTTATTTTTTGGGTACAAGCCAATCCAATACAATCCAATTTAAGGTTCAAATCAACCTTCCCAAGTTTTGGAATTTTTCTAAAACTTAAAATCAAGAAAAAATAGAGTATGAGAGTTAATGACTAAGAAATACAAGTTTAGCTCCCTTAATGAGCAAATAAAACTTTAAGAACACTTTACACAACTAAGAAGAAAGCTTTTCTGATTTTTCTCAAGATTGTTGAAGACTTGAATGAGCTCTTGAGGAATAGGTGAACTTGAAATGAAAGCTTCTTTTGCTTGAAGAGAGCTTTTTGCTAGGATTGAAATGAATGCTTGATTATCCTTATGTTTTCCTTCCTTTTAGAGCTTTTTATATCTTCAATAGATGTTGGAGAGAATTTTGGGTAGATTTGTAGCCATTGGAGAGCTTTAAATGTGCATTAAATACGAACAAAATGGGCTAAAAACTAGCCATTGCGAAGATTTTTCATCACAGGGGTCGACCCTAGGATCATCCCCTACAGAGGGGTCGATCTCTATTGCACAGAATAGAAAACCCAATATTCTATCTTTTTGACATATAGAACTATAGAGGTCGTGCCAGGGGTTGACCTCAGGATCATCCCCTTTGGGCATGCCGGTCATAGGGGTCGACCTCTATTACACAGAATAGAAAACCCATTGTTCTATCTTTTTGACCTACAGAACTATAGAGATCGACCTTGGGGTCGACCCCTGGCATAGGGGTTGACCTCAGGGTCACCCCTTTGGGTGTACTGATCAAAAGATGGTGTGCCAATCAACCCTTTTAGTAGGGGTCGATCCTTTTCTTCAAAACTAATTTTCTTTCAAAATATGCATCTAAAATCATGAAACTACCTTCAATAGATCAAAAATCTTCTATACTTGCTCTTGAGGCTTTTGAATCAGAACTTGATGAAATTATGATTTTTCTCCTAAAATATAATAATTTTTTTTTAAGTCAAAATCATTAGTAATTCCCTCAAATATTTTGTAATCATCAAAATCAATTCTTAGAGCAATAATCTTCTCCTTTTTGATGATGACAAAACACTTAAGCAAAAGCAAAATATAACATATATGAAGCATTAATTAAGAGTTTTAAATTTATGAAGATGCATCACTTAAATGTTATAGCCAGTCATTTGAATAAAATATATCATAAGTAGTTTGAAGATTGCTTATAAGATTATTTTCTTTGACAAATTTGCTTATTGCCCAATCCTATTTCTCTACTCCTTCTTTTTGACATCATCAATTACGATCTTAAGAGATTTTTAGAGAAAATAAATAAATAAAAAAAAGATTCTCCCTCACTATATTTCTCATATTTTGCTGTTGAAATAAGAGTTTATAAAGAAAATGCATACAATAATCATATAGGACATTTCAATTTGCTCACATACAAGACATTGCCATTCATAACATTTCATAGTACATATATAAGATATTTCTCACATCACATTATTGTAACATTTCAATTTGATGCTATTCATAAAAAAAAAATTGATCCAAATGACATTCATAGAAGTTAAGAGCATACATACATACATACATACATACATACATACATACATATATATATATATTGCAAATATAACCAAAGTCATAATAAATGATAGTATATAAGAGTTAGAACATAATGCCAAATTGCTAAGAAGTCATAAGTCATTAATACATATAAAAGTCATGGATACCCAAAAAATATAATCATCCATGAGTCAATCAGCCAAAAAGTACAAAGGCCATAAGTTAGATCTCAGATACATATATAAGTCTGACTATATTAGATCTAATAGATATCATGGTTGGATGCATCAGAATCAGAAGAGTCAGAGATATGATGAGGAGTATCAGGATCAAAGCCATGGGCACATCCTCGACCATGTCTGCCTCGGCCATGGGTAGAAGTACGGGCACAAGCAGTTGGATGAGAGGGCCTGGTAGGAAATGAAGATGAAGTCTAGGATAGGAGAATGAGTCTGATGGAGTTAAGCTATCCTACTGCTCTCGATAACATTTGCATGAGAGTGCCAATAATAGTAGAGACATCCTTACTAGATCCTCTGATCTCATCCCTCAAAGACTGAATCCCAGCCTCTAATGCACGATGAAGACTGTCACCCTCTGCTGACAAAGTAGAGATCAAGGGAACAAACTCACTCAATTGAGGGATCCCCAATCCCATCACTTGCCTCTGAAGATCCAACACCCTCCCAATCAACCTCAGTACCGAACCCTCTAGCTCCTCAAAATGAGTAGACATAGCGGTAAGCATCTAAAATACTATAAAGATATATGGAGCCATCGACTGGTCTGATAGGGGATCAGCCTGAGATGTCACCTTCTGAGCAAATCCTGAGGTGGCAAACTGCTAGGACAGGATAGTGGCAACCTGCTAGAAAATTAACTAAATCTGATCATCTGCAAGTCTAACCATTAAGGGATTTACTCTGCTCCCTGACTGTGGTACAATAGAATCTCTCCTCACAGACTCATAAGGACCTACCTTATGATCTGATATAAACTGAATATCCGGTGAAGCTCTCCGCTCACAAGGTGGTGAAGGTCCTTCCTCCTTTGGTCTATCCTCTTCCTCCTCAACTCCCTTCGACCAATTGCCATTACTTTTTAAAAAACCCATACGGTGTAGAGTGTGATGGTTGATGGTGTCAGTGTGTGATAATCTAGCAATAGGCTCCCCCTCAAAATAGACTCCAAACCTCCTAAAAACTAAGGTGAGGCCCATACCATAAGGCAAGTGAGCCTTAAATCTATTTAGGGTCTCTCTTATGGCCTCAATTATAAGTAAAGGGAGGTTTAGGGGGTCTCAGTGATCATATGATACATAATGCAGATGTCCCTATTAGATAAAAGATCGTGTCTACCACTCCTAGGGACAAATAACTTGGTGATCATGTAGTGTAACAATCTCATCTCCATTGAAAAAAATTTAGCTTCCAATTTGTTTAAACATCCTCCATATTCCCTTCCCAAAATAACTCTCAATCCCTCTTACTTATGAGCAAGTTTCATTTCTTTGTATCCCTCATAAGGTAAATATAAAATCTTTCCTAAGTGGACTGGATCAAGTACAATCTCAATATCCTTAACAAATGATCTTACTATTCCATTGGAATAACTTAGATTTAGGTAAAATTTTCTTACTAAATTGACATATATGGCTTCCTTTAACTGATAGTAAAACTTCCATCCCTAACTTTTAATTTTTGAAATCACACTGAATCCTTCTTTTTCAAAGAATCTAAAGTCTATATTTTTCCTGAGTTCAACTCTACGGACAGAGAGGGGTACCTTGCTTGGGGTGAGAGGAGACTGAGATGGAGTAGAGATTGGGCTTGGAGTAGGAGTTGGAGCAGGTGGAGACGTTGGAGCCATTCTTTGAAGGGGAGAGGCCAACGGATGGAAGAAGAGGGTTTTGGAATAAGGCTTGCTTGAGGTCTTGAATTCGCCCAAAAAAGAGAGAAATGGAGAGGGCATTAGCTTCCTTGAGTGATTTAGGGAGGAGAACATGAATGTTTGGAGATTTTACCCCAATTTTTGTAGTTGAGGATGGGGCAAGAAGGCTTGTTTTTTATGGAAGAAGGGGAGAAGGTGAGGTTGGCCTATTTGGCCAAAGAAGATGATCCTTTTCCCAAATAAATTAAGGCACTTGATGGGTTTTAATAAAAAAAGACTAAAATGCCCTAGGATTGGCCCCTAGGTTGACCCACGGCACAAAAAATTTCATAAAAAGATAAAAAAATTCCAAAAAAAAATTAGAACTTAAAGGGGAGGAATCTATTTAAGAGATTGATCATATGAAGGGTAGATTTGAGTTTTTAAGAATAGAAAAATGAGAATTAAGCTCAAAATTTGGTTCAAAAAAATTTTGGCAAAATGAACTTGGAATCAAAAACATACTTAGGTTGATGGATCAAGGATTCCTATTTTTCTCCTAATTTCATAAAATCTATCTTTATTTAAGGCCTTAGTAAAAATATCAGTCAATTATTTTTCAGTACAAATATACTCAAGAATTATATCATTATTTTGAACATGCTTTCTTATAAAATGATGCCTTATTTCAATGTGTTTTGATCTAGAGTGTTGAATTAGATTTTTAGTTAAATTAATGGTACTAGTATTATCACATCTTATGAAAGTTTTGTAAAGTTTAATACCAAAGTCTTCAAGTTATTGCTTAATCCATAAGATTTATGCACAGCAACTTTTGACTGCAATGTATTCGATCTCGGTCGTAGACAATGCTACCGAATTTTGCTTCTTATTAAATTAAGAGATTAACTCCTAAGAATTGACAAGTTTCACTAATGCTTTTCTTGTCTAATCTACATCCAGCAAAGTTTGCATCTGAATATCCTATTAAGTCAATTGATGAATTCTTAGAATACCATAATCCTAGGATTTGAGTTTCTTTTAGATATTTAAATATTTTTTTAACAGCATTTAAATGTAATTCTTTTAGATTAGATTGAAAATAAGCATATAAGCAAATACTAAATATGATATCTGGCCTACTAGTAGTAAGATACAATAAAGAATCATCATGCCTCTATAAAATTTTGAATCAATACTTTTATCTCCTTCATCCTTGTCAAGCTTACAACTGGAGGCTCATGGAGGACAATAGCTTTTTGAGCTCTCCATCCCACAAATCTCTTTAGCAGCTCTATTTGTGTACTTGGCGTTTGGGTTGATAGAGAATCCCCCTGTCTTTTATTTGTTTGATTTTAAAGTTCGAGAAAGAATGTAAGTTCATCCATCATGCTTCTCTCGATACTCCCCCTACATTAGCTTGCAAAATTATTGACATGAAGGTTCATTATAATTCCAAATATATAATCATCACATTAATATTTGTAATACTAAAAATATCATCATGATTTTTTTTAATGAAAAGAGTAGTGTCAACATTTTCTCTAAAAAATTATTATTAACACAAAATATTACTAGAATCTTCATACCAAGTTCTAGGTGCTTGTTTCAATCATATGGTGCTTGTTTAATTTGAAAAATATGGTTAGAAAAGGCATGATTTTCAAAAATCAGGAGGTTATTCTACATGAACTTCTTCGATAATATAATCCATTAAAACAATACTTTTAACATCCATTTGAAATAATCTAAAGTTCATAAAGGCAAGCAATACAGCAAGTACAGAGTCTAATGGCTTCTATCTAGCAATCGTGCAAGAGTTTCAATCAATTCAATTCTCTCTTCTTGATTATATTTCTTTACCAATTAACTTGCTTTTAATTTTCTAACTATATTTTTAATTTTCCATCTAATTATTTCTATATATCCATTTGTACCAATTAAGATGATTTTTTAGGCTTGATACAAAGTTCATACATTATTTTTTAAAATTGATTAAGTTCTTCTTACATTGCATAATCCATTAT
>QRFJ01000093.1:2373843-2575364 GCA_006176705.1 Cocos nucifera | reverse complement strand
GAGCGAGGTATATAGGTACTCAAAAGGACGGGGCACTGCGCGGACCAGCTTCAAGAGTCATCAGAAGTTAGCCTTCTTGTCAATGACTGGACTTGAGCTATAGTGGTATTTGGTTCTGACCTGAGTGCATGATGTTCACCTGAGGGTGTTATAGTTTGACTATACCATAACTCGATCTGCCTATACCATCAAATCCTGGGTATATGTGGGCTATAGCCATGTTCATTGTAGGAATTGGGATTGCACCATAAGGATCTATTACCTCATAAATGAGAAGAACCCTATGTTCAATTGAGATCAAATCATAAGCCCAAATGTGTTCAGATATTGTGCACCTAGGAAGCCGATGGCTGACATTTGTATACATTCTAATGGCAATATTAATTTTGACTATATTAATAAAATGGGTTATTTTCTATACACCACTGTGTATTAGTTCATGTGATACATCCTTTGAGTTAAGGTAATAATTCATATTTCAAGAGTTAAAATTTAAGACATGATAATCATTATTAACTTCATAACAGCTTCCGACCATAGATCATACTAGGATGGTGATTGATCCGGAAGGTTGGTGTACGATCGCTTCTCTTTAGTAGATGAGTCTTGAGTCTACGTGTGAACGAAAGTGAAAGTATAGTACTCGTTAAGAGAACGAGGGCACTGAGCGTGACCACCTCGAGTAGTCATTAGGAAGTCTACCTTCTCGTCAATGACTGACTGATGCTGCAGTAGTGTGTCTGGTTCTTTGACCTGAGATGCATCGGCAGTTCACTCTGAGGGTGTTATAGTTTGTATACACCATTACTCGGTCTCCTAGCCTATGGACTGAGATGTGTGGCTATAGCTGTCATTGGTGTAACTGTTGCATCAAGATGGGTCTATCTACCTCGGTGTGGTGAGATGGAGTGGCAGACCCCTATGATAATCAGAGAAAGTCTGCGAAGCCCATGGCCATGGCAGAGTGAAATTAATAGAAGAGTCTATTTAGATTTTCACATGGACTCGAATCGAATGTATATCATATGAGAGAACTAGGGTTTTGACGAGTTTACCTTAACACCTAATCTGATCGGGGCTCAAGATAGAAGAACTCTATCACACAGGTAATGCACCAAGAGGTTCGCATTATAGCTCTGATGGGTTGCCACCATATACTGCTAGGTGTCACTGGTGGAATTTTGGGAGCAATTAGAATGATTTAGATGATCGATCATTCTAGCTGTTCGAATCAGAAGGAGTTCTGATCCATCGAAAGGAGTTTCGATGATGTCTATGATAGAGATCATGACATATCCCATTACCATACAGAACTGAACCTAACTGGGTCAACAAACAAGGGTTTGAATCTGGTGATCATCAATTGAACTGATCTATTCAATTGATCTGAATGAGATTCAATTAGGTTCAAGAAATCGTGCTAGCACTCGATTGAACCTAACGTTCTTTCTTTTACTATCACAAATAAGTTTGTCCTGACTGAGCCAGGAGTTTGTGCTCAATCAGAGGCCTTCATATGGTCTAACTAGAGTTGTCCAAGTTAGAGAAAGGTTGTCTTTCTTATAAGACATGACTGCCATTTTTGTCACCTACCATTTTTGGTCCTTTTGACTTTGGTCAAAAGTTAACCTTTGACTAGTCAAATGTTGACCATAAGACACTTTTGACTTTTGTCCACGTGTCACGCACCTATTGGAAGAACTGGTGGGGCCTGTCCCCCTGCCCAGAACCTGGCAAGGGGAGGGCCAGCCACCCTAGGCGTGCGCCCAAGTTGGAGCGCCTTGGAGTCCTGTTGGACAAGGACTCCACCTCCCTTTTGGATTTTCCAATCAGAAGTTCTAACTAAGATCCGTTTGACTGGTCTTAGGGCCCTCTAAGAGGAATCCAGGGGTCTCTATTCCCACCAATCAGATTTAGATCTGATTTCATAAAGGGTTGTGATTGGTTGGGAGGAAGAGGAGTTGGATCACGCTTAGTCCTATAAATAAGACCCGCGCCCAACTCAGATTCCAATAAAATGAAATTAGAATAGAGATTTCCCACGCCCCAAGGCTGCCTCTCCCCCTCCTCCATGCCTAAACTTTCTCCTCCTCTCCTCTCAGTCCAAAAGAGTTTTGGACTTAGGTTTTGGTGCGTTCAGATCAAAAGAAAGGCGATCAAAAGAAGAAGCTGCACTCTTGCAAAGACGACTGCTGATCTTCCAAAAGGAGTTTTGAGATCCTCCAGATCAGATCCAATCTGATTTTGGAGGCGTGATAGAGAAGAAGAGGATCTCAGATCCACCTGAGTGAGATACCGGTGAGGCCAGGCGCTTGTCGGGCTAGATCCAGAACCTTCCGCTGCAATCAGGATCATCTACAGGTAATAGGATTCCAAATCAGGTAAATTAAATTTGATTTAATTTATCTTATTTTATTTTATTAAAATAATAAGAATCGATATGAACATATCAAAGATCTGATTGATCAAAGAAAATTTTTTTGAAATATATCTTCTTGATCTGATCAGATCTGGACGGAACCTTGGACTGAAATCAGGATCTTCCCTTCAGCTGATATCAGAGCCATGTTCTAAATTGTTTTAGAATCTAATTTTAAATTTATTTTTAATTAGAAAGATAAAGTTGATTTTAATGTCACATCAGATGTGATCAGATCTAAAATCAGAAAAATTAAAATAAGATGATTTGGATCAAGATTAAGAAGATATGCATGATAGTTCTAAGAATAGAATAGCTTCTATAGGAATAGTTTTGCATGTTTTTGATTTAATTGAATTAAAATCATATTTTAGATCTTCTTATTTACTATTTCTGGATATTATAGTATATATAATAACATTGATTAATAGGCAAATTAAAATTATTTAAATTTTTTGAACTATCATATTGAGATATGCCATTGATGCATGTCTTAGGACTAGTGATTAGAATAGTTTCTACATAATTATCTAGATTAGAATTTATTTTGATTTAGATCAATTATTAATCTAATTTTTAGTTATTATGAGATTAATTTAGATCTGAAATATGCATGATTTGATTACATAGATGTATGGCAAAATATGGCCTTTTGATTTAAGGATTTAATATTGTAATATGAGATTATGATAGATCATATAACTGTTTTGTAGATTTACATGTTCCTGATTAAGCGTTCCTTCGGCCGCCCGTCATAAGAACGAGAAGGGTTTAAAGGCCCTCTACTTTCATTCGAGATGGGCTGTTCTTATGATCGTGTAGGGGTGCTGCATGGTTACGTCCTTAACTCAGAAACACCAAAACTTACTTTCTGCAAAACCCTAGGATCCTGAACCTAGGATTATATTGTGCCATATATTTGTTTATGAACCACTTAATTAAGAAATTAAATTGGATGGAATAATTAATTATTTGTCTAAAATGAGAATTTCAGATCTAAAAATTCTAATATTGAGGTTGGGCGTTGGGTTAGGCTCCAATTAGGTCTAAGCGGCGTTGATCAAACCGAACAAGAGTTGGTTTAGAGGGGATCAACAATGCTTAAATTGACCAGCCCAATAGGATATAGATCTGGGTCAAAAGTCGAGTCAAAGATACAAGCACGACCTTAGGCCTCAGGGTTTAGAGTCTGGATTGGTAGGCTAACCAATTGGTTCTGACTCAACAATTTGGTGTCTAAGATTAAGTTTTGGCATAGCGACGCCGACTGGTTTTTAATTGAAAGCTACTCGACCTGAATGCATTCTTGTGCGACAGTTAATGGCATTATTCCTTCCACCGGATCTTACTTACCTGGCCCATCATCTGTTGCACAGTTCTGATTTTGAGGGTGGTCAATAATCCGAGCTAACCATGCCACTAGGTTAGTTAATTGTTATGACTAAGCCAAGTCTAGTTTAATGAGACCTGAACTCAATTCTCCCTAAGAAAGATTAAGTCCGAGGTCTTCACATTGTAGACGTGCGCCCTTCCGGGGATTGATTTCTTGCTAGGATACCAGTGGTCAGTTGCACCGGGAAGACGCAACCATGTCTATTAGCTTGGATGCTATGGGCTGGAGATGAGATTGGGCTTATATTTCGGATAACGGCTTGAGAGGACCCAATTAGGAAACCGTCTGATGGTACAATGGTGGGTCTGACTTAAACTAAGGAGTGGATCATATTTCGGATACGGTGAGGTTCTATGAATTAGAGACAAGTTTGGGTGCACCATGATTAGAGATCAGTTGACAAGAGTTGTCACTCATGGGTGGCTAACCTCACAATAAACTGTTAGGTGAGTGATGAGTCAGTTGGTTGAGACCGACCATCCACTAGATCATCACAGTCTCCTAGGCAGCAAGAAGACACCTCACCAACGCCGATTAGTGGCACACATATGCAAGAACACCCTAATGAGCCCATTGAAAATAGTCCAGGGATGGAGACCCCAAGTGAACCTGAAGTCTAGCTTGGGGAACATATAACTCCTGCTTAATTAATACAATTTTTGGTGTAAAAACAAACTATTGCTAGAGAAGATATGAGGATGATATTGGAGGTACTGTGAGAGCAACAATAGAAGATCATGGAACAACTAATATACGAGCGACAGTCTCAATAGTAGTAGTAGGGAGCTGGAAATCGATAAAAGCATCAAATCAGCTTGATAGACTTTAAGAAGTATGCACCAGTGGCATTCACTAGAACCTCTAACTCTATGGAAGCTGAAAATTGGTTAAAAGCAATAAAGAAAGTATTCCAAGCCCTGAGATGTCCTGCTGAAGAAAAGATTACTTTTGCCACCTTCATGTTGCAAGGTGAGGTAGCTAATTGGTAGGAGATGGAGATTAGAAAGTTAGGACCAAATGATACACCCTTTATATGAGAAGGATTTAAAAAAGTCTTCTATGAGAGATATTTTCCTTAAAGTATTTGATTCCAAAAATTCCAAGAATTTGATCAATTGGAATAAGGAAGTATGATGGTTACCCAATATGTGGCAAAATTTGAAAAGTTATCTACATATGCTCCAACATTAATAGTTGATGAGGGTCTTCATGCTTGAAAATTTGAAAATGGATTTAGAGGTCGAATTCAATAACAAGTGATTGCATTTGAATTACCTACTTATAAGTAGATCATTAACAAAGCTCTAATGATTGAGAAAGGACTTGATGATGCTCAAGTTGCAAAAAAGAAAAAATTGAAGAAAAGAAGCCGATCAAATGATCATCCTCAAGGTCAAAGTGGTGAATCCTTTGAGTCAAAAACCAAGAAATTGAGTTATGCTGTGGAAGGCAAAGAACAATTTCAAGATACTATTAAGTGTTACCGATGTGGTGGACCTTATTATCTAAGAAAATGCAAGTAATTCAATGGTAGTTGCTTTATATATGGTCAATAAGAATATAAAGCAGTTGTTTGCTCTAATAGTAAGGAATACCAAATGCGATAAGAATTTTTAGCAAATAAGGTACCC
Source organism: Cocos nucifera (assembly GCA_006176705.1). Taxonomy (NCBI): domain Eukaryota; kingdom Viridiplantae; phylum Streptophyta; class Magnoliopsida; order Arecales; family Arecaceae; genus Cocos; species Cocos nucifera. Next base: position 2,569,921 of record QRFJ01000093.1, on the reverse strand, counting down.
CAAGATACACAGCAAAAGTCTTTGACTCAGGGACGGGTCTATGCACTTACGCAAGAGGTTGATAAAGTTTTGGACTCGATGGTGATAGGTATGTAGGCCCATGTGAGATCTCAAGCAAGATGAAAGGTGTTATTATTGCTAAATCTATTTAATGTGCATAATTTGTTTATGCGTTGAAATTGATAAGATATATTGGACTAAGTACATGATGAAATTTAGAAATTTGTTGGATTTTCTTATATAAATTTGACATATAAGGAGTACCTAATTTAAAAGATATTAGAAAGAGAACAAAGATTGGGGGAACTAGATTTTTTTGTATTAGCAACTTAATTGCATAATCATATAGAAAGGTAACACTAAGTGGAAGCTTGAAGGTGAATAAAGGAGTTATGTCCCAGATTCTTTAAAACTTTAGGTATACTAATTTCGAGGATAAAATTATTTTAAGGAAAGAGAATGTAATAACCCAATTTTTTTTAAAAAAAATCTAAATCCTAAACCTCTAGCACTAATCTCTAAGCAAGGAAAAAAAAAGAAAAGAAACCTCACATGCTATGCACATGAGGCAGGGGATGGAAGACTCCCGATGGAAGTCTTCCCCCTCATCTCCATTCCCGACTAGGAGAAGGATCCTAGGGTTGCCAAACCCCAGGATCCATAGGCTATAAAAGGAGCCCTCCTCATCCCAACCATCTCGCCTCAAACCCTCTCATCATCGGCGAGAAAAATTAGGCTTTTCTTTGATCTTTTCTTTGGAGAGTCTTAGCAATTTTTTTTTGACAAATTGGCTGTGCAACCTTGCTGGAGCCATGGTAAAGCGTACATCTTCCTTTTCCTCATTTTCGATCCTTAAGGGAGTAGTAGTTGTTTGGTTTTGGCCGGCAAGGTGCTGGATTTGGGTAGGAACAAGGCATCCCCTATCTTTTTCTTTCTTCCTCCATCCAACTGGCTACCATGCCGGTTGTAGGCTGTGCTCGAGTGGCCGAAAGTTGGCCTATCATCAGGCTTGCCAGAGTCAGGACAAGGGAGGTCACCACCACCATCAGGGGTGGGGGGGTCACTGGTCGTAGGTTGCGATGGCCCCTAAGGAGGAGGCTCAGTTGCCTCCTTTATTTTTTCCAAGAAACCAAAATCAAAAAAAAAAGAAAAAAAGAGGAAAAAAAAGAAAAGAAAAAGAAAAGAAAGGGAATGAAAGAAAGGAGAGTTTTCTCTCTCTCCTCTCTTAGCCTTCTCTCTCCACTTTCTCTTTCTAAAAAATTTCTCTCTTTAGAAATTTTACCATGAAGGATCCAGGTATCTAGAAAAACTTAGATTGACTAGGTAGCCTTGGAAGGGACCTTGAATATATAGTGTTAGATTCGTTTATCCAAATTTTCTCCATATATGATTTTTATGTTGACCTTGATCATGTAGAAGTGCGATTGTCTGCATAAGGTGTCGGGTGGAACATCTTGCTTTTAAGTTCATAAATCAAGAAGTTCATCGATTACTATGTTTGAATCAATCATCAGTATAGATAAGAATTTTTCAATAAGATCACCTACATGTTTATGAAAATTAATTTATGATTGATGTATATTCTATATTTATCGGTATGGATATTACACATTATTGAACTATTGTTGCTTAAATTATGATTAATTGATGCTTAATAATTGCTAAGTAAAGAAGAACATAATTTAACATAATTGATGGGATGGGCGGCATCTAGGTTAGCCAGTCATGCAAGAAATATGGTGTATATGCTGGGTCAGTCTTGGACTGGAGTGCGGCTTGGCCTACCATGGGTTGGAGCATAATTGTGACTAATCTATGTAGAAAATCAAATTATGATTTTAATAGTATGGATGGGGCATAGGTGGTGTTTGAACTATTTGGCCATAAACAAAATGTGGTGTGTGTGCTGGGTTTGCCTCGAGCTGGGGTACAACGTGTGTTTAGCCTACCACGGGCTGGAGTATGGTTGTAATTAGTCTATTGCTAGAAAGATAAACATAAAGCATGGAAAAGAAGAGCATGTGGACTAGTCGACTATATGTAAAACATGGCATATATTTTGGCCTACCATGGGCTAGAGCATAGTTATGACTAGGTTTAGTACTGAAGTCAAATCAAGATGATAAACTATATTTAATTGATGGATATCTGGACTAGCCATTACGTGTAAAACATGGTATTATGATGTCAACCACGGACTGAGATATGGTTGCCAACCACAGGCAGAAACATGATGGCCTACCATGGGCTGGAGCGTGAGCAGGTCTACTCCAGTGTCGGAATGATAATGTTGTTTGGATCAAAATTATATTAATCAATAAATGATAAGTAATTTCATTGAATTAATGCTGATTAGTATTATTGTTGGTGATATGCTATGTGTTTAATGGAATTGTATATGATGATATTATTCAATTATCATATTAATGATGTATAAATATGATTAGTTTTTTATCAGTTATATATATTTATTAAAAGATGTTTCATATTCATGTTGTATGAGTGTAGAAAATTTTTACCAGACTATAAAGCTCACAACCCTTCTTTCTCTTCTTTTTTAGATTTGCAGGATGTTTAGTCTTAATTGGATTAGGCATGAAGTTTGAGTGATACAGTCCTTAGTTAGTTAGTTAGTTAGTTATTTTCTAATACCAAACAAATGTTTCAATTTTGTGAATAAAGATGGATTTGTTTGATTTGATAAATATGATTGAAATTTTATGATTCCTTTGGTGTTCTTGTGGACTTATTATTTAGGCCTTAGATATTCTTTAGGATTTATCCTAGAGAGTATGCGGCCATCACATATCCAATCTAGATGCTGTGTTTGGGGCATGATAGGTACACCTAAAGCACCTAAAGAGATAGAAGACCCACTATCTGAACCTATATCTGAATAGGACCAGTCTGAAGAACCTAAGGAAATAGAACCTGATTCACTAGTAGGGCGCTCACCAAAAATAGTTGGATCAAATCCTAAGGTTGTATCATCCTTTCCTGATAGACTTAAGTCCAACCAAAACTCAGTCGAATTAGATAAAATCTTGGATTTCTTTAAGCAAGTTAAAGTAAATATTCCTTTATTAGATATGATCCAACAAGTTCCAACATATGCTAAATTTCTTAAGAACTTGTGTACCAAAAAGAAGACCATCAATGTACCTAAGAGAGCCTTCTTGGCAACCAGTGTAAGTTCATATCCATCAAACCATGTGCCAATGAAATACAAAGATCTAGGGTCTCCCACTATTTCATGTATTGTAGGAAAAAGCCTCATTGATAAGGCTCTATTAGGCTTCGGGGTGAATGTCAACATATTGCCATATTCAATTTATGAAAAGTTAAAGTTTGGAAAATTAAAACCTACAAAAATAATCTTACAATTAGCAGATCAGTCTTTGAAAGTACCAAAAGAAATAGTAGAGAATGTATTAATTAAAGTCAGTGATTTCATCTACCCAATCAACTTCATGATTCCAAAAACTAAACCTGTAATAAATCCAAATGGCCACATCCCAGTCATACTAGGTAGACCATTTCTAGCCATAGCCAATGCTCAAATCAACTATCGAAATGGCCTAATAAAATTTTTCTTTAGTAATATATCTATAGACCTGAACATTTTTAATATGTCTGAAACAAACCAAGTGACCTGAACTGGATACAAGATAATGTTTATGAGACCATTGACCTTAGTGATGAAAAATTTGATATGGAACTATGGACAAACCAAGACTGTGAAGAATTTAAGAAAGTCAATGATGTAGCTGTAGTCAATATAGAACCTAGATGGGAGCCTTTAGTTGAACTATTGTCCAGACCATTAGTGGAGGAAACATCCAAGTTAGAATTAAAATCACTCTCCAAACACCTAAAATATGCATATCTAGGCCCATCAAAAACCTTGCTAGTAATCATTTCAGTGGACCTAGACCTCATACAAGAGAGAGAGTTATTGACTGTTCTTAAGAAAAATAAAGAAGCATTAAAAGGGGCCATGATTGATATAAAGGAGATTAGCCCCTCAATTGTTCAACATAGAATTCACCTATTTGAGGAAGCTAAGCCAAAAAGAGATCCCCAAAGAAGACTCAACCTAACCATGAAAGAAGTTATGAAAAAGAAAATGATAAAACTCCTTGATAATAGAATAATATATCCAATCTCAGGCAGTTCATAGGTAAAGCCTGTACAAGTAGTACCCAAGAAATTAGGAGTTACTATAGTCCAGAACGACAACAATGAATTGATCCCAACTAGAGTTCAAACTGAATGAAGGGTCTGTATTGATTATAGAAAACTAAATGCAACCATCCAAAATGATCATTTTTCTCTGCCCTTCATAGACCAAATATTAGAATGATTAGTAGGGCATGACTTTTACTATTTTCTGGATGATATTTTGGCTACAACTAGATTCCTATTGCCTCTGAGGATCAAAAAAAGACTATCTTTATCTATCCAGAACCTTTGCCTACAGACGCACGTCCTTTAGATTGTATAATACACCAGCTACTTTTTAAAGATGCATGACTAGCATTTTCTCAGATATGGTTGAACAATTCTTAGAGATTTTCATGGACGACATTTTCATCTTCGAATCCACCTTCACTGATTGTCTACATCACCTTAGACTAGTTTTAGAGAGATGTAAGAAGAACATCTAGTTTTGAATTAAAAAAAATACTAATTTATGTTTAAGGAAGGCATAGTCATTGGTCATGTAATCTCAAAAAGAGGCATCAAAGTAGATAAAGCCAAGGTAGATTTGATTGAAAACTTTATACCACTAAAATCAATAAAAGAAATTTGCTTTTTTTTTGACATGCTGGTTTTTATTGAAGATTTATCAAAAATTTTAGCAAAATGGCTCGACCATTAATCATTAGATAAAAATGTCAAATTTGACTTTACACCTAAATATCTCGAGTCTATTGAAAATTTAAAGAAAAAATTAACTTCAATCCCAATTATTCATCCTCCTGTACAGACTCAACTTTTTAAGCTCATGTGCGACGCATCTGATCATGCCATAGGAGCTATCCTAGGTCAAAAAATTGATAAGCCATCTTGAGTGATTTACTATATTAGTAGGACCTTAAATGAAGCATAACTTAATTACTTGATCATTGAGAAGGAATTTTTAGCTATGATATTTGCTTTTAAAAAATTTAGATCCTATTTAGTGGGCTCTCATGTAATCATCTACGCATATCACTCAGCAATTAGGCATCTTCTTTCAAAGAAAGATGCCAAGGCATGCTTAATTTGATAGATCCTACTTTTGAAAGAATTTGATCTAGAGATCAGGGACACAAAAGGTATTAAAAATGTAGTAGTTGATCACTTATTTCATCTAGTAATTGCACTAACTAAGAAAACACAAGTTAATGAGTTCTTTCCTAATGAACAACTAATGTCAGTAACAACAGAACCATGGTATGCTGGCATAATGAATTTCCTAACCATCGACCAAATTTTCATGCACTGGACCACTCAAGATAAGAATAATTTTTTTTCTCAAGTGAAGTATTTCATTTGTGATGATCCATTGTTGCTCCAAGAATTGATTTTGATGATTACAAAACATTTGAGGAGATTACTAATGAATTTGACTTGAAAAAAGATTTTTTATATTTTAGAAGCAAAATCATAATTTTATCAAGTTTTAATCTAAGAGCATTAAGAGCAAGTATAGAAGATTTTTGATCCTTTGGAGGCAGTCCCATGATTTTTGGATGCATATTTTGGGAGAAAATTAAGTTTGAAGCAAAAGGGTTGACCCCTAGGTCGTCTCCTGCTGAAACAGGCTATTTGGCACGCTGTCTCTATGCCAAGGGTCGACCCCAGGGTTGACCTCTACTATTTCGAAGGTCAAAAATATAGAACGATTGATTTTTTAGATTTTATCTTAGAGCTCAACCTCGAGGTCAACCCCTGTGCCAGAGGTCGACCCATGAGTCGACTCATATGATGAAAATCTTCTGCAATGGCTAGTTTTATCCCATTTTGGCAGCTTTTAATGATTTTTTTAAGATCTCCAATGGCTACAAATCTTGTTCAGGATTCTCTCCTCCATCCATTGAAGATTTAAAAGGCTATAAAGAGGAAAGAACATAAGATATTTCATCACATTCAATTCAGTCCTAAGTAAAAGTCATCTTCAAACAAAGAAGCTTTCATTTTCAAGTTCACCAACCTCTCAAGAGCTCATTCAAGTCTCCAACAACCTTGAGAAAAATTAGAAAAGCTTCCTCCATTATTGTGAAAAGCATTCTTAAAATTTTATTTGCTCATTAATGGAGCTAAATTTGTATTTGATTATCATTAACTCTTATACTCTGCTTTATTATTTTATTTCAAGTTTTGGAGGGGTTCCAAAATTGGAGAGGGCTGATCCGAACCTTAAATCAGAGTATGTAGGATTGGCTTATACCCAAAAAATAAGTATGCTAGCTTAGGATAACTAAGGTTGGAGGTACCGACATTGTATTATGGTTGAATACGTTTAGTGATTTTGAATTCTCAAGTAGGAGCTTGGGGAGTGGATGTAGGTGCAAGAAAAATACCGAACTACTATAAATTTTGCTTGTTTATAGTGTGCTTACTATCTTTCTTTTCTTAATTTATTAAATTCTTTCTCTCAAGTCTTTTATATTTTTATCTAATCTAAATTGCTTTACGCACACGACTTGCATATCATCATTCAATCTTGATATCTATAAATTAACTTTAAAATTTTAAAAATCCAATTCACCTCCCCCCCTTTTGGATTGCATAGCTGGGCAATAAGTGGTATTAGAGCCCAGTGCTCTAGCCTTACTTTGATTTAACCATCAAAAAGTCAAAGATCTATAGCAACCCAAGTTAGTATTTCTCTAGCTAAGGGGTAGTCCACAAACCAACCTCTACTTTTTAATGGGTCAAACTATACCTATTAAAAAGCTCGGATGAGAATATTCATATAAGCACTTGACTATGATATGTGGCGTATCATAGTTAATGAACCACATACATCCACTAAGATAATTGATGGTGTGGAATCAACCAAATCCAAAAAAAAATGGGATGAGGTTGATAAGAAAATGGCTCAACTCAATGCAAGATCCATGAATGTTTTATATTTTGCGTTAGATGCTAATGAATTTAATTGCATTTCAACATGCATGTCGGCTAAGAAAATATGGGATAGATTAGAAGTAACTCATAAAGACACTAATCAAGTTAAGAAGTCAAAAATTAACATGCTTGTGCACAAATATGAACTTTTCAAAATAAAATATGATGAGTCAATAACTAAAATATTTACTAGATTTATGGATATTATAAATGATCTTAAAAGTCTTGACAAATCTTATTCTAACAGTGACCTTATGAGGAAGATTCTTAGATCTTTGCCAGGGACATGGAAGGCCAAAATGACTACAATCCAAGAAACCAAAGATCTAAATATTTTACCCTTGGAGGAGCTTCTAGGATCACTAATGATGCACGAGCTAAGCATGAAACAATATCAAGAAGAAGATGTTAAGAAAAAAAGATAATAGCCCTTAAATCCACCACTCAATAAGATGAGAAATTTGATGAAATGGAAGATGAAGAATAAGATGAAGAAATAGCCCTCATCATAAGAAAGTTCAAGAGATTTTTTAAGAGAAAACAAGGGATGAGGAAGAGGCAACCTACCAAAGGGGAGCATAGCAAGGAAAAGGATAGAGAGCAGCCCCTTATTTGCTATGAATGTAAGAAGTCGGAGCACTTTAGGTCTAAATGTCCTCAACTTAAAAAGATTTCTAGAAAATATAAGAAAAAGACTATGGTGGCAACATAGAGTGACAGTGATGACTCAAGCTCCAAAGAGGAAGAAGCTCATGAACAAGCCAATCTGTGCCTTATGGCACATGAAAATGAGGTAAATGCTGAAATCTCAAATGAATTTATATTTGAAGAACTTTAAGAAGCTTTCTATGATTTAGTAGATGATTTAAAGAAATTAGAAACTAAAAATAAAGAACTAAAATTTAAGAATCAAGTCTTACTAAAAGAAAATAAAATTATCATGAGTGAAAAACTAGTCTTAACTCAAGAGAACCTAAATTTGAAAAATAAAATTGACAAGCTAAAATCGATAGTTAAAAAATTTACTTTAAGTTTAAATAAACTTCATATGATTCTTAAAAATCAAAAGATCATTTATGATAAGATCGGTCTAAGCTATAACCTCCTAAGAAAATAAAAATTTTTGAAAAATATTTTTGTAGATTTACAAAGAAAAAAAATTTTAAATGTTACTTGCTTTAAATGTGGTAAACTAGGATACAAATCTTATACATGTTTCTTTAATAATTTAAATATAAAAAAGTATAGGTTCCAAAAGGAACCATTGTGATTAATCTTAAAGGATCCAAGAAAACTTGGGTACTTAGAGTAAGGACTTGATTTTGCATTTAGGTATGTCTTGCATCCAAAGAAGAAAATCGAAGATGGTATCTTCATAGTGGATCTCAAGATACATAATCGATGATGAGTCCCAATTCTTCATGCTTGATGCTAAAAGTGGAGGAATGGTCACCTTTGGAGACAATGGCAAAGAAAAGATTCTCGATATAGATAACATTGGTATCACTCCCTCCAAGTATATTGAAAATATTTTATTAGTAAATGGTTTGAAACACAATCTCTTAAGCATTAGTTAACTTTATGACAAGGGTTACAAAATTATTTTTAAATTTTCATTATACATTGTAACTAGTCCCTATGATGATGGTATTAAGTTTGTTGGGTATAGACATGGTAATATTTATATGATAGATTTGAATAATTTTTCTATGATAAACATGCAATGTCTAGTAGCTATGAATGCCAAAATTAATAAGACTAGTTGGCTTTGGCACCGTAGGCTTGCACACATTAGTATGCATTCACTTTTAAAGCTTATCACAAAGAAATTAGTTATCGATTTATCAAAATTAAACTTTGAAAAAGATAAAATTTGTGATGCATGCCAACTAAGTAAACAAACTAGAGTTTTCTTCAAATCTAAGAATATTATTTCAACTTCTAGGCCATTGGAACTATTGCACATGGATTTGTTTGGTCCTACAAGAACAATGAGCTTATATGAAAAATATTATGATTTTGTAATTATTGATGACTACTCATGCTTTACATGGATTTTTTTTTGGCACATAAAGATGAAACTTTTCATATTTTCTTAAAGTTTTATCGAAAAGTTATAAATAAAAAAGAATTTTTAATTCAAAGCATTCGAAATGATCATTGAACCAAATTTGAAAACCAAGATTTTGAAAAATTTTGTGATAAAAAAGGAATAAGCCATAATTTTTCAGCACCTAAGACACCCCAACAAAATGGAATGGTAGAAAGAAAAAATAGGACTCTAGAAGAAATGGCCTATACCATGCTATGTGAAAGTAACCTCTCAAGAACTTTTGGGTGGAAGCAATTAATATGGTATGTTACATCTTAAACCATGCTCTAATCAGACCAATTTTAAAGAAAACATCTTATGAGATTTGGAAAGAAAGAAAACCTAACATTGCATATTTTTATGTTATTGGTTGTTGATGTTTTATTTTAAACAATGGTAAAGAAAAACTAGAAAAATTTGATGCAAAATCTGATGAACTATTTTTCTTGGTTACTCCTCTTCTAGTAAAGCTTTTAGAGTATTTAACAAAAGAACCCTAGTAGTAGAGGAGTCAATACATGTTTTTGATGAGACTAATGATCTTCCATCGAGAAAGAGTGAGGGTATTGATGATGCAGATCTCCTTATAGAAGAAATGAAGGAGATCATCCTAAAGGATTCTATAATTCAAAATGAAGAAGATCATGAAGACAAGCAAGAAAATGAAGGTGAAGGACAATGAGAACAACCTTAAGGTACAAATGATCTTTCAAAAGAATGGAGGTATGTTCACAATCATCCCAAAGAACTAATTATTGGTGATCCTATACATGGGGTAAGAACTCGCTCTTCACTTAGAGATGCATACAATCATTTTGCTTTTATTTCTCATTTTGAACCTAAAACCATAGATGAAGCTGAAAAAGATTATAATTGGATAAATGCAATGCAAGAGGAACTTAATCAATTCGAAAGAAATAATGTATGGATCTTAGTATCAAGACCTAAAAATTATTCAATAATTGGTACAAAATGGATATATAGAAATAAATTGGATGAAAATAAAAATATAATTCAAAATAAAGCAAGATTAGTTGTAAAGAATTATAATCAAGAAGAGAGAATTGATTTTGATGAGACCTTTGCACCTGTTGCTAGACTAGAAGCAATTTGACTTTTACTTGCTTATGCATGCTTTATGAATTTTAGGTTATTTCAAATGGATGTTAAAAGTACTTTTCTAAATGAATATATTATCGAAGAAGTTTATGTAGAACAACCTTCTGATTTTGAAAATCATATTTTCAAATTAAACAAAGCATTATATGGTTTAAAACAAGTACCTACGACTTGGTATGGAGATTAAGTAAATTCTTGCTTAATAATGAATTTTCAAGAGAAAATATAGATACAACTCTTTTCATTAAAAGAAATCATGATGACATCTTAGTAATATAAATATATGTTGATGATATTATATTTGGGTCTACTAATGAAACTTTATATCAAGATTTTGCTAAGCTCATGCAGGGAGAGTTCGAGATGAGCATGATGGGTAAACTAACATTCTTCCTTGGACTTCAAATCAAATAAACAAAGGAAGGAATCTCCATCATCCAAAGCAAGTACATAAGAGAGCTACTTAAAAGATTTGGGATGGAGAGCTCCAAAGCCATTAGCACCCCCATGAGTCCGTCATGTAAGCTTGACAAGGATGAAGGAGGTAAAAGTGTTGATACAAAGGTTTATAGAGGTATGATAGGTTCGTTATTGTATTTAACTACTGTAGACCAGATATCATGTTTAGTATTTATTTATGTGCATGATTTCAATCTAATCTAGAAGAATCACATTTAAATACTGTAAAGAAAATACTTAAATACCTAAAAGAAACTCAAAACCTAGGTTTATGGTAAAGAATTCATCAATCGATTTAATTGAAAATTTAGATGCAGACTTTGCTAGATGTAGATTAGATAGAAAAAGCACCAGCGGAACTTACCAATTTTTAGAAATTAACTTAATCTCTTGGTTTAGCAAGAAGCAAAATTCAGTAGCATTATCTACGATCGAGGCTGCATACATTGCAGCCGAAAGTTGCTGTGCATAAATCTTGTGGATTAAGCAATAACTTGAGGACTTTGATATTAAACTAAACAAAACTCCAATAAGATATGATAATACTAGTGCCATAAATCTATCTAAGAATCCAATCCAACACTCTAGGTGAAAACACATTGAAATAAGACATCATTTCATAAGAGAGCATATTCAAAATAATGACATAATTCTTGATTATGTTTGTACTAAAAAATAATTGGCTGATATTTTTACTAAGGCCTTGAGTGAAGATAAATGTTATGAAATTAGGAGAGAATTGGAAATTCTAGATCTTTTTATTTAAATATTCTTCTTTTGATCCCAACTTATCCTCTACTAATATTTTTGGATCAATTCTTGAGACTTAATTTCATTGCTTTAGGTTAAAAATTATCCATCCTTCTTATCTTTTTCTTGACTATAAGAAGAAAAATTATTTTTGAACTTAATAAGAAAAATCATGGATAAATAATTGTACTTTACTTATCTCATGGATTTATTTGAGCATTCTAATGATTTTGATCATTTGATTCATTTTAAGTAACTATTTATATTTTACACATTTTGATCATATTATTATTTTTTTGAAAATTAATTGGTATCAAGAAATCATTTTTGATCTTAAAAGAGGATTATTGATGAATATTCATGCCTTGTTCAAATTGATTAATTTTAAAAAAATACTATTTTTAAGTCTTTTGATATTGATGTCAAGCAAAATATTTCAAAGAAGCTATTAAAATTAAATATTCAAAAAGGACTTTAGTTTTTAATCAATTAATATCAGACAGCTTAACATTGGTCTTGTATTTTTTTGATCTTGATATATATATATATAATAATAAAAGAAAAGAAGAGATGATCCCTAAAAAATTAAATATATCTTATAATTTGCTTTGAATGATCTATTTAAAATCTTTAATCTTTAAAATATTCCATCTCTCTTGAATCTTTCAAGTTCAAAATAATTTTATTTAATATATTTATTTTATTCAAAAAGGGAGAGATGTGTTTTTAATCCATATTGTTGATAAATAATTTTTTTTAAAAAAAGAAAAGATATTCATTCTAAATTTATTGTGTTCTTTCAAAATGGGAAGAAAAGCTAAAAGATAAATTTATCTAATAATAATTATAAAAAAGAAGGAGAGAAAATATTATGTGATAAATTTTCTAATATTTACTCTTAAAAATAAGGGGAAAGATGTTTGTTTGTTAAATATTATCCAATTAGCCTTGACTTAACATTCTAATTAATTTGAGTTAAGAACAATAAAGTTTGATTGTTTTATGATCCTTTTAACTTAAGCCTTCATGTGATTATTCAATTTAAATTCAATTGATTTGATTGCTAAATCATTTTTGTTAACTAATTGGAGTTAAAACTAATTTAAAATATATTCTCACTCCAAATAAATTAATTTTGATACATACTTCTAATTTTGAAACCCATTTAAAAATATGGATATAATATAGAATTTTTTAATGTGCCTTTAGAAATCTTTGTAAAATCATTTTTACTCTGATATTATCTTTATTTTTAAGATACATTTTTGATATATATATCTTTTTCGAGCTTAATTGACTGAAATTTATTTAAGAAAAGAAAAGAATGAATAATGAATTAAATGTTATGCTTAATTTCACTATTCAAATCTTTAAAAAGCTCTAATCCTCTTAAAGCTTAAAAGTACATATTTGAAAATTTGTTCAAAGAATCATATTCATTCAAAAAGGAGGAGAGTCTTTGATATTTGAGTTTAAGCTAATTTTTTATAAAGAAAAAAATTTCAAATGATAAGCTTTTAAAGAGGCACTAATTCATTTGATTTAATTTAATTTTTTAAATTTTTGATTCAATTTTTTGAATTTGATACATCTATCATTTGACACACTCCATCACATCTCTGATTTCTCATCTAATTTAGATGCTTCCAGTCGTGATCTCTACTAGATCTAGTTTAGTCATCTTTATATTAGGTTATGATCTAGTATCTCTTAGTTATTTTTATGAGTTGTTGATCAAGTCATGGTTGGTTTTTTTTTTTTTTTTGAATCTAACTTATAGCATTGGTACTATTGGCTGCTTGGGTCATGGATAGTTGTGTCCATGAATTTTGTATGTTTTGATAGCCTAACTCTCATAAATGCTTTTGATATCTTTAGCACTTATATGTTTTGATTACTTGATGTTATGATTTATTATGTGTAAAATAATATCATTTGGATGTAAATATGTGTATATAAATATGATGATATCATTTGAATTATGTGAAATGTAATCTCTATGAATTAGCTAAATTTCTATTATGATATGATGTAAATACTGTGTTATATATAAGCTAATTAAAAGTTTTGTTACAAACTCTTGTTCTAACAGAAAAATATATGAAATAATTTAAGAGAGAGGCTTTTTCTATTTGAATTTTAAAATTACTTAAGACCTTACTTGATGATGTCAAAAAGAAAGAGTAGAGTAAATAAAATTGGGCTATAAGTAAAATTGAAGTAAAATTGATAAAAGAAATAAGTAAGTCAAACTCTTTTGCAAATAATTTGAATGTCTAATCATAAGTAATCTTTAGACTGCTCTTTATGCAATATTTATAAAATAACTAAATATGATATTCTAGTAAGTGATATAGGCTTCTACATGCTTTATTTTTGCTTATGCTCAAATATTTTATCATCATCAAAAAGGGGGAGATTGATGCTCCAAGAATTAATTTTGATAATTACAAAGCATTTAAAGGAATTACTAATGAATTTGGCTAAAATTTTTTTTTTATATTTTAGGGGCAAAATCATAATTTTATCAAGTTTTGATCTAAGAGCATCAAGAGCAAGTATAGAAGATTTTTGATCCTTTGGAGGCAGTTCCATGATTTTTGGATGCATATTTTAGGAGAAAATCAAGTTTGAAGCAAAAGGATCGATCCCTAGGTCATCTCCTACTGAAACAGGCTGTTTGGCATGCTGTCTTTATGCCAAGGGTCGATCTCTGCTATATCGAAGGTCAAAAATATAAAATAGTTGATTTTCTAGGTTCTGTCTCAGAGGTCGACCTCTATGCCAAAGGTCAACCCCTGTGACAAAAATCTTCTATAATGACTAGTTTTATCCCATTTTGATGGCTTTTAATGATTTTTCAAGATCTCCAATGGCTACAAATCTTGTCCAAAATTCTCTCCTCCATCCATTGAAGATTTAAAAGGCTATAAAAAGGAAAGAACATAAGAGATTTCATCACATTCAATTCAGTCCTAAGCAAAAGTTATCTTCAAGCAAAGAAGCTTTCATTTTCAAGTTCACCAACCTCTCAAGAGCTCATTCAAGTCTCCAACAATCTTGAGAAAAATCAAAAAAGCTTCCTCCATTATTATGAAAAGCATTCTTAAGGTTTTATTTGCACATTAAAAAAGCTAAATTTATATTTGATTGTCATTAACGATTATACTCTATTTTATTATTTTGTTTCAAGTTTTGGGAGGGTTCCAAAACTTGAGAGGGATCCGAACCTTAAATCAGAGTGTGTAGGGTTGGCTGGTATCTAGAAAATAAGTGTGCTAACTTGGAATAGCTAGGGTCGGAGGTACCGATGTTGTATTCTGGTTGAGTACATTTAGTGGTTTTGAATTTTCAAGTAGGAGCTTGGAGAGTGGATGTAGGTGCAAGGAAAGCACTGAACCACTATAAATCTTGCTTGTTTGTGGTGTGCTTGCTATCTTTCTTTCCTTAGTTTGTTAAATTCTTTCTCTCAAGTCTTTTATATTTTCATCTAACCTAAATTGCTTTACACATACGACTTGCATATCATCATTCAATCTTGATATCTTTAAATTAGCTTTAAAATTTTAAAAACCCAATTCACCCCCCTCCTCTTGGGTTGCATAGCTGGGCAACATCCATATTTATTTAAACAATGTCCTAACCAAATCATAAGAACATGTGTTCCAGATCATGAACTTAGAAGCATTTTATTCTTTTTCCATGACCAAACTTGTGGTGGTCATTTTGGAGCTAAAATGACAACAGCAAAAGTACTCCAATTGTGGATTCTATTGGCCTAACATATTTAGAGATGCCTATAAATACTATAAAAGTTGTATTAGGTGCCAACAAATAGGATGAATCACCAAGAAAGATATGATTCCTATGAATCCAATTTTAATTATAGAAATTTTTGATATATGACAAATAGACTTCATGGGACCATTTCTAAAATCTTTTGGGAATTAGTATATTTTAATAATTGTAGATTATGTGTCTAAGTGGGTAAAGGCACACCATATAAGACCAATGATAGTAGGATTATTGTAAAGTTTCTTAAAGAAAATATCCTTCCCAATTTGGTGCCCCTAAAGCGATCATCAGTGATCGCAGAACACACTTCTATAATTCTTTGCATCATTGATGAAGAAGTATATTATCACCCACAAGCTGGTCACACCCTATCACCTGGAGACAAGTGGGCAAGTTGAGGCTTCTAATCGATAAATCAAACTCATCCTAGAGAAAACAGTAAGCGGAAAGACTGGTCTTTGAAACTAATAGATGCACTATGGGCATATCGCATAGCATTCAAAACCATCTTAGAAATATTTTTATATAGGCTTGTATTTGGTAAAGCATGTTACTTGCCAGTAGAACTGGAATATAGGATGATGTGAGCCATTAAATAATTAAACATGGACTTGAATGTAGCTGCAAAATAGAGAAAATTACAAATCAATGAACTTAAGGAAATAAGGAATGTGTTAAGAATTGTGCCCCAAAGGTAATGATCAGCCTATTGATGGCTGAGCTAATTTTATAAATGTATATGGTTTATTATAAATAAAAACTTATTTTGGCTTATTCATCATAAGTTGTACATCTTTCTTTATGAACTTCTGTGTCATGATGAAGTCCTTAGGATTACTTAGAATTGATAAAGAAAGGATTTATCGTTTAATCCTTAATCTGTTCATGATCAAATGATACATAGTTATCCTGGATGACAATGTTTATCGAGTGTAGATCATAGTGTGCCATATGAATTGGTTATCCTCTTAACCAAAGAGTATGGAGACACTGGTTGATATGTAGATGAGGTGTAGGGGTACATCTACACTGAACATGACTAACTCTAGAGCATTCTGCTATCAATATTTACTCCAAAGAGATATGGATATAAGTGTCTCTCAAATCTGAGATCACCATGGTGACCTATAAGCAACTAACTATGCTTTGGTGCCAGACTAGATGAAAGGTTTCTAGGCACCAATAAGTACTTATGAAGTCGGTGTGTGAGTCAAAATAGAATTGACCGCTCCTGATTTCAGGAGATGTATTGTATTGTATTTCAATTTAGCAAAACCTTAGCCAAGATTGCCATTATGATGAGTCATAGGATTTATAGCATTGAGACACATTATGGATGTACTATTTTAGGATTGATGGTTTAACTGTAAGTCATCCTAAACATAGAGATCAAAGGGATGAATTATACGGTAACTATAGTCGAATGGGTTCTTGAATGTTGCTTTATATATATTCTATCTATCCGGACATCGAGTATATACCATTCCTAGATGGTCACTTCAATCGGTACAAAAATTTGTTCCTATGCTACCAGCTTAGGTTCAAACCTATAGGATCACACACATTAAAAAATTTTATCTAATCAGATGGTTGATCAATGATTATGAATTATTTTAAGATCAAATCATCAATACGATTGATGATTGATCTAGTGCAAGTATTGTAAGAGAATTAATTAGCAATTAGATTGCTAATTAGTTCAATTTGATTTAGCATAAGGACTGAGATCAACTATAATTAAATTAGATTTAATTTGATTTGGTTCAGACTTGATTTGGTCAAGTCTAATTGGCTTATCAGATAAGTAATTTTCTATTCAATTAAAACTTGTGTGCACCTAATTCCTAATTAACTTAAGATTTAAATTAGATTTAAATATGATTTAATTGGATTTAAATGGGCTCCTAGTTGGACTAAGATCATCCTTAATTAGATTGTACCAATCCAAATTTGAATAGAATTTGAAATTGGTTTGACCAAAGAAAACTAGAGAGCACAGTTGGACTGGGACTCTCTCTCTTCCTTTGCACCAAACACCCCACACCCTATGCCCTTTCTTCTAGTTTTTTGTGTGACTTTTCTCATGCCTAAGAGACCCCACATGCCCCATATCTCTTTGAATGAAAATTAGTTTGGACTAGATCAAACAAGGTAAGTTGTTTTGACCTAGGACTTTATTTGATAGAGTTGATATTCCCAAACTCTATCCATCGTAGGCACCAAATTAAATCAAATATTGATCTAATTTTTGGTGCTAGAGAAGAGGATTTTGTGCATGTGTTTTTGGTATGTCACACCTAAAAAATAAGGAGGCACCCAAGAGTTGGGCGCCCCCTTCAATTGCCCCTTTTGACCTTTCCTATTCTAGATATTTGACCTAGACTAGGACTCCTCTTGATCTCCCTATTTAAAAGAAGTCTTGGTATGAAATTTTTAGAGAAAATTCACCATAAGATAAGGTATTTGGTGTGGCTTTATTGCAAGCAATTTTTTTTGGGGCATGGGCTTTCTTTAGGACATCATGTTTGTGTGTCCTGGTGAGAGAAAACAAAGAAAAGAAGAAGGGGTTCTTCTCTAGGGTTATTGATCTCCCTCTCCTATATTATTTTGAGAGATAAGAGAGGAAGAGTATCTCTCTTAAGTCTTCCTCTGGTTCTTCATCCCTTGGAAGGTCTAAGAGATCCAAAAAAAGGAATCAAGATCAACCATCAAGAGGGATCTATAAGAAGCTAGAACCCCATTCAGATCTTCGATCATCGAACCTTCGATCAAAGTAAAAGCCTCATGTGGACAACCTATAGTGGTTGGACGTCCTATGCAATTTTAAGCAACAATCTCAACTACAAAAATCAATAATGGAGTTCTTGACCCATGCATAGGTATAGAGATCTGATCTCTATTAGATAGTAGATTAGATCTAAATTGGTATCAATATGATTAATACCTTTATGTTATTTATTTTTTAGATTTATTACATACTTTATATCATATCATAAGACCCTAGATTGTAGGTATTGTTACATGCATAAATAGATTACTATGATTAATCTAAGTCTTGCGCTACATAATTTTTAAAAAAAATTCAAAAAGCATGCATCAAACCCTACAATGTTTTTTATAAAATTTCAATAATGAGAAATTTTTGTAATGTTATTTTGAATGGTGTTACTATTTTTACTAAACAATTGAATAATGAATTTTACTTTTTATCATAACTTGTTAATATGGTCTATTCCATTGGCAAATACTCTAAAATAGATAATGTATCTGAAATTTATCTTTAGCACTATAGGCTAGGTCACATTAACAAGAACAAAATAAACATATTAACTTAAGAGAGAATCCTTAAAATTGGTGATTATGAATTACTTCCAATCTGTGAGTCCTATCTTCTTAGGAAAATGATTATGTCATCTTTTACTGGAAAAGGTAAGAGAGCCAGTGAACTTTAGGTCTAGTACATACTAATATATATGGACCTATGAACACAAGTGTAAGAGATAAATATTTCTATTTCATTACTTTTATTGATGACCTATCTAAGTATGGGTATATCTATTTGATAAAACATAAGTTTGAATCATTTAAAATGTTCAAACGATTCTATAATGGGATAAAAAAGTAAACTGGGAAGAGTATTAAAACTCTTCAATCTTATCAATGGGGTGAATATCTTTTCAGTAAATTTCTAACATATCTAGGAGAGAATGGGATCCTCTTCCAATGGACTCCAAGAACACCATAACATAATGATGTATTTGAAAGGATGAATCTGACTCTATCAGATATGGTCCATTTCATGATGGATTTTGCCAGTTTGTCGATCTTCTTTTGGAGATATGCGCTCAAATTGGCTTCTTATCTTCTTAATAGAGTTCCAAGTAAGTCTGTAGCTAAAACACTATTGATCCTAGATTGATTTTGATGATAACAAAAGCATTTGAGTATAGATTATTAAATTTCTAACGTTATTTGTGAGGATGTGTAGTTGTAAATTTTAAGAGCTCATAAACTCCAAGTGTTCCCATTCATCTAAATGAAGATTCATTATTCAAGATTTTAGAAAAGATATTTCAAATTGGATACATCTCTCAAGAGATTTTAATGAAGGTTAAATCAACACAAAATGGCAAGTCTAGCCTACAAAAAAAATTGGAGAAGAAAGGATCACAAATGGTCTTTGGCATGCATGGCACATAAATTGGACCGACCTAGTCTCAGTGGAAGCAAAAGATAGAAAGGGCAGAAAGCAGAATTTTTCATGACCTAGGGGACTGAGTCGACCCAGTGACAACCAAGTTGATCCAGTCAAAAAAGTAGCCATCCTAGTCTCAAAAAATAGAAGTAGGTATTTTGAGATCTCTGAGACTAAGCCAACCTACTCAAAAACTGAGCTGACCCAGTTTGAACTGAGCCAACCCAGTTAAAAATTGAGTAATGGCTAGTTTTCAATTCCATAGCTTTTTCATTCCACATGCCTTCCAATGACTATTTTCGATCTTTCAATAGTTAGATCACTTTCAGAAGCCCTCCTAGCTTACTTGTAATGATGGAAAACCTAAGAGATACTTAAGAGAACATTTGGGACAAGAGAAGTAACTTTTGAACCTATAAGAGAGCTTTCAAGCAGATTTTCAGTTTTTCAAGTATGTGAGTCAAATAGTAAAAAGAAAGAAGTATTTCTTAGAGTTTTCTTTGTCCTTCCAACATCTTCAATCAGAGAGAAGTCAGGCCATCATATTGAAGATCAATTCCTACTTCTTTCAAGCACTCAAAGAGAAAAAATCAAGCCTACAAGCCAAGCTCCTAGATTTTCTTCTCTCAAGCTTCAAAGAGTTTGCTTTTATTTTGTTTATTGTATTTTTTCATCCTTGTTTCAAGTTTTTTGGGCTGAGAAACTTGGGTTGGTCCAAGCCTTGAGTTGGACATTGTATGGTTTGATTGGTAAACCAAAGTGAAAATCAATCAGGATTGATTATTAGCCCAGAAAAATAATTGTTGTATGGTTGTGGTTGGTGTGCCAAGGTCAAAACCAAATATGTTGGATCGTGAGCCCAAGTAAACCAAATAGGTTGGATTCCTAAATGCTTTACTTAGGGAGTGGACGTAGGTACTGAGTTTGGTGCCGAACCACTATAAAATTATTGTATTTATAATTATGTATTTCTATCTTATTACTTTCAATCACTGCACATTACATAGCTTATTTGATTTAGTACTTAATTAGTTTAATCTACTTACATCTTAAACTTAAAAATTTAAAATACCCAATTCACCCTCCTCTCTTGGGAAGCCATCCTTGGGTAACAAGTGGTATCAAAGCGGGTGCTTTGATTTTTTCTTTTATTCTAGAGTTAAAGATTTTATGGCTAACCCATTTAATTCCTTGTTTAATAAAGGCCATTCCGTAGATAGACCCCTATTATTAAATATATCAAATTATAAATATTGGAAAGCTAGAATGAAAATCTTCATACAATCACATGACTATGATTTATGGAAGATTATAATCAATGGCCCACACACATCCAATGCATTGATTAGTGATGAAGAAATAATCCAATTAAATGCTAAGGCTTTAAATATGCTTTATTGTTCATTAGATGTAAATGAGTTCAATCTAATTTCTTCATACATTTCAGCAAAAAAAGTTTGGAAGAAATGAAAAATAACTTATGGGAGAGAAAGTCAAAAAGAAACATCAAGCTCCCATGAAGAGAATGAAGCTCACCCCAACATATGCCTCATGGCTCATGAGGATGGAAAGAAAAAAGAAGAAAAAGAAATAAAGAAAAAAAGCATCAATTAAGGGGGAGCAAAGGAAGGAAAATAAAAATGAAAAAAAGAAAGAAAGTGCTATAAATCTTTGTCTCATGGCCAATGAAGATGAGGTAAATGCTGAAAATTTTTTCCAATTTACATTCGATGAATTATATGAAGCTTTCAATGATCTAATGGATGAATATAAAAAGTTAAAGCTAAAAAATAAGAAACTTAAAAGTTCAAATATATCTTTATTTAAAGAAAAGAATAAGATTTTGATGGAAAAAGATAACCATTTGAAAGAAAAGAAAATATTAGATGAAGAAAAGAATAAGTTTGTAATTGAAAAGGATGGATTATTGAAGAAAAAGAAATCTTTGATTAAAGAAAATAAAAAATTATCAAAATCTAAAAAATTCTTAATAGAAGAAAAAGAAAAGTTCTTGAAATCTAAAAAATCTTTTTTAGAAGAAAATGCAAAACTAAGAAAAAAGATTGAAAATTTAAAATCCATGCTTGAAAAGTTTACACTTGGATTACAAAAGCTTCAAGCAATATTGAACAATCAAAAAGCTATTTTCAATAAAGTGTGAGTTGGCTATAATTTTTTAAGAAAATAAAAATTTATCAATAATATGTTTACTAGAGCTTCACATAAAAATTATTCTATAGTTTGCTTCAAATGCAATCAAGTTGACCACAAAATTTTAGATTGTAATATTAAAAGAATTAGCCAAACATTAATCAAACAAATTTGGATTTCAAAAGGAACCAAATGCTCTAACCTTTATGGATCCAAGATGACTTGGGTACCAAAAGTTATGAAGTAATTTTTGTAGGTATACCAAGCATCCAATGAAATGAAAGAAGCAAATTCTTAAAGAATGGATGCTTAGGACTCAAAATGGAAGGATGATGATACTTGGTAAAAGCTAAACTTATTTTAACATCTCACCATCAATAATTATTAAAATTATTTTACTAAATTTATTGATAATATGATTTCTTGCCTTGAATATTTTTAATATATTATCAAAAATTATTATAATTAATAGATTTTGATGACTTCACAATGTTGCAATGATCTTACACTATGGCTTGAATAATTTAACTTCAAAATCAGTACAATTCTCTCTATGTATCATCATAATCGATTAAGCATAAAGTTTTCATTCTAAATTTAGCATGTTAGATTGATTTTAATAATTTTATCATTGATTAAAATGATCATACTCTATAAATAGAAAGTTTGATTTATTGAATATATTGATTTTAATGATTTGCTAATATGTTTGCATATGATAACTCTTTTCATATTTTGATAAGTATGATTGATTTTGATGCTAGCAATAATTTAAATTTTTTAATTTTTAAATCAATATGCTCTCTTCTATATATCATGCTATGGATGAAATGGTTTATCTTAAAATTTTGCATGATATCTTAAGCCTTCCCATATCAATTTTATAATTAATAAATTTAATTTTTAAAAAAATACTTAATTGGGTGTGAATGTTTTAATTGCTAAACCCATAAGAGAAACTAATTTTTAGCATTCTCTATAAGATACTAAATTATCACAATTTAAAAATACATATCTTTTCTAAATGTATAATTGCTTGATATTTCTCAAGAAAAGAAAGAGATGATCTCTTTGAAGAATAACCAAAAAAAATTTTATGATTTGCCTTGACTAATTTACTAATATCAATTTAAATTGGTTTATCATTCAACATCTTCAAAACTATTTGATTTGAATTAATTCATCTTTATCAATTTAAAATTAAAATAATTGGTATCAAGCTAAATTTGCAAATTGATCTTTAAGTGATATTGCACTGACAAGAAAATCTAGTGATCTATCGATTGTCCAATTATATGTTGATTAGGTTGCATATAGGATCCATCTAGCTATACTTAGAGCATTTTGATTGTAAATATTCATGATAGGTATCTATCATATGTAATATTCAAACTTTAGCATTTTGTGCACTTAAAATTATTTGTATCTATGAATGAATGAAGTTTGACTTTTGGCTTGAATTGTATCAAATTTCTCTAATGAATGAATGAAATTATCTCTTTTCATGCTTGATCAAATCTCTCTTTACATTGTCCATATACTTTTTGATAATGATAAAAAGAAGGAGAAAAATGAGTATAAAATAAAAATTAAAAATATAATTAAATAAAAAGAATGGCATAAATGGGCTTTATTTTAGCAAGAACTAAATAAAGAATGCACAAGCAAGTAAAATTTAATTGTAACTACAAGTATGGAAGAAATCAGAACTCGAATTGCTAAATTAAAACCTCAGCACATAATAAGGGGGAGCGATACAAACTTTGACTTAAAATTGAACATACTTATCATATTTAGGGAGAGCATATGTAAATTGATAAAATCTAAATAAATGTGATGTATGAATAAATTGGTAAGATTGAATGAAAATATCATTTTGAAATATGAAGGAAAGGTTATACTTAAAAGATTTTATCATCATCAAAAAGAAGAAGATTATTGACCCTAGATTGATTTTAATGATAACAAAAGCATTTAAGTATAGATTATTAAATTTCTAACATTATTTGTGAGGATGTGTAGTTGTAAATTTCAAAAGCTCACAAACTCCAAGTATTCCCATTCAAATAAATGAAGATTTATTATTCAAGATTTTAGAGAAGATATTTTAGATTGGATACATCTCTCAAGAGGTTTTAATGAAGGTTAAATCAAGATAAAATGGCAAGTCTAGCCTACAAAAAAATTTCACAAATGATCTTCGGCACGCATGGCATGCAAACTAAGCCAACCTAGTCTCAGTGAAAGCAAAAGATAGAAAGGACAGAAAGTAGAGTTTTTCATGACCGAAGGGACCGATCCATTTTACAACTAAGCCAACCCAATGACAAGCAAGCCAATCTAGTCAAAAAAGTAGCCATTCCAGTCTCAAAAAATAGAAGCAGATATTTTGGAATCTCTAAGACTGAGCTAACCCAGCTGAAAACTAAGTCAACCCAGTCTGGACTGAGCCGACCCAATTAAAAACTAAGCTGGCCCAGTGTCTGTAATGGCTAGTTTTCAGTTTCATAGGTTTTTCACTCTACACGCCTTTTAATAGCTATTTTTGATCTTTTAATGGCTAGATCACTTTTAGAAGTCCTCCTAGCTTACTTGTAATGGTGGAAAACCTCAGAGATACTTAATGAAACATTTGGGATAAGAAAAGTAACTTTTGAACCTACACGAAAGAACTTTCGAGTAGATTTTCAGTTTTTCAAGTATATGAGCCAAATAGTGAAAATGAAGGAGTATTTCTTAGAGTTTTCTTTGTCCTTCCAATATTCTCAATCAGAGAGAAGTCAGACCATCACATTGAAGAGCAATTCCTATTTCTTTCAAGCACTCAAAGAGAAAAAATCAAGCCTACAAACCAAGCTCCCAGATTTCCTTCTCTCAAGCTTCAAAGAGTTTGCTTTTATTTTGTTTATTGTATTTTTTCT
Source organism: Cocos nucifera (assembly GCA_006176705.1). Taxonomy (NCBI): domain Eukaryota; kingdom Viridiplantae; phylum Streptophyta; class Magnoliopsida; order Arecales; family Arecaceae; genus Cocos; species Cocos nucifera. Next base: position 2,545,320 of record QRFJ01000093.1, on the reverse strand, counting down.
TCTTTATTTCAAGTTTCATGGGGTGAGAAACTTGGGTTAGTCCAAGCCTTGAGTTGGATGTTGTATGATTTGATTGATGAGCCAAAGTGAAAATCAATCAGGGTTGATTGTTAGCCTAGGAAAATAATCATTATATGGTTGTGGTTGGTGAGCCAAGATTAAAACCAATTGGATTAAATTATGAGCCCAAGTAAAATAATCAGACTGTAATCAAGCTAAGTGATTATAGTTGAATTCCTAAATGGTTTACTTAGAAAGTGAATGTAGGTGCTGAGTTTGGCGCCGAACCACTATAAAATTATTGTGTTTGCGATTGTGTGTTTTTGCCTTATTACTTTCAATCACTGCACATTACATAGCTTATTTAATTTGGCACTTAATTAGTTTAATCTACTTGCATCTTAAGCTTAAAAATTTAAAATATCCAATTCACCCTCCTTCTTAGGAAACCATCCTTGGACAACAAATACTATATGAGATATGGACAAGGCATAAGCCAGTACTCTCACACCTTAAGATTTAGGGATGTCTGGCTTGTGTCAAATGTTTAATGATAGATAAGCTTGCACTTAGGTCTAACAAGTGCTTTTTCATAGGGTACCCAAAAGAAACTAAAGGATATTATTTCTACCTTACTGATGAACAAAAAGTATTTGTCAGCCTTAAGGCAATCATTTTAGAAAAGGAGTTTCTTGATCAAGAAATTATTATCTCTAAGGTCAAAATTCAGAAAGTTCGATAGATAGAAAAATCGCTATAATTAGCTGAACTTGAACTGAATTTGATTAGATCAAACTCAGAGCCTAATGTACCTACACCTTTAAGATGATTTGATAGAGTACCGCATCAGTCAAATAGATACTATAGTTTCTTGGTTTGGAAAGGTGATCCTATCGAGCTTGATGAGAACGATAAGGATCTGATCACCTACATGAATACAATGCAGAGATTCAATTATGAGAAATGGCTTGAAGTCATGAAATCCAAAATAGAGTCCATGAAAGTCAACGATGTATGGACATTAGTTGATCCACCTGAAGGGATTAGACCCATTGGGTATAAGTGGATTTTCAAAAAAAAAGGGGGCATAGATGAAAAAGTGGAGACTTATAAAGCCAATCTGGTTGCCAAGAGGTATCATCAATATTATGGTATAGACTATGACTAGATGTTTTCTTCTGTGGTAATGCTCAAATTTATTTGAATTATGCTTGCAATAGCTGCCCATCTAGACTATAAAATCTAGCAAAAGGAAGAAGACAGCTTTTCTAAATAGAAAGCTAGAAGAAGAGGTGTATATGATACAACCTAAAAGATTCACATCCATAAATGAGTTTAAGGTATGCAAGCTTCAAAGATTCATTTATGGATTGAAGCAGATATCTTGAAGTTGGAATATATGTTTTAATAAGATGATCAAAACATAAGACTTTATTAAGAATAGAAAAAAGCCCTGTATATATAAGTGGGCCAATGGTTCAGTGGTTGTATTTCTTATATTGTATGTGAATGATATTCTCTTAATTAGAAATGATGTCCCTATATTACAAAAAATAAAGATTTGACTGTCATCTTAGTTCTCCATAAAGAACTTTGGAGAAGTATCCTACATCCTAGGGATGAAGATCTATCGGGATAGATCTAAGAAGTTGTTTGGGTTCTCCCAGTCCACATACATAGATACTATGCTGAAGTGGTTCAGCATGAAAAATTTTAAAAATGGCTATCTTTCGATAGGCCATGGAATTTCTCTCTTGAAGAGGGATTATCCAACAATACCTCAAGAGAGAAAGTGTATGAGTAGAATACCATATGCCTCACAGTGGGTTCTATTATATACGCTATGACATATATGAGACCAGATGTGGCATACTTACTAGAAGTAGTAAGTAGATACTAATTTGATCTAGAGGAGAACCATTGGAAGGTTGTAAAAACCATCCTTAAGTATTTGAAAAATACTAAGGACTAGTGGCTAGTTTATGGCAAATCAAATTTGAAACTTATAGGATTTACAAACTTCAATTTTTAATCTGACCATGATGATAATAAAAGTATGTTGAAGTATGTATTTACCTTTAATGATGGAGCTGTCTGCTGAAAAAGTTTCAAGCAGCATACTATGACCAACTCAGTTTGCAAGGTGGAGCACATTATAGCATTTGGTGCTATCAAGAAAGCTGTGTGGTTGAGAAAATTCATTATGGAGCTTGAAGTCGCATCCTTTTTTGATGATTTGGTCCTGCTCTATTACAACTATACTAGAGCCATTACTTAAATAAAGAAACCGAAAGCACATCAGTAGATGGAGCATATTTTGCATCGCTACCACCTTGTTCAGAAGATCATGGAATGAGGTGACGTCGACCTTCAAAAGATCGATAAAAAGAAGAACCTGGCTGATCCATTCACTAAAGCCCTTATGATAAAGAAGTTCGATAATCATAAGTCAAAGATGAGTATAAGATACTATACCGAGTGGGTTTAGCATAAGTGGGAGTTATTGGAAATTATATCCCAAAGCCATTCATCAGCCTATTGATAGTTGAGCTAATTTTATAAATATATATGATTTATCATGAATAAAAGTTTATTTTGTCTTATTCATCATAAGTTGTGCATCTTTCTTTATAAACTTCTATGTTGTGATGAAGTGCTTAGGACTACTTAGAGTCGATAAAGAGGAAATTTATCATTTAGTCTTTAAATATGTTCATGATCAAATGAGACGTCATTACCACGGATGATAACATTTATCAAGTATAAGTTATTGTGTGCCATATAGGTTGATTATCCTCTTAACCAAGGAGTGTGAAGACATTGGTATGACATGCAGGTGAGATATAAGAGTATATCTGTATTGAACATGATCAGCTTCAGAGCATTCTGCTATCAAAATTTGCTCCGAAGGGATATGGATATAAGTATCCCTCTGACATAAGATCACCATGTTGACTTGCAAGTAACTCACTATACTTTGGTGCTGGACTACATGAATTTCTAATTCAATGATGGAAGATTTCTAGACATAGTCAAGTACTTGTGAAATTGGTGTGTGAGTTAAAATAGGATTGATCACTCTTGGTTTTAGGTGATGTATTGTATTACGTTTCAATTTAGCAAAATCTTGGCTAGGATAGCTCTTATGAGAAGTCACAGGACTTATTGCATTGAGACACATTATGGATATACTTTTTTAGGGTTGAGAGTTTAACTCTAAGTCATCCTAAATATAAAGTTTCCTAAATACAAAGTTCAAAGGGATGAATTATAAAGTAACTATATTCAAATAGGTTCTTGAATGTTGCTTTACATTCATTCGATTTATCCAAATGTCAGGTACCATTGCTAGATGGTCACTTCGATTGATACAAGAATTTATTTCTGTGCTACCAACTTAGGTTTGAATCTATGGGGTCATACATATTAGAGATTTCTATCCAATCAAATGGTTGATCAATGATTATAAATTATTTTAGGATCAAATCATCAATATGATTGATGATTGATCTAGTGCAAGTGTTGCAAGAGAATTAATTAGCAATAAGATAGCTAATTAGCTCAATTTGATTAAGCATAAGGGTTGAGATCAAGTCTAATTAAATTAGATTTAATTTGGTTTGGTTTGGACTTAGTTAGGTCAAGTATAATTGGTTTATAAGATAAGCCAATTATAAGAGAGATCAATTTCCTATTCAATTAGGACTTATGTGCACCTAATTTCTAATTAGCTTAGGATTTAAATCAAATTTAAATATGATTTAATTTGATTTAAATGAGCTTCTAGTTGGACTAGGATCATTCTTAATTAAGTTATACCAATTTTAATTTAAATAGGATTTGAAACTGGTTTGACTAAAGAAAACTAGAGAGCCTAGTTGGATTAGGACTCTCTCTCTTCTTTGTGCCAAACACCCCACACCCCATGCCCTTTCTTCTGGTTTTTTGCATGACTTTTCTCATGCCTAAGAGACCACACGCATGCCCCATATCTCTTTGAATGAAAATTAGTTTGGACTAGGTCAAACAAGGTAAGTTGTTTTGACCTTGGACTCTATTTGATAGAGTTTTGATATTCCCAAACTCTATCCATTGTAGGCACCCAATTAAATCAGCTATTGATCTAATTTTTGGTGCAGGAAAAGAGGATTTGTGCATGTGTTTTTGGTATCTCATGCCTAAAAAATAAGGAGGCACCCAAGAGTTGGGGGGCCCTTCAATTGCCCCTTTTGACCTTTCTTATTCCAGATATTTGACTCAAATTGGGACTCCTCTTGATCTCTCTATTTAAAAAGAGTCTTGGTATGAAATTTTTAGGGGCAATTCACCATGAGATAAGGTATTTGGGTGTGGTTTTATTGGATGCAAAATTTCTTAGGGCATAGGCTTTCTTTAGGACATCACATTTGTGTGTCCTGGTGAGAGAAAACAAAGAAGAGAAGAAGGGGTTCTTCTCTAGGGTTATTGATCTCCCTCTTCCATATTATTTTGAGAGATAAGAGAGGAAGAGAATCTCTCTTAAGTCCTCCTCTAGTTCTTCATCCTTTATAAGGTCAAAGAGATTCAAAGAAAAGAAATTAAGATCAACCATCAAGAGGGATCTGCAAGGAGTTAGCTGTTGGAAATTGTGTTCTAAAGTCAATCATCAGCCTGTTAATAAATATGCTACTTTATACTTATAAATGATTTATTGAATAAAATATTATTCTAGCTTTTTTATCATAAATTCTATATTTTTTAATGAACTCTTTCTGTTGTGATGAAGTTCTCAAGACTACTTAGTTTTGATAAAGATAGGATTTATCGATTAGTCCTTGAACTATTCAGGATCAAATGATATGTTGTTAATTAGGATGATAATGTTTACCAAGTATAGATCATTATGTACGATATAGGTTGATTGTTTTCTTAACCGAGTGTGGAGACACTGGTATGGCATATAGGTAAGATGTAAGGATACATCGTCACTAAATGAGACTAACTTTGGATCATTCTACTATCAAGAATTGCTCTGATGGGATATGGGTATAAGTATCCCTTAGATCTGAGATCACCATAGAGGTTTGCAAGCAACTCACTATGCTTTGGTACCAGACTATCTAAATTTCTAATTTAGTGATGGAAGATTTTTAGATATAGTCAAGTACTTATGAAGTCAATGAGTGATCAAGATAGGATTGACCACTCTAAGAGATTGGAGAAAGTGCATCTCTGTATTTTAATTTAGCAAAATCTTGATTAGGATAATTCATGAGATGGATTTAATATTTTAAAATATAATGTGGATGACCTAATCAGAGTTAACAGTTAAGCTCTGAGTCATCCTATGAGCATTAAGATCAAGAGAATGAATTATATGAAAACTATATCCATATGGGTTCTAAAAGTGTTGCTTTACACATTCGACCTATCCGACCGTCGGATATTATTGCTAGATGGTCACTTTGATTGGTATAGAAATTTATTTCTATAATATTAGCTTAGATTCGAACCTATGGGGTCACACACATAAAAGATCTCGATCTAATCGAATGGTTGATCAATGATTTAGAATCATTCTGAGGTCAAATAATCAATACGATTGATATTTGACCTAGTGCAAGTATTGCAGGAGGAACGATTAGTAATTAAATTACTAATTGACTTAATTTGAATAAATCAGAGGATTAAGATTAAGTCTAATTAAATATAATTTACTTAGATTTGGTTTGAACTTGATTAGATCAAGTTCAATTGGTTTATTGGATGAGCCAATTGCAAGGAAGAACAAGTCCTAGTTTAATTAGGACTTATATGAACCCAATCTCTAATTTGATTAAAAATTAAATAAAAATTAAATTAAATTTAATCTAATTTAATTAGACTCTTAGTTGGACTAAGACCTATTCTAATTAGGTTAAATTAATTTTGATTTAATTTGGTTCAAAGATCAAGTTTAACCAAGTCAAAATTAAAAGTCCTAGTGTGACTGAGACTTCCCATCCTTGTGCCTCACACCTCCCCATGCCCTCATGCCAACTTCTTTGGAGTTTTGCATGAAAACTCCTCACATCCTAGCCTTCATGCACACCCCCTTGCTCTCCTTCTTTCTTATATGGTATTTGGTTATGGACCAAGTCAAAGAAGGAAGTTAGTTTTCAATTTGAAATTTTATTGGATAGAATTTTAGGAAACTTAAACTCCTCCCTTGTGGTGCCAACCCTACCAGGATTTCTCTAGAATTTTTGGTGGAAAATAGGATGTTTTATGTGACAAAAAGGGGTCATCCATAGTTGGAAAAAAGGATGGGGCACCCAAGTGTTGGGTGCCCCATATCTTGCCCTATTTGGACAACCCTTGCTAGGTATTTGACCTAGACAAGGATTGTTCCATATCTCTCTATAAAATAGGGATTAGGGCATGTTTTTCTTTTCAGAAGTTTCTAACCTAAGAGAGAGCATATTGGGCATGGGAAAAGTTTGGGAGAGAGAGCCTTGGGCATGGGGTTTTGTGGAGACACAAATTCTAGTGTCTTGGTGAGAGAAAATAAGGAAAAAGAAGGGTTCTTCTTCTAGAATTTTTTCTTTGATCTCTTGATCTTCTTTGGTGAGTTTTTGAAAGGTATCTCTTCTTCACAAATCTTTTTCCTTCTCTTCTGAATATTAGAGGATCCAAGAATTCAAGAAGAAGATTTGAGATCAGCCATCGAGGAAGGATCAGTATAGTACTAGCATGCTATGCTGATTTTCTATAATCGAACTTTGGATCTTACATCGAGATCTTATGTGGACAACCTATAGAGGCTGAACATGTGTGCAGCCTAGAGTGATGACCTTAGCTTTAGATCAACAAGTTAAAGAACCTAACTTGCAAAGGTAAAGGTGATATGATCTCTTTTCTATTATCTAGATTTGATCTAGTACTGCTTTGATGTTGATTTGATCAATATCATCCCTTCCTATTTTATGTTTAGATTTAATAGCATGCTTAAATCATATGATAGGATCCTAGATTTAGGGCTCTTTCATGTATTATTTATGAATTAATATGATTAGTTCATCTCTTTCGTTGCATGTTTTGAAAAAAATTTAAAATCTAATCATGAAACACTAGATCCGTTTCCTTCAATTGGTATCAAAGCATAGATTCTTTATTACATAATTTTTTATATATTTAGATTAATAATTTAGATTAGATCTAAATTATAATCAATTATTTAAATCTAAAATTAAAAAAATAAATCATACGAATTGATTTATAAGGTTGTCCTACTGTAAGATTTGTAACCCTTATAGTGTAAAGCTTGTCCTAGTTCGTGTAGATCTAATGTAAATCATAAATTTATTAGACATGATTTAGATTAATTTATAATTTATTAGATTCAAAAGTATTTAAATCTAAAAATAAATATTTTAGATTATATGAACTGATCTTATAAGGTTATCCTGCTGTAAGATTTATCCCTTATAGTGAAAAGGTTGTCCTAGTACGTGCTGATCTAAAATCCTAATCATAAAATTTTAGATTAAATCTAAAAAATTTTGTGATTTGATTGAAATAATTTTAATATAATTTTATCATCATAAATATGTTAGATTTGATCTAAAGTAATTTATGATAGATTAAAATTGAAATAGTTTCAATCTAAATTACATAGACATGTTTAAATTAGATCTAAAGTAGTTTCATGTCTATTTTATTTGCATATTTATTATGAATCAAATATGCAACTGGTTGGTAGAACCATATTGTAAAAATATTTTATAAACATAAAAATTACTTTTGAAATACCAAACCCCAACCCTTAGCCCAAAACTTAATTAAGAATCAAGAGTTATTTGATTAGGATCTAGGATTGTAAATTGAAGATTCTAAGATACAAATCATAACACATTGGATTAATGAGTTAGTGGGAATAAGGTCCATTAATTGGGTTAGACCTAAGGTTAGATTAAAGAATGAACTTAATTAGAGAATTAACTAAATCTAATCGATAATTATCTTAGATTAGGTCAAGAATTTTCTAGATCAATTATAATAGTTGTAGTTGGTCAAGTCCATGTCTTTAACGAGAACCAAAATGGACTTGATTCTTGGCTATACGGTTTAGGATGAACTATTAGGTTGATCCAATTAAAACTAATTAACTAGTTAGTGTCTAAGATAAGTCTGGCAATCCAGACCAGTGGTCTTTAATTGGCAGCCCACTTACCTGACCATTTCTGATGGTGTCTAAGGCAAGCTTTGGCAGACCCTCCCACTGATCTTACTTACCTAGCCTTCTTGATGAAATTATGTCTTGATCAGATCACTTGATAATTCGAGCTGACCCATGTCAGCTAGGTAAATCAATGTGATTGATTTAGGTGCTCCTAGACCAGCTTATTAATGATCTTCCTTATGCTAACTTGGTGAAGTCAGTGGGAGCATCATGACAAGCTGGTTCTATGAGCTCAGGTATGGTACTCTCAAGCCTTGGAAATAGGTGAAAAGAGAGCAAGGAGCCAATAAAATCAACCATCGAAAAGCTTTGGCAAATGCTTCAGAAGAGCTGACTTGGATCCTATCAGAAGAGCCAGTCCGAGCTGTAGAAGAGCTAGCCTGAGCTAAAGAAGAGCTAGCTCGAATCTTGAGAGAGCTGGCTTGAGCAGAAGTCCAGAAAGTATATCAAGCTGATATGCTGGAAGAGCTGGCTTGATTTCTGTCAAAGCCAGCCCGAGTGAAAGTCAAGCCGGCTCAAATCCTGAGAGAGTTGGTCTGAGCAATAGAACAGAAAGTGGTGATTCAGGGTCTCGTAGGAGACATCACCATTGAGTCAGCTCGATTGCTAACTAAGCTGGCTCGAGTAGTGAATAGAACAGAACGTAGTTTCTATTCTAGCCTGGGATTGGGTTTAATCCTAAGGACTTAGGGTCTTAGTTTGTAAGGTCCTAAGGGGGCTAACCTATGGATTGGACTGGGATTTGTCCAATAAGTATGTGCATGGGAGACATGGGTGTACATAGGCTCGGTGAGTGTATCACATTAGATTAGCTAGGAGAGTTTTTTAGGTTGAATCTTATTTAAGCAAATATATATACTATGTACTGAGTTTTGTAAACTAAACATGGAATCAATACAAGCCTTTTCTTCTTGAAATTTCTCTCTTTCTCTCTTATTCTCCCTTTCTTCTCCACACCCTATGGTTTTCTAGGATTTCATAGGTTAGCCATCTCTTTCCTCGAATTCTTGTTGCTGTTTTTGCAATCATTAAGTAGCAAGGATTTGTTCCTAATAATTGGTATCAAAGCATAGCCATCTAGAACAACAATTGGTATCAGAGCCCTATTGTTAGATCTGGTGGAGGAAAGGACAAAGCTTCATCTGCTGTTGTGGTAAGGTGCTGAATAGATTTTTTTGAACACTGTTTATTCTCTTTTATATTTGGTTATTGGAATTTGGTTAGGATGGCATCGAGTACCATCAAGACAAACTTTAGAAAGTATGATGGCAAGGGTAACTTCAATCTTTGGCAGCAAAGGATGAAGGATCTGCTAGTGCAGAATAGAATCTACAAGGTTTTGACTCGCAAAAGACCAAAAAAAATTTCTGCTAAAGAGTAAGAGGAACTTGAAGAGATAGCCTTCAGTACGATTCGTATGTGCCTCGCTGATGAAGTTCTATCAGAGATTAACATGGAAACTACATTGAAGGAGCTTTGGCAGAAATTGGAGAACACATATATGGGCAAAAACATGACAAATAAGATATGGTTGAAGAAGCAGTTGTACAGTTTGCGGATGCTCGAAGAAAGAGAACTAATTTTTCACATCCAAAAGTTTAATCAAGTTTGCTCAGATGTTATGAGCCTTGATGTGAAGATTAATGAGGAGGATAGAGCTCTCCTGTTATTGTGTTCGTTGCTCACAGCATATGATGGTCTCATTACTACTCTGGTGTATGGAAAGGAGACATTAAACTTTGAGGAAGTGATTGGAGTTCTTAGGTCTAACAAGCAGTGAGAGAGGCTAGTTAGAGAAAATTCTAATTCAGAGGTGCTTTCTGTGAATGAGAGTTAAGGAAGGCATAAGAAGAGAATCAAAGATAAATCTAGGGGCAAATCAAAGTCTTGAAGAAGGCTTGAAAATATTACAAGTATCATCAACCTGGTCATATTAGAAGAAATTGCCTACTTTTAAAGAATGAAAAGGGAAAGGATGCTTCTAAGGGTGGATCGACCAGCGGGAGTGGTGCTCTATCATCTAAAGACAGTGGAGAAGACATTGGTAGTATCAGATGAAGTAACTGTTAGATGTATGCCCTAGAAGCCAGATTGGCTAACACTTGTAATACATTTCTAAGGGCAATTTTATAATTTTGACTATAAATTAATAAAAAAATTATTTTCTATCATAGTATGTATTTAAAGTGTATGTGATACATCCTTTGAGTTAATGGTAATGATAATTCATATTTTTAAAGAGTTAAAAATTTAAGACATGAATTTTCATAATTAACTCATAAACTACTTCCAACCGTAGCATCATCACGAGGATGGTGATTGATCCGAAAGGTTGGTGTATGATCATTTCTTTTGAGTAGATAAGTTCTGAGTCTACGATGTGGAGATACCAAAGCAAGAGTATAGATACTTATTAGAGAACGAGGGCACTGAGCGTGACCATCTCAAGCATTCATAAGAAAGTCTACCTTCTCGTCGATGATTGGCTCGAGGTTGCAGTAGTATATCTGGTTCTTTGACCTGGGGTGTATCGATAATTCATCTTGAGAGTGTTGTAGTTTGACTATACCATAACTCGATCTTCTAGCCATTTGAAATCTTGAGGTGTATGTTGGCTATAGTACATTTATTGTAGGAATTGGATTGCATCAATAAGGGATCTATCTACCTCGGTAGATGAGGAGTAGCCTTATGATGATCATGAGAATCGAGTTCATAAGCCCATGGCCATGGTAAAGTGAAGATGATAGAAAGAGTTTCTATAAAGATTTCATATAGGACTCGAATTGAATGATTAATTCATATGACGGATATTGGTTTTGACGTGTTCACCTTAACCCTAATCCTATCGGAGCTCAAGATAAAAGAATCCAATCACATAGGTAGCTGCACCAAGAGGTTCACTTTTAGTTCTGATGGATTGCCACCATATACTGCTAGATGTGACTTGTAGATTTTGGGAGCAATTAGAATGATTTTTATGATCGATCATAATAATTGTATGAATTAGAAAAGTTTTGGTCCATCGAAAGGTGTTTTGATGATGTCGATGATGGAGATCATGACATATCTCATTACCATATGGAACTAAACCTAACTAGATCACACAAATAAGAGTTTAGGTCTAGATGTCATCAATTGAGCTAACCTAGTTCGATTGATTTGGATTAAATCCAATCAGGTTCAAGGTAATCATGCTAGCACACGATTAAACCCGACTTTCTCCTTCTATAATCTTTCTGATTCATCGTAACTGAGTTGAATTTAATTTGACTCATTTCTGTATCTTGAATGGATTTATTTTTATCTAACTGGAGCAAGTCTAGATCAGATTAATTATGAAAATTAAATTTAATCCTAGTGCAATTGGACTAGGGTCAATAGTTGACCCAAATAAGAGAATTAAGGGTCACATGATCAGAGAATTTTAGAAAATTATTTAGAAATTATTTTGATCTAATTTTTAGATATGTGATAAGGCATGAGCTATACTTTGGGTGTGCAAAATTTTGTAATTTTTGGAGGTCCATAGACTGGGTTTTGATAGAGTTTGATTTGGATCAAACTCTTAAGGGAAGAGTCCTAGATGCACATGGACTCTTCCTTATCCTTTCATGCTGCCACCTTTTAGATAGATTTTTGGTATCAAAACTAGATGAGATTTGGGGTCTTTTGTGGAGATCACGTCTAAGTATCCCAATGGTCAAATTAATAAGGTTTTTGATCAAAAAGGGACTCTTTATGGCGCAATGTCTTGTATAAGAACTCTTCTCATAAAATTGCCTCAATGTAATTTATTTTTTCTATGCCCAAAGGAGCCTTCCCTCTAATATCCACATCACCTCTATCCTTTTCCTCCCTCTCTTCTACATGCCTAAAAAGTTAGGCACAAATCTGAGTTGAAGGCCCATGATTTTTGATACAAGATTTAGCATCTACGCGATGGTTTTCGTGAGACGAACAGGCTACCCTCAGAAGTCATTTTAAAGGCTTTTCAAATTAGATCCAGATCTAATTTTTGGAGGAGAGATTTATGAGGAGAAGATGTTTAGATCTTGCCTAAGTAGATACCAGTAGAGGCCAGGTGCATACGTGGCTCCTTCTAGAACCTTAGGAATCAACAGAATCATCGTAGGGTAATTAGATTACTAAATCAGATACTTAAAATTAAATCTAATTTAATTTTATTTTTAACTTTTAATATCAGATCTCTATGATCAAATCTAAGAAGTCTCAAAATTTGATTAAAATTTTTAAAAATAAAATTTAAAATATTTCTTCAGATCCAATCAGATCTAAACGATCCTATGTCGGAAAAACAAGTTTTTCCTTCAACTGGTATCAGAGCCAGGTTGCAGTTCTTTAGACCTATTTTAGATCTAATTTTATTTTTAATTTTAATATAATATTAAAATTTTTAGATGTCACATCATATATAATTAGTTCTAAAATTAAAAAATTAAAATTAAATCATTTAGATCTAATATGTATGAGATATATGGCTAGACTGGGAATAGAATAATTCTATGTATAGTCTAGTATAATCATGTTGTTAATTTAATTAAATATAATTTTAGACCTATTTAATTTTTATTTTTTTAATATTATAATTATTTTAATCAAATCTAAAAAATAGAAAATAAAGTTTTTAATTTTTGATTTATTCATATATGATATGAAAAGATGCATGTTTAGACTAGTTGTAGAATAGTTCTACAAATTATCTAGAATAGTTTTATTTTGATATGATCAAATTTAAATTTATTTTTTAGATATTATATATGATATTTTAGATTTGAGAAACATGTTTAATTTAATAATGATACATGAGATGTATGCAAAGCATATATTAATTAGATCATTAATTATATATATAATATATGATCTAGATCTAACTAGTTTTATAGTTTCAATTATATTTCTGATTAACGTGTTCCCCTTGGCCATCTGATCATAAGAACAAAGTAGGATTTAAAAGCCCTCTTCTTTCATTCAATGTGGTGTTCTTATGGTGTATAGGGGTGTTGCATATTTGTCCTTAATCAGAAATCTGAACTTATTTTCTACAAAATCTTAGATCCTAAAATTCTAGAATTTTGATATATATTTTTTTTATTTATGAACCCAAACTTAATTAAAAATTAAGATTATGAAACTAAATAGACCTAAAATTAAGAATTTTTAGATCTAAGATATTTTCATAAAATTAGGTTCGAGCTTGGGTAGCTCAATTAGGTCTAGCGGTTGATCAAACCGAATCAAGAGTTGGTTAGGTGGGATCAAGAGTGCTTAGAATTGATCAGCCAAATAGTTGTAAGTTTGGATCAAGATCGACTCACAACCATATATGATCGATCAAATTAAGACCTAATTTTGCTTCGTAGTTCGAGCCTGGATTGTAGGCTAATCCAATTAGTTCTGGTTTGATAATTTGGTATCTAAGATAAGTTCGGCAGATACGATCGATTGATTTTTAATTGAAAGCTACTCGATCAGAATGCATTCTTGTCCAATTAATGGCATATCCCTTCCACCGATCTCACTTATCTGGCCATTTGTGTCAACCTAATTTTGATTTGAGGTAGCTAACAGTTCGACCTAACCCATGCCACTAGGCTTATCATAACCGTTATGATTGAGTCAAGTCTAAGAGACCTAAATTGAATCTCCCTAAGAAAAGATTAAGTCGATTGGTCTTCCACCATTATAGATGTGTTGGCCCTTCTCGGGGTTGATTATTCTCGGTTGGTTATAGTGGCTCAGTTGTATCAAAAAGATGCAACCACATCTATTAAGCATTGGATGCTATGGGTTGGAGGATGGATTGAGCTCAATATTTCGAATATGGTAAGGAACCCAATCAAGAATCCAATTCATGCAAATGGTGGGTCTGACTTAACTAAGAAGTGGATCAATATTCCAGACATGATGAGATTCATGAATTAGAGATCAGGATTAGATGCACCATGATTAACAAATCATTGGATAAGAGTTGTCCACTCATCGATTGACCCATCATCAATAACTGTTAGGTGAGGTAGTGAGCCAGTCGGTGGGATCGCATCATCCACTAGAAATCAATTGATCATTAAGATTTTTGCATCTCTGTCCAGGGAGTGTAGGGATCCAAGAAAATAGTGAGAGCCTAATTTATTTAAAAATAAAATTTTTAAATAAATTGATTAAGTTTAATTACAAAATCTAACTAGAAACTTTGACTCTCTACAGAAAAATGTCTACATCCAACCCACTAACATGTATCCTGGACACCTATAGACTGACCAGATCCAACTTTAAGGATTGGCTCCAGAAATTCAAAATTATTTTAGGTTTCGAGAAGTTGACTCATGTGTTGGAATAGGATCCTCCCACTTTACCAGTCCATCCATCCACTGATTAAAGAGCATCTCTAAAAAAGTAGATGGATGATGATAATAAAGCCAGGTATTACATGTTGGGCTCGATGTTTGATGAGCTCCAGTGCCAACATGAAAATATTAAGACTAGCCATCAAATATTGACTCACCTACAAGAGTTGTTTGGTGAACAAAGTCGCGCAGCCAAATATCAAGTCACTAGAAGACTTTTTAAGGCTTAAATGCATGATGGGCAGTTGATCCAAGATCATTGTCTAATGATGATCAAGAACTTAGAAGAGCTTAAGAAGCTTAGTCTCAAGTTGGACAAGAATTTGCAGATTAATATAATTCTACAATCCTTGACTGATGCATATGGATAGTTCATCATGAACTATCATATGCATAAACTATAGAATACTCTGGCAAAACTTATGAATATGCTGGTTATTGCTGAGCTTTCTATAAAAGGTTCTAAAGGCTCAATACTTGCTATGGAGCAGATTGCTTCTAAGAGAAAGTATTTTAGAAAGAAGAAGAAGTTCGTGAAGAAGCAGAAGATGGATGGTGGGAAGAAGAAAAAGACAGAACTAAAGAAGAAGGCCATTGACAAAGAAAAATATTTTTATTGCAACATAGACGATTATTGAAAGCAGAACTGCCCCTTGTACCTAGCTAGCCTGAAGAATAAGAAGGAGGCAGGTCCTTCTGGAGGTATGCTCATTATAGAATCTAACCTTATAATTTCTTTTGCATCCAGTTGGGTGCTTGACTCTGGTTCTAGTACTTACTTATGCACTTCTATATAGGGTCTTGAGGATAGCAGGAGATTGAGGAATGGTGAGATAATCCTACGCATTGAAAATGGAGCAAGAGTTGCTGCAGTGGCCATGGAAACTTATCCTCTGCGATTATCGTTAGGATTAGATTTAGTTCTTAGAGACTGTTTTTATGTGCCTGCAGCAAGCAAGAATTTGATTTCTGTTTCATGTTTAGCATAGGAAGGCTATGTAATTAGTTTTCCTAAGGACCATTGTAATATTCTTTATGAAAGAAATAAAATTGTAAGTAGTTACCTTATAAATGGTCTCTATCAGTTACATATTGATATTTCTATTTTTAATATCGAGCAAAACGTGAATGCCATAGGATCAAAACAACCTAGGGATAGTCTAAACAATAGGTATTTGTGGCACCTTAGGCTAGGTCATATAGCGAAAGATAGGTTAACAAATTGAAGAAATTCGGGCTATTGAGTCCGTTGACTTTCAAGTCATATCCGATTTATGAATCATGCCTTCATGAAAAAATGACCAAGCTTTCTTTTGTAGGACATGAAAAAAGGGCCACAGACCTACTTGCCCTAGTACATACTAATGTGTACGGTCCATTTATTGTGCCGACTAGAGGCAACTATGTTTACTTCATCATCTTTATCGATAATTTATCTCGATATGGATATGTGTATTTGATGCAATATAAATCTGAAGCTTTTGAAAAGTTCAAAGAATTCAGACATGAAGTAGAAAAATAAACTGAAAGATCCATTAAGGTTCTTTGATCAGATCGAGGAGGTGAATATCTTAGTCGAAAATTCTTAGACTATCTTAAGCAAAATGGCATAGTCTCTCAATGGACTCTACTTGAAACACCTCAACTCAACGAGATTTTAGAATGGAGAAATCGAACCTTATTAGATATGATCTGATCTATGATGAGTTTCACGGACCTCCCTGAGTTTCTTTGGGGATATAGTCTAATGACCGCTATATATTTACTGAATAGGGTTTCCTCTAAAATCGTTCCTACCACACCATATGAGATATGGCATGGTAAGAAACCAAGTCTGAGTCACCTCAGAATTTGGGATTGTTTGGCTCATATCAAGAGACAATAGGTGGATAAGTTAGAGTATAGGTCCTTTAGAGCTCGGTTCATAGGATATCCTAAAGAGTCATTAGGATATTATTTCTACATTCCGAAAGACCATAATATGATTATGAGTCAATATGCCATCTTTCTTAAAAAATAGTTTATTTAAGATGGTGGCATCAGAAGGCAGATTAGGCTCGAGAAGAAAGTCTTCCAAGAGCAACGAGCTAGGGATCCTATGAAACCCAATCAGATTGAGCTAGTCCAATCACTACCTCCTCCACCTCGTAGATCAGAAAGAATTTTTCATCCTCTTGAAAGGTACTTAGGTACTATTTCAGAGGACGTAGAGAAAATGTTCCTCATGAGAAATGAGGTTTATGGTGATGATCCCAAAACCTATGATGAGGCGATATTAGATATCAACTCTGAAAAATAGTTAGAGATAATGAAGTCAGAGATTGACTCAATGTGCTCGAACCAAGTCTGGACCTTGATAGATCCACCTGAAGGTATAATACCTATTGGGTGTAAATGGATTTACAAGAGAAAGATAGGTGCAAATGGGAATGTAGAGACATTCAAGGCTAGGTTAGTAGTGAAAGGATATAATCAGCATAAAGGCATTGACTATCAGGATACCTTCTCACCAGTAGCCATGCTAAAATTCATCCGTACATTGCTTGTTATTGTAGCATTTTTTTGATTATGAAATATGGCAGATGGACGTGAAAATGACCTTCTTAAATAGATATCTTGAGGAAGATATCTATATGAAATAGCCGCTAGGTTTCACATCTAGTGATGCTGATCACAAGATCTGCAAGCTGCAAAGGTCTATTTGTGGACTTAAGCAAGCATCTCGGAGCTGGAATGCTTATTTTAATGATGTGATCAAATCGTTTGGATTCATCAAGAATGAGGAACTGTGTGTATTCAAAAAGATCAGTGGGAGTGCTGTTATCTTTCTCGTATTGTATGTGGATGACATCCTCCTTATTGAGAATGATATTCGCATGTTGACCATAGTTAAAATGTGGTTATCAAAAGAGCTCAATGAAAGACCTAGGAGAGGTATCTTTTATTCTAGGAATTAAGGTCTATAGAGATAGACCGAATAGGATGCTGGGTCTCTCACAGAAGATGTACATAGAGGAGGTACTAAAGAGGTTTAGCATGGAAAACTTCAAGAGGAGATTGGTGCCCTTCAGAAATGGCATTCATCTCTCCAAAAAGATGTGTCCCAACACACCTAAGGTGAACGAATGCATGAATAAGATCCCTTATGCTTCGACAATAGGGAGCCTCATGTATGTCATGCTATGTACACGACCTGATATCACTCATGCTATGAGTGTTACGAGTAGATATCAGTCGAATCTAGGTGAAGAGCACTGGACTTCTGTGAAATATATTCTTAAGTACTTGAGAAGCACTAAGGATATGTTCTTGATTTTTGGTAATGGAGAACTCCAGGTCTAGGGTTATACAGACTCAGATTTTATGTCTAATATAGATGATCGAAAGTCGACATCTGATAGTTTGTTTGTGTGTAATGGTGGTGCTATCAGCTGGAAGAGTTTCAAGCAGACTATGATAGCAGATCCCACCATGAAAGTAGAGTACATCGCTGCATCGAAAGCTACAAAAAAAGCATTCTGGTATAAGAAATTCATCATAGAACTTAGAGTGATGCCATCAGATGTTGTCCCTCTGTACTGTAACAACAATGGTGTCATAGCTCTAGCTAAGGAGCCGAGGTCTCATAAGAAATCCAAGCACATCGAGCGGTAATTCCACCTCATCCGTGATTACCTCGAGAAGGATTACGTCGAGGTCAAGAGAGTCAACTCCGCGAACAATGCGATAGATCCACTAACAAAGCCTTTAGACCAGTAGAAGATCAAAGCCCATCTTGAGAAGATGGGACGTAGATTTGTAGCCAATTGGCTTTAGGTCAAATGAAAGTTTGTTAGATGTATGTCCTAGAAGCCAGATTGGCTAACACTTGTAATATACTTCTAAGGATAATTTTATAATTTTGACTATAAATTAATAAAAAAAATATTTTCTATCATAATGTGTATTTAAAGTATACGTGATACATCCTTTGAGTTAATAATAATGACAATTCATATCTTCAAAGAGTTGAAAATTTAAGACATGAATTTTCATAATTAACTCATAAACTGCTTCCGACCGTAGGATCATCATGAGGATGGTGATTGATCTAGAAGGTTGGTGTACGATCACTTTTTTTGAGTAAATGAGTCTTGAGTCTATAGTATGGAGACATCGGAGCGAGAATATAAATACTTATTAGAGAATAAGGGTACTGAGCATGACCACCTCAAGCATTCATAAGGAAGTCTACCTTCTCATCGATGACTGGCTCGATGTTGCAGTAGTATATCTGATTCTTTGACTTGAGGTGTATCGATAATTCATCTTGAGGGTGTTGTAGTTTGACTACACCATAACTCAATCTTCTAGCCATTCAGAATCTTGAGGTGTATGTTGGCTATAGTACATTCATTGTAAGAATTGGATTGCACCAATAAGGGATCTATCTACCTCGGTAGATGAGGAGTAGCCCTATGATGATCATGAGAATCGAGTCCATAAGCCCATGGCCATGGTAGAGTGAAGATGATAGAAAGAGTTTCTATAAGGGTTTCACATAGGATTCGTATTGAATGATTAATTCATATGATGGATATTGGGTTTGACGAGTTCACCTTAACCCTAATCCTATCGGGGCTCAAGATAGAAGAACCCAATCACACAGGTAGTTGCACTGAGATATTCACTTTCAGTTCTGATGGGTTGCTATCACATATTGCTAGGTGTTGATGGATTTTGGGAGCAATTAGAATGATTTTGATGATCGATCATTCTAATTATATGAATCAGAAAAGTTCTGATCCATCAGAAGGTATTTCGATGACGTCGATGATGGAGATCATGACATATCTTATTACCATACGGAACTGAACCTAACTGAATCACATAAACAAGGATTTGGGTCTGGATGTCATCAATTGAGCTAACCTAGTTCGATTGATTTGGATTAGATCAAATTAGGTTCAAGGTAATCATGCTAGCACATGATTGAGCCTGACTTTGTCCTTCTGTAATCTTTCTGATTCATCGCAATTGAGTCAAATTTGATTTGACTCATTCTTGTATCTTGAATGAATTTATTTTTGTCTAACTGAAATAAGTCTAGGTCAGATTAATTATAAAAATTAAATTTATTCCAAGCGCAATTGGACTAGGTTCAATAGTTGACTCAATTGAGAGAATTGAGGATCACATGATCAGAGAATTTTAAAAATTTTTTTAGAAATTATTTTACTTTAATTTTTGGATATGTGATAGGGAACAAGCTATACTTTGGGTGGAGGTCCCTAGATTGGGTTTTGATAGAGTTTGATTTGGATCAAACTCTTAAGGGAAGAGTCCTAGACGCACATGGATGCTTCCTTATCCTTTCATGCCACCACCTTCCACATGGATTTTTTGCATCAAAACTAAATGGGATCTAGGGGTTTTCATGGAGATCAGGTCCAAGAGTCTCAATAGTCAAATTAATAAGGTTTTTAGTCAAAAAGGGACTCTTTATGGTGCTATGTCTTGTATAAGAACTCTTCTCACGAAATTGCCTTAATGTAATTTATTTTTTCCACACCCAAAGGAGCCTTCCCTCTAATATCCATGCCCCCTCTATCCTCTCTCTCCCTCTCTTCTACATG
Organism: Cocos nucifera; assembly: GCA_006176705.1. NCBI lineage: Eukaryota > Viridiplantae > Streptophyta > Magnoliopsida > Arecales > Arecaceae > Cocos > Cocos nucifera. Next base: position 2,525,137 of record QRFJ01000093.1, on the reverse strand, counting down.
CATAAAAAGTTAGGCATAAATCTGAGTTGAAGGTCCAAGATTTTTGGCACAAGATTCAGTATTTATGCGACGATGTTCGTGAGATGAACGGACTGCCCTCAGAAGTCATTTTGAAGGCTTTTCAAATTAGATCTAGATTTGATTTTTGACGAATAGATTCATGAGGAGAAGATGTTCAGATCCTGTCCGAGTGGATACCAGTAGAGGTCAGGCGCATGCGCGGCTCCTTCCAGAACCTTAGGAATCAGCAGGATCATCGTAGGATAATTAGATTATCAAATCAGGTACTTAAAATTAAATCTGATTTAATTTTATTTTTAACTTTTAATATCAGATCTCTATGATTAGATTTGAGAAGTCATAGATATGATTAGTATTTTTTAAAAAATATATATTTCTTCAGATCCAATTAGATCTAAATGATCTTATGTCGAAAAAATAGGTTTTTCCTTCAGTAACAGAGTTGGACAATCACTAGATATTGGATTCAACAGGTTTCCACCATTATACTACACATAGGGAGTAGTTCTCATCTTATGAAAGATTCGATGGAGAAAGTATAAGTCTTGGAGATGATCACCTATGTAAAGTTGCTGGTGTTGGTATAGTAAGAGTAAGGATGTATGATGGAGTTATACGGACACTCACTAATGCGAAGCATGTGCCAGAACTGAAGAAGAATCTAATATCCCTTGGTTACTTGGAAGGACAGGGATATGCTTTCAGTTGTTAGTCAGGTAGTGGGTGTTTGAGGATTTCCAAGGATGCATTAATGGTGATGAAAGGGAGAAGACTGAGCAACAACCTATACAGGATGGAGGGCTCAGTAGTTACAGATAGTACTGAGGTGTCTATAGCAGCACAGGAGTAGCTAGTCTACAAGCTATGGCACTATCATATGGGTCATTTGAGTGATAGGGGGTTCATAGAGTTGAGTAGAAGAGGTCTAATTCTAGCAGTCAGAAATGAAGGAGATGACCTATGTGAGCCCTGTATCTATAGCAAATAGTACAGAGTTATATTTGTCAATAGTACCAAGTAGAGTAAAGCTATTTTAGAGCTTGTTCACTCAGACATATGGGGACCGGCACCTATTGCATCTCGAGGTTGAGCGAGATATTTAATCATCTTTATAGATAATTTCTTCAAGAAGGTATGGGTCTATCTGATGAGAAAAAAAAATAGATGTTTTTGTCTAATTTAAAATTTAGAGAGCTGAGGTGGAGAAGGAGATAGGGCAGCCAATGAAGTGTTTGAGGTCTGATAATGGAGGAGAATACACCAGCCTAGCATTTAGAAGATACCATGAGGAAAATGGAATAAAACATCATTACATAGTGAAGATGACCCCTTAGCAGAATAGTATCGTGGAGAGGATGAATCGGACACTGACAGAGAAGGCTAGAAGCTTGAGGCTGCAAGCATCATTGTCCAAATCATTTTGGGGTGATGCTCTTATTTATGCATATTTTCTTATGAATAGGTCTCCCCATAAAAAATTAAATGGAGGACTTTCAGAGGCTATCTGGAGTGGAAAAAAGGTGGAGCTTGGCCACCTAAAGGTATTTGGCTGTCCTACATATGCTTTAGTAGAAGAAGCCGACGAAGCAAGTTGGACCCAAAGTCATAGAAGATAATATTCATCGGATTTCCGCAAGATGTGAAGGATTTCTTGCTATGAGATTCACATTCTCAGAAGTATGTCATCACTCAAAATATGATATTTAATGAAAAAAGCATCATCTTGAAGCCGACAAGTGCAGATGAAGTTGTGAAGACAACATAAGATAGCATGCGACAGCTCTCAGATACAGGTGATTTGCCCTTAACATCAACCTCGGGTCATGTTCAGTTTGAGGTGGATTTAGGCAGGCATGGTGATACACCTGTGGAGGATCAACATAAAGAGTGATCTATCCTAAGGAAAGTGTAGAGGCAGCCACAGGCAACAGACTTGTAGGATACTGCAAGAGGAGTGGCACTGTATAAGCTAAAATACACTATTCACAAATCAATGCGATATGGCATTGATGAAACTATTTTCTATGCTCTCATCACTACCAATGGAGATCCAAAGAGTTTTAAGGAGGCCATGGAGAGTTCGGATTAGGAGTCATGAATGTAGACCATGATGGAGGAGATGGAGTCTCTCAAGAAAAATCGAACATGGCAGCTGATAGATCTACAAGATGATGCTCGATCTATTGGCTCCAAATGAATTTTCACCAGAAAAGAGGTACCTTTAAAGCAAGGTGGAGTGAGGTACAAGGTAAGGTTGGTAGCCAAAGGGTACTCACAGAGAGAAGGAATTGATTATTTAAAAGTCTTCTCTCCGATTGTCAGACATACGTCCATTAAGGTGCTGTTGAGCATAGTTGCTGCTCATGACTTGGAGCTGGAGCAAATGAACGTTAAGATAGCATTTCTCCATGAAAATTTGGAGGAGAACATATACATGGAGCAACCACAAGGCTTCGGGAGCCTAGGTCAAAGAGAGAGGTCTTTTTACTGAAGAACTTGCTATATGGATTGAAGCAGTTTTCAAGATAGTGGTACAAACGATTTGGCACTTATGTGAGAAGTATTGGACTTTCTAGGTGCGATCATGATCCATTTGTATATATGAGATCTCTGAAAGATGGATCTTGGTTATACTTACTCTTGTATGTAGATGACATGCTGATAGCATATAAGAGTAAGAAAGTTGTGCAGGAGTTGAAAAGAGTTTTATCTCGGGAGTTTGAGATGAAGGACTTGGGGCCTGAAAAGAAGATCCTTGGTATGAAAATCATCAGAGATAGAATCAAGAGGCTACTGCATCTATCTCAGGGAGGATATATCAAGAAGATCTTAGAGAAATTTAGAATGAAAGCGGCCAAACCAGCTGAGCTGCCATTAGCCAGGTATGTCAGACTCTTTAAGACCATGTCATCACAGACTGAGATGAAAATTCAAGAGATGAAAAAGATTCCATATGCTTCTAGTATGGAAAGTATTATGTACTCTATGGTATATTGTAGGCTTGATTTAGCCCACGCATTGAGTCAAGTGAGCAGGTTTATGGCTCAGCCTAGAAAGAAGCACTGAAGAGCATTGAAGGGTATCTTCAGATATTTGGCAGATTCAGTTGGGATCGGCATCTGCTATGGATAGTGGGAAGGTACTAATAAACATCCTAACATGTCTAAGAAAGCTCAAGGATTAATAGAGAGATTTATAGATGCAGATTTTAGTGGAAATGTAGATACTCGATGTTCGACTATAGATTTTGTATTCAGCCTGTATGGAGGTTCAGTCTCATGAAGATCTTGCTTGCAGCCAATTACGGTCTTGTCCACTACTGAAGCAAAGTATATTGGCATCACGAAGGTAGTGAAGGAAGTTCTATGGTTGAATAGCTTGGCATTGGAGATGGAATTCCTACAGGATGCAGTCAGGATGCATTATGACAGCTAGAGTGCTTTGTTACTCACACAGAATTCTATGTATCATGCGAGGATCAATCATATTGATATTAGATACCACAAGATCAGAGAGCTAGTGAAGGATGGTGAAGTGGAGCTGATGAAGGTTCACACTAAGACAAATTCAGCAGATGTGCTCATAAAGATGCTTCCATAGAATAGCTTTTACAATTGCATGTTATTGATGGGACTGACGGATATAGCTGAGTTCTCAAGGACTTGAGAGCACCAAGGTGGAGATTGTGAGCTCAAGTATGGTGCTTTTAAGCCTTGGAAGCAAGTGGAAAGAGAGCAAGGAGCAAATGAAATCAACCATTGAAAAGCTTCAGCAAATGCTTTAGAAGAGCTAGCTTGGATCCTGTTAGAAGAGTTAGCTCGAGCTACAGAAGAGTTAGCTCGAGCTGAAGAATAGCCAACTCGAATCCTAAGAGAGCTAGCTTGAGTAGAAGTCCAGAAAGTGAATCAGTCTAATATGCTAGAAGAGCTGGCTCGATTCCTATTAGAGCCAGCTCGAGTGAAAGTCGAGTTGGCTCAAATCCTGAGAGAGCTGGCCTGAGCAGTAGAATAGAAAATGGTGATTCAGGGTCTTGTGGGAGACATCACCATTGAGCCAGCTCGATTGCTGACCAAGCCGGCTGGAGAAGTGAATAGGATAGAATATAGTTTCTATTCTAGCCTAGTATTGGGTTTAATTCTAGGAACTTAGGGCCTTGGTTTGTAAGGTCCTAAAGAGGCTAACCTATAGATTGGATTGGAATTTTTCCAATGGATGTGTGCATGAGAGACATGGGTGTACATGGGCTCGGTGAGTGCATCATATTAGATTAGCTAGGAGAGTTTTTTAGGTTGGATCTTATTTGACCAGGTATATATACTCTATACTGAGTTTTGTAAACTAAGCATGGAATCAATACAAGCCTTTTCTTCCTAAAATTTCTCTCTTCCTCTCTCGTTCTTCCTCTGTTCTCCACATCCTAGAGTTTTCTAGGGTTTCACAGGTTAGCCATCTTTTTCCTTGGATCCTTGTTGCTATTTCTGCAATCTTCAATTAGCAAAGATTTGTTCCCAATAATTGGTATTAGAGCATAGCCATCTGGAAGAACAGGTTCATCTGACATTCTTTCTTCTAAAATCAAATTAATGAAATCCTCTAAAATTATTAGATCCTTAAAATAAAATAGTTATCGTGATAACTAGATCATAGCCTTCCATTAAATGGATGATAATGAGTCCATTAGTTGGACAATCATTGGAGGTCCAAAGGCCTAGTGCTTATCGGCTAATAGAATTATCATTCATAATATGACTTCTTGACCGCATCTTTCTAAATAGTGGTTTGATTGACCAACCAAAATTGGGCTTAATTATTTATTGGTTAGATGGACCAAGTATGGTCATGTTAATAGTTAGACCTAATCGAACCTTTTTAGTGAAGGCCAAAGCCTACTGATTAGGGATTGGGATAAAATTAAAATTACTAAAAATTATTTAGAGAAACAATTGGTTATAAATCTATCCTTAGATGTATATGGGTTGACTAACTAAAGTTAGGCTTGTGTGCAGTCTATGTAGATTCTAGTATCCACTAAGAAATTAGGATAATTCCTGGAATTGGAGGTAGAGGCTACCAATTCGAATAAAATAGTGGAAGAACCTTTTGATTAAAGTCCAAATTTTTAGATTAAATGAATTAATTACTAATTAAGTTTTGATTTTTCTATATGCAGATATGGCCACTTTTCTTTCACTTCGATCATTGTTAGATAATGATAAACTGGTGAGATCCAACTTCGGTAGCTGGTACCATAAGTTGAAAATTATTCTGGAATATGAACAGATCTTGTATGTGTTGACAGATCGCCAGATGCAAATGCACGTGGGTTAGTCAGAGATACTTATCAGAAGTAGCTCAATGACCAAATCATGGTGCATTGTATTATGCTGGTGGCTATGAGTGATGAGTTCTATCATAGGTTCGAGATAGCTCTACCAAAAGACATGCTTCAAGTGTTGGAGGAGTCTTCTTCTAGTTCTTGACCCTTTAAGAAAGAGAAGAACAAGAAGAATAAGTTCAAAAATTTGCAAGTTCAGATTGGGATATCTGTGCAAGGCTAGACCAAGAAGCTAAAGCCCAATAAGAGTCAAGTGGAGTACTTCTTTTGTAAGAAGTGAGATATTGAAAGAGAAACTATCCTCAGTACATTGCCTCCTTGGATCCAAAGAGGCCGAAAAAGAAGCAAGCTATTACTCGGCAAGATATTTATATGATAACTTCTTGTAATTTCTCTATTTATGATATTACTGATTGGGTATTGAATACCAGTAGTCCTTACCATATTTATAATTTGTTGCAAGGGTTGTAGGTCAATAGGAGATTTGAGCAAGATGAAAGATTCCTGAACGTTGGAGATGGAAGATCAGTTTCAGTTCTGGCATTAGAAATCTTAAAACTTATATTTGGGTCTCATATTATTATTCTTAGTGATTGTTACTTTTACCCTAATTTCTTTTAGAATATATTTTTGTAAGTCTTTTAGCCAAAAATAATTATAAAATTTTAATAAAGAAAGAATTGTGTAATGTCATTTTGAATGGTATTACTATATTTTTTGAATATTTAAGCAATGAAATGTACATGTTATCACAACCTATTAATATAGTATACTCCACTAGCAAGCATCCTAGATTAGATAATGTGTCTAATATCTAATTATAATAATGTAAGCTAGGTCACATTAACAAGAACAAGATAAACAGGTTGACACAAGAGAGAATTCTCAAAGTTAGTGATTGTAAATTACTTTCAATCTATGAGTTTTATCCTCTTAAAAAAATAACCAAATCACTTTTTACTGAAAAATGTGAGAGAGCTACTGAGCTCTTAAGTCTAGTACATACTGATGTATATGGGCCTATGAGCACAAGTGCTAGAGATGGATATTTTCATTCATCACTTTCATAGATGATCTATTTAGGCATGGATATGTCTATCTGATGAAATACAAGTTGGATTCATGTGAAATGTTCAAACGATTTTGAAATAAAGTAGAAAAATAAATTAGAAAGAGTATTAAAATTTTTTCGTCTGATCGAGGAGGTGAATACATTTTTAGTGAGTTTCTCACATATCTAGGAGAGAATGAAATTCTCTCCAAATGGACTCCTCTAGGGACACTACAGCATAATGATGTGTCTGAAAGAAGAAATTGGACTCTGTTAGATATAGTTCGATCTATGATGGGTTTTGCCAGATTGCCGATATCCTTCTAGGGATATGCACTTGAATCGGCTTGCTATCTATTAAATAGGATTCCAAGTAAGTCTATAATTAAAACTTCATATGAGATATGAATAGGGTGTAAGCAAGTATTTTCATGCCTTAGGATCTGGGGATGCCCGGCTTACATGAAACGATTAATCATAGATAAACTTGGACCTAGGTTTGACAAGTGCACATTCATTGAAGGTTCTTGATCTAGGATTTTACAGGTAGATCTTGAAAATTTTTCAAGATCTTACAGCAAAAGATTTAAATAATTCAAATATTTATTTAAATAAATATATAAATACCTAGATCTTAGATCTATTATATGATCAAGGCATGATATTAAATTAGAAATTAAAATTAAATAAGAAAGTATAAGGTTGATCAAATCAACCTAGATCTATACTACATCAAATGCAGGTATGGAGTTTATAGATCATATCTATTACCTGAGCAAGTTAGATATACTAACTTGTTGATTCAGGCTTGAGAATGAAGTCATGAGCCGCACATGCGTCCGGCCTCTAGGAGTCATCCACACGAGCCTACGATCTCTGATCTAAAGTTTGATGCAGGAAATCAGCACAACATGCTAATACTGTGCCGATCCTTCTTTGATGGTCGATTCGATATATTCTTTTTTAAAATTTGAACTCTCCAAAATATAAGAAGAAAGATGAGAGTTTACTGATCTGAGACTCTCTCAGAAAAAAACTCAAAAAAAAGATGAGAGATTGAAAATAAAACAGCCATAGAAGAAGACCCTCTTCTTCTTCTCTTTTCTCTCACCTAGACATCTAGTTTGGTGCCTATGGAACCCCCATGTCCAAGGATCCTCTTCCTCTGATTTTTGCACATCCTAAACCTCTCCCAAAGCTCTATATTTCATGAAAAAATTAAAATAAAAATCATCCAATAAATTAAGAAAAAGAAGAGTCCAAGTTAGATCAAAATCTTAGACTAGGAATGTCCAAACATGGGAAGTTATTGAGGCGCCCAACTCTTGGGCGCCTCCTCCATAATTATTGACATGAACCAGCAAAGGAGAGTGCACAGAAAAGGAGATTATTTTTATAGAATAAGAGAAGAATTAATTAAAAGAGTGGGTGGCACTCAAGGAAAGGTGTTTTGGTCAACAAGGATTCTATCTCATAGAATCCTAAGCAAAACTAACTCCTCTTTTGACATGGTCTTCCAATAAATTACCTTATGAGAAAAGAAGAAGAGAAAGAGGGTGTGAGAAGCCATGGGAGTAGAGAATTTTTATGTAAGAAATAAAATAAAAAAGGCATGGGGCATGAGGATTAAGTGGCGCAAGTGATAGGGAGTCCTAATCACACTAGGACTCCTGTTTTGACTTGGTCAAACAAAATCTTTTAACCAAATAAAACTAAGATTAAACCAACTTAATTAAATAAGACCCTAATCCATTTAAGAACTTAATTAAATTAGATTAAATTTAATTTAATTCTAATTTATTTTTTAATTAAATTAGAAAATTTGGTTAATCGAGTCCTAATTAGATTAGGACTAGTTCTTCCTTGCACTTGGCTTATCCAATAAACCAATTGAACTTAATCCAATCAAGCCCAAACCAAATCTAATTAAATCATATTTAATTAAACTTAATCTCATCCTATTGGCTTAATTAAATTAAGCTAATTAATAATTTAATTGCTAATCAATCCTCCTGCAATACTTGCACTAGGTTAAATACCAATCGTATTGATTATTTAACCCTAGAACGATTCTTAATCATTGATCAACCATCCGATCAGATTGTAAGCACTAATGTGTGTGACCTCAAAGGTTCAAACCTAAGTCGATAGCATAGAAATAAATTTTTATATCAATCAAAGTGATCATCTAGCAATGATATCCAACGGTCGGATAGATCGAAGGTGTAAAAAACCATCCTTAGAACCCATGCGGATATAGTTTCCATATAATTTATCCTCTTGACCACAATGCTCATAGGATACCTCAGAGTTCAACTATCAACTTTGATCGGGTTGTCCACATTGTATTTTAAAATATCAAATCCATCTGATGGATTATCCTGGCCAAGATTTTGCTATATTGAAATATAGTGATACATTCTTCTCCAACTCTTAGAGTGGTCAATTCCATCTTGATCACACTCCAACTTTGCAAGTACTTGACTGTGCCCAGATGCCTTTTGTTACTGAATTAGAAATTTAGTTAGTTCAGTACCAAAGCATAGTGAGTTGCTTGCAAGTCACTGAGTTGATCTTAGGTCTAAGGGATACTTATACCTATATCCCATCAGAGATATTTTCGATAGTAGAATGCTATGAAGTTGGTCACGTTCAATGACGATGTACCCATACATCTCATCTATATGCCATACCAGTGTCTCCACACTCCTTGGTTAAGAGGACAACCAACTTATATGGCATATAGCGACCTATGCTCGATAGATGCTGTTGTCCTAATTAACAATCTATCATTTAATCGTGAATAAATTTAAGGACTAATTGATAAATCCTCTCTTTATCAAAACTAAATAGTCCTAAGAACTTCATCACAATAATAAAGTTCATTAGAAGATGTAAACTTATGATGAAAAGGATGCCAAAATATTTTTATTAATTAATAAATCAATTATAATTATAAAATAGCTCAACCGTCAACAGACTGATGATTGACTTTGGGATATAATTTTCAATAACTCCTACTTATCCTAAAGCCACTTGGAATAGTATCTAATACCCATCTTCGACTTATGGTTTTTGAACTCTTTGATTGCTAGGGCTTTAGTGAAGGGGTCGGTTAGGTTCTCCTTTCTATCGATCTTCTGAAAGTCGACGTCACCATGATCCACGATCTCACAGATCAAATGAAAGCGGCGCAGAATGTGCTTTATCCGCTTGTGTGCCTTCGGTTCCTTTGCTTGAGCTATGGCGCCAGTGCTGTCATAGTAGAGCAGGATTGGACCATCAATAGAGGGTGCTACTCCAAGCTCGATGATGAACTTTCTCAGCCACATAGCTTTCTTTACTGCATCTGATGCTATCATGTACCCTTCTTCGCAAATAAAGTCAGCCATTGTATGCTACTTGAAACTTTTTCAGCATATGGCTCCACCATTTAAAATAAAGATATACCCCAATACACTTTTATTATCATCATGATCAGATTGAAAGCTGGAATCTGCAAACCCCACAAGCTTTAGATCAGACTCACCATAAACCAACCATTGGTCCTTAGTATTTCTCAAATACATAATGATAGTTTTAACCACCTTCTAGTGATTTTCTCCAAGGTTAGACAGGTATCTACTCACCACTCCTAGTGAGTATGCTACGTCTGGTCTCGTATATGTCATTGCATACATAATAGACCCCACTATCGAAGCATATGGGATTCTTCTCAAACGCTTTCTCTTTAGGAGTTGTCGGACAATCCTTCTTAGAGAGAAATTTCTTGACCTATCGAAAGATAGCCCTTTTTGGAATTCTCCATGCTAAACCTCTTCAGCATAGTTTTTATATACGTGGACTGGGATATACCAAGTATTCTTTTAGATCTATCCCTATAGATCTTCATCCCTATGTAGGATGCTTCACCCAAGTCCTTCATGAAGAACTGTGATGATAACTAAACTTTTATTCCTTGTAGTGCGGAGATATCATTTCTGATTAAGAGAATATCATCCATGTACAAAATAAGAAATACCACTGTTGGACCATTTGTCCATTTGTTAATGTAGGGTTCTTCTCCATTCTTAACAAAGCCATATATTTTGATCACTTTATCAAATCGCATATTCTAACTCTGAGATGCCTACTTCAATCCATAAATGGATCTCTGAAGCCTGCACACCTTAGACTCATCTATGGATGTGAACCCTTTAGGTGTATCATATACACCTCTTCGATCAGCTCTCCATTTAGGAAAGTTGTCTTCACATCCATCTGTCAGATCTCATAGTCTAGATGGACAGCAATGGCAAGCATGATCCGAATGGACTTGAGCATTGCCACAGGAGAGAACGTCTCATCATAGTCAATACCATAACATTGATGATATCCTTTGGCAACCAGATGGGCTTTATAGGTCTCTACCTTTTCGTCTGCACCCATCTTCCTTTTGAAGACCCATTTACACCCAATAAAATTAAACCCCTTCAGGTGGGTCAACTAATATCCATACATCATTGACCTTCATGGAAACCATTTTGGATCTCATGGCTTCTAGCCATTTCTTAGAGTCGGATCTCTACATCACATCCATATAAGTGATCAGATCCTCATTATTCTCATCGAGTTCGATAGGATCACCATCCTAGACCAAGAATCCATAGTATCTATCTGGATGGCACGGTACTCTACCAAATCACCTTAATGGTGTGGGTTCACTAAACTTTGGATCTGATCTGATCAAATCCGACTTAGGTTCAATATTCTATGTCAAACTTTCTACCTGCTGAACTTCATCAAGTTCAACCTTAGAGGCAACAATTTCTTCACCAAGAAACTTCTTTTCCAAAAAGATTGCCCTAAGACTGACGAACATCTTTTGTTCATCAGCATGATAGAAATAGTATCCTTTGGTCTCTTTTGGGTATCCTATGAATGTACACTTGTCAAACCTAGGTCCAAGTTTGTCTGTAACTAACCGTTTGACATAAGTCGGGCACCCCCAAATCCTAAGGTGTGAAAGTGTTGGCTTACGCCCTGTCCATATCTCATATGGGATTTTAACTATAGACTTACTTGAAATCCTATTTAATAGATAACAAGTCGATTTGAGTACATATCCCCTTAAGGATATCGATAAGCTGACAAATTCCATCATGGATCGGATCATGTCTAACAAAGTCTGATTCCTCCTTTCAGACACACCATTATACTGTGGTATTCCAAGAGGAGTCCATTGGAAGAGAATTCCATTCTCTCCTAGATATGTGAAAAACTTACTAGAAATGTATTCTCCTTCTTGATCAGATCGAAGAGTTTTAATACTCTTTCCAGTTTATTTTTCTACTTCACTTCAGAATCATTTGAACATTTTAAAAGAATCCAACTTATGTTTCATCAGATAGACATATCCATATCTAGATAAATCATCTATGAAAGTGATGAAGTTGACATATCCACCTCTGACACTTATGCTCATTGGTCAACATACATCAGTATGTACTAGACCTAAGAGCTCATTGGCTCTCTCACCATTTTCAGTAAAAGGTGACTTGGTCATTTTACTAAGAAGACAGGACTCACAAATTAGAAGTGATTCACAATCATTGACTTTGAGGATTTCCTCTTGAGTCAATCTATTTATCTTGTTCTTGTTTATTTGACCTAGCCTACAGTGCCATAAGTAGATATCTGATACACTATCTAATCTAGGATACTTTCTAGTAGAATAAACTATATTAATAGGTTGTGATAATATATATACACCATTGTTTAATTGTCCATAGAAAGTAGTAATACCATTTACAATGATATTATAAACTTATTTCTTTATTAAAATTTCATAATTGTTCATGGCCAAAAGGCCTACAAAAATGATATTTAAAAAGAAACTAGGATAGAAATGGCAATCACTAAGAACAATGGTATGAGATTTAATTATAAGTTTAAAAATTTCTAAAGCTAGAACTGGAATTGGTCTTCCATCTCCAATATTTAGGAATCTCTTGTCTTGCTCAAATCTTCTACTAACCTGCAACGAATTGCAAATATGATAAGGGCTACCGATATCCAATACCCAGTCAGTTATATTATAAATAGAAAAATTACAAGAAGTTATCATATAAATACCTTGCCCAGCAACGGCTTGCTTCTTTCACTGCCTGTTTGGGTCCAGGAAGGCATTGTATCGAGGATAGTTCCTCTTCTAGTGCCCCTGCTTCTTGCAAAAGAACCATTCAGCTTGACTCTTATCGGGCTTGATCTTCCTAGTCTGGTCCTGCACTGATGTCCTAGTCTGAACTTGCACCTTCTTTGTTTTCTTCTTCTTATTCTTCTTTTCTTTTCTAAAGGATCGAGAACCAGAAGACGAACCTTTCACTAAATTCATCGACTCTTTATGGAGCTGGTGATCCTTCTCAAAGTTCTGAAGTAATCTTAGTAAGCCATAGTAGTTTACTTCAGGCTTTGTCATTCTGTAATGAGTAAGAAAAGAAAATAGGACATTGGCAGTGAGTTCAGTATTGCATCTTTTCCAAGTTGTTCATACAAGAAAAAGCCGAGTTTGCTCAAGCACTCTATCCGCTTGATCATATACAGTACATGATCAGTGATAGAGGCTCCATCCCACATTCTGGCACTGAAGATGGTCCAACTAGTCTTATGCCTCTCAACGTCATCGGGTGTGCCAAAAGAATCCTTCAATACTTGGAGCATTTCATTTGGCTAAGCTATCTTAAACCTGTGACTGAACTCGTCGCTCATCGCAGCCAGCATAATGCAGTGCACCATGGTTCGATCACTAAGCCACTTTTGATAAGTGTCTCTGACTATACCACGTGTATTGGCAGCTGGCTCCTCAGGTGTAGGATCTGTCAGCATATATAGTATCTCTGACTATTCAACTTTCAGTACCAGCTACCAAAGTTGGATCCCACCAACTTATCATTATCTAATAATGATCGGAGCGATAGAAAAGTGGCCATCTCTACACAAAGAAAAATCAAAACCTAATTAGTAATTGGTTCACTAAACCTAAAGATTTGGACTTTAATCAAAAGATTTCTCCCACTATTTTATTCAAATTGGTAGCCTCTATCTCAAGTTCGAGAAATTATCCTAATTTCTTAGTGGGTACTACAATCCACATAGACTGTACACGAGCCCAACTTTGATTGGCCAACCTATGTGCATCTAAGGGTAGGTTCATAACCAATTATTTCTCCAAATAATTTTTAGTAATTAAATTTCTTCCCAAGCCCTGATCAATTAGCTTTAGCCTTCTCAGAAAGGATCTAGTTAGGTCCAACCATTAACATGACCATACTTGGCCCATCCGACCAATGAATGATCGGTCCAACTTTGGTTTGCCCAACTGACCACCATTTAGAAAGATGTATCCAAGAGATCATATAATGAATGATAATTCCATCAATCGATAAGCACCATGCCTTTGGGCCTCCAATGATTATCCAACTGATGGACTCATTATCATCCACTTTAATGGGAGGCTATGATCCAGTTATTATATAACTATTTCATTTTAGGGACCTAATAATTTTAGAGGATTTAATTTATAGAAGAGAGTATGTCAGATTAACCAGCTTGTCATGATCCTCCCACTAACTCACCAAGTCAGCTTAAGAAAGACCATTAATAGGCTGGTCTAGAAGCACCTAAATCAGTCAAACTGATTTACCTAGCTGACATGGGTCAGCTCAAATAGTTAAGTGATCTGATCAAAATATAATCTCACCAAGAGATTAGGTAAGTTCGATCAGTGGAAGGGTCTACCAGGCTTGCCTTAGACACCATCAGAAACGGCCAGAAAAGCGAGCTGCCAATTAAAAACCATTGGTCTAGTTTACCTTAGACACCAACTAGTTTAATTAGTTTCAATTAGATCAACTTAACAGTTCATGCTAGACCACGTAGCCAAGAATCAAGTCCATCTTGGGTCTTGTTAAAGACATGGACTTAACCAACTATAACTATTGTAGTTGATCTAGAGAATCCTTGATCTAATCTAAGATAATAATTAATTAAATTTAGTCAATTCTCTAATTAAGTCCATTCTTTAATCTAACCCTAGGTCTAACCCAATTAATGGATCTAATCCCCATTAATCCATTAACCCAATGTGTTATAATTCGTGTCATAAGATCTTCAATTTACAATCCTAGAATCTAATCAAACAACTTCTTAATTCTTAATTAAATTTTGGACTGAGGGTTGGGATTTGGCTTTTCAAAAATAATTTTCATATTTATAAAATATTTTTACAACATGATTCTATCAACCAAGTTGCATGTTTGATTCATAATCAATATACAAGTAACATAAACATGAATCTACTTTAGATCTAATCTAAACAGGTTCATATAATTAAAATAGTTTTAATAATAATCAATCATAAATCTTTCTAGATTAAATCTAACATATTTATGAAGATTAAAATTAGATTAAAATATTTTTAATTAGATCATAAAATTTTTTAGATCTAATTTAAAATTTTATGATCAATATTTTAAATCAGCACATACTAAGACAACCTATTCACTATAAGGGATAAATCTTACAGCAGAACAACCTTATGGCAGTTCGTGCAATCTAAAATATTTTATTTTTAGATTTAAAAATATTTTAAATCTATTAAATTATAAATAAAATTAGATTAAATCTAATAAATTTATGATTAGAGTCAGATCATCATGAAATAGGATAACCTATTCACTGTAAGGGGTAAACCTTACAGCAGGACAACCTTATGGCAGTTCATGAGATCTAAAATTTTATTTTAAAATTTTAAATTTGATAATTAGATTATAAATTAGATCTAATCTAAGAAATAATCTAAACATGCACAAAAATCATGTAATAACAACCTTGCTCTGATACCAATTGAAGGTTCTTGATCTAGGGTTTTATAGATAGATCTTGAAAACTTTTCAAGATCTTACAGTGGAAAATTTAAATAAATTAAATATTTATTTAAATAAATATATAAATATCTAGATCTCAGATCTATTATATGATCAAGATATGATATTAAATCAAAAATTAAAATCAAATAAAAAAGTAAAAGATTGATCAAATCAACCTAGATCTACACTACATCAAATGTAGATATGGAGTTTATAGATCATATCTATTATCTGAGCAAATTAGATGTTCTAACTTACTGATCTAGGCTTAAGGATGAAGTCATAAGTCACACATGCATCCGGCCTCTAGGAATCATCCATACGAGCCTACGATCTTTGATCTGAAGTCCAATGCAGGAAATCAGCACACCATGCTAATACTGTGCTGATCCTTCTTCAATGATCGATCCGATGCTCTCTTTTTCAAAATTTACTCTCTAAAATATGAAAAGAAAGATAAGATTTACTGATCTGAGACTCTCAGAAAAAATTAAAAAAAGAGGAGAGATTGAAAATAAAACAGCCCTAAAAGAAGATCCTCTTCTTCTTCTCTTTTCTTTCACCTAGACACCTAGTTTGGTGCCTATGGAACCCCCATGCCCAAGGATCCTCTTCCTCTGATTTTTACACACCCCAAACCTCTTCTAAAGCTTTATATTCCATGAAAAAATTAGAACAAAATTCATCTAATAAATAGAGAAAAAGAAGAGTCCAAGTTAGATTTAAATCCTAGACTAGGAACGTCCAAACATAGAGAGTTGGGCGCCTCCTCCATAATTATTGGCGTGGACCAGCAAGGAAGGGTGCAAAAAAAAGGAGATTATTTTCATGAAATAAAAGAATAATTAATTAAAAGAGGAGGCGGCACTCAAGGGAAGGTGTTTTGGTCAACAAGGATTCTATCTCATAAAATCCTAAGCAAAACTAACTCCTCTTTGGACTTGGTCTTCCAATAAATTACCTTATGAGAAAAGGAGGAGAGAAAGAGGACATGAGAAGCCATGATAGTAGAGAATTTTCATATAAAAAATAAAATAAAAAGGGCATGGGGCGTGAGGATTAAGTGGTGCAAGTGATAGGGAGTCCTAGTCATACTAGGACTCCTATTTTGACTTAGTCAAACAAGATCTTTTAACCAAATCAAATCAAGATTAAACCAACCCAATTAAATAAAGTCCTAACCTATTTAAAGACTTAATTAAATTAGATTAAATTAGATTTAATTCTAATTTATTTTTTAATTAAATTAAAAAATTAGGTTAATCCAAGTCCTAGTTAGACTAGGACTAGTTCTTCCTTGCACTTGGCTTAACCAATAAACCAATTGTACTTGATCCAATCAAGTCCAAACTAAATCTAATTAAATAATATTTAACTAAATTTAATCTCAATCTATTGGCTTAATCAAATTAAGCCAATTAGCAATCCAATTGCTAATTGATCCTCCTACAATACTTGCACTAGGTTAAACACTAATTATATTGATTGTCTAACCCTAAAACGATTCTTAATCGTTGATCAACCATCCGATCATATCATAAGCTCTAATGTATGTGACCTTATAGGTCCGAACCTAAGTTGATAGCATAGAAATAAATTTTTGTACCAATCGAAGTAACTATCTAGCAATGATATTCGACAGTCGAATAGGTCGAAGGTGTAGAACACCATCCTTAGAACCCATGTGGATATAGTTTCCATATAATTCATCCTCTTAACCACAATGCTTATAGGACACCTCAAAGTTCAACTATCAACTCTGATCAAGTTGTTCACATTATATTTCAAAATATCAAATCCATCTGATGGATTATCCAGGCCAAGATTTTGCTATATTGAAATGCAGTGATACATTCTTCTCCAACTCTTGGAGTGCTTAATTCCATCTTGATCACACTCTGACTTTGCAAGTACTTGACTGTGCCCAGAAGCCTTTCATTGCTAAATTAGAAATTTAGTTAGTCTGGTACCAAAGTATAGTGAGTTGCTTGCAAGTCACTGAGGTGATCTCAGGTCTAAGGGATACTTATATCTATATCCCGTCAAAGACATTCTCGATAGTAGAATGCTCTAGAGTTGGTCACGTTCAATGACGATGTATCCATACATCTCATCTGTATGCCATACCAATATCTCCATACTCCTTGGTTAAGAGGACAACCAACCTATATGGTATATAGCGACCTATGCTCAATAGACGCTGTTATTCTAATTAACAGCCTATCATTTGATCATGAACAAATTTAAGGACTAATCGATAAATCCTCTCTTTATCAAAACTAAACAGTCCTAAGAACTTCATCATAATAATGAAGTTCATTAGAAGATGTAAACTTATGATGAAAAAGATGTCAAAATATTTTTATTAATTAATAAATTAATTATAATTATAAAATAGCTCAACTGTCAATAGGCTGATGATTGACTTTGGGACATAATTTTCAACATTCATAAGATACCCTAAAGAAACTAAAGGATATATTTTCTACCATGCTGATGAACAAAAGGTGTTCGTCAGTCTTAAGATAACTTTTTTAGAAAAAGAGTTCCTTCGTGAAGGAACTATTGTCTCTAAGGTTGAACTTGAGGAAATTCAATAGGCAGAAAAGCCGACACCAATAGCCAAACTTGAACCAGATTTGATCAGATCAAATCTAGAGCCTAGTGAGCCTGCACCATTAAGGCAATCTAGTAGAGTACCACGTCAGTCAGATAGATACTATAGTTTCTTAGTTCGGGATGGTGATCCTATCGAACTTGATGAGAATGACAAGGATCCGATCATCTATATGAATATAATGCAGAGATCTGATTTCGAGAAATGGCTTGAGGCCATGAAATCTGAGATGTAGTCCATGAAGATTAATGATGTGTGGACATTGGTTGACCCATCCGAAGGGGTTAAATCCATTGGATGTAAGTGGATCTTCAAGAAAAAGAGGGGCAGACGAAAAGGTAGAGACCTATAAAGCCCATCTGGTTGCCAAGAGATATCGTTAATGTCATAGTATTGACTATGATGAGATATTCTCTTCTATGATAATGCTCAAATCCATTCGGATAATGCTTGCAATGACTGTCCATCTGAACTATGAGATCTGGTAGATGGATGTGAAAATAGCTTTTCTGAATGGAGAGCTGACTGAAGAAATGTATATGATACAATCTGAGGGTTTATATCCATAGATGAGTCCAAAGTGTGCAAGCTTTAGAGATCCATTTATGCATTGAAGCAAGTATCTCAAAATTGGAACATGCATTTTGATAAGGTGATCAAAATGTATGGATTCGTTAAGAACAAAAAAGAACCCTACATTTACAAGTAGATAAATGGTTTAGTAGTGGTATTTCTTATTTTATACATAGATGACATTCTCTTAATCGAGAATGACATCCCCAAACTGCAAGAAATAAAAGTACGGTTGTCATCTCAGTTCTCCATGAAGGACTTGGGTGAAGTTTCCTATATCCTAGGAATGAAGATCTATAAGGATAGATCTAAGAGGATGCTTGGGTTATCCCAGTCTACGTACATAAAACCATGCTGCAGAGGTTCAGCATGGAGAATTTCAAAAAAGACTATCTTTCGATAGGCCAAGAAATTTCTCTCTAAGAAGGATTGTCCAATAACTGCTTAAAAGAGAGTGCGTATGAATAGAATTCCATATATTTTCACAGTGGGATTTATCATGTACGCCATGCATGTATAAGACCAGATGTGGCATACTCACTAGAAGTAGTGAGCAGATACCAATCTGATCCAGGAAAGAAATACTGAAAGGTGGTGAAAACCATCCTTAAGTATTTGAGAAACACTAAGAATTAGTGGTTGATCTATGGTGAGTCAGATTTGAAACTAGTAGGATTTACCGACTCTAGCTTTCAATTTGATGATGATGACAGCAAAAGTGTGTTGGGTTATATCTTTATCCTAAATGGTAGAGCCATCTATTGGAAGAATTCCAAGTAGCATACTATGGCAGACTCTATATGCGAGGTAGAGTACATCGCAACATCTGATGCCGCGAAGGAAGCTATGTGGCTGAGAAAGTTCATCATCAAACTTGAAGTAGCACCCTCCCATGATGGTCCGATCCTGCTCTACTGTGACAGCACTGATGCCATTGCTCAGATGAAGGAATCGAAGGCACACCAGTGGATGAAGCACATATTGTACCGCTACCATCTGATCTAGAGGATCGTGGATAGAGGTGAAATCGACCTTTAGAAGATCAACAAAAAGAAGAAATTGATCGATCCCTTCACTAAAGCCCTAGCGATAAAGAAGTTTGACAACCACAATTCAAAGATGAGTATTAGATACTATACCGAGTGGCTTTAGGATAAGTGAAAGTTGTTGAAAATTATGTTCCAAAGTCAATCATCAACCTGTTGATGGTTGTGCTACTTTGTATTTGTAAATGATTTATTGAATAAAATGTTATTCTAACTTTTTCATCATAAATTTTACATCTCCTAATGAACTCCTTCTATTGTGATGAAGTTCTTAGGACTATTTAGTTTCAATAAAAAGAGGATTTATTGACTAGTTCTTAAATTATTCACGATCAAATGATACATTGTTAATTAAGATGACAACGTTTATTGAGTATAAGTCATTGTGTGCCATATAGGTTAGTTATCCTCATAACTAAGGAGTGTGGAGATACTGGTATGACATATAGGTGAGATGTAAGGATACATCATTACTGAACATGATCAACTCTAGAGCATTCTGCTGTCAAGAATTGCTTTGATGGGATATAGATATAAGTATCTCTTAGACTTGAGATCACCGTAGTAGCTTGCAAGCAACTTACTATGCTTTGGTGCTGAACTATTTGAATTTTTAATTCAATAATAGAAGGTTTCTAGGCACAGTCAAGTACTTATAAAGTTGATAAGTGATCAAGATGGGATTGACCACTCTAAGAGATTAGAGAAAATGCATCTCTATATTTTAATTTAACAAAATCTTGGCTAGGATAATTTATGAGATGGATTTGATATTTTGAAATACAATATAGATGACCTAATCAGAGTTGACAGTTAAACTATAAGTCATCCTTTGAGCATTAAGGTCAAGGGGATGAATTATATGAAAACTATATCCATATAGGTTCTAAGAGTATTGCTTTACACATTCGACCTATCCAATCATTAGGTATCATTGCTAGATGATCACTTTGATTGGTATAAAAATTTATTCATATGCTACCGACTTACATTCGAACCTATGAGATCACACACATAAAAGGTCTTAATCTGATCGGATGGTCGATCAACGATTTAGAATCGTTCTTAGATCAAATAATCAATACAATTGATATTTGACCTAGTACAAGTGTTGCAAAAGGATCAATTAGCAATTAGATTGCTAATTAGCTTAATTTAGTTAAGCTAGAGGGCTGAGATTAAGTCTAATTAAATATAATTTAATTAAATTTAGTTTGGACTTGATTAGATCAAGTCCAATTGGTTTATTGGATAAGCTAATTATAAGGAAGAACAAGTTCTAGTTTAATTAGGACTTGTATGAACCCAATCTCTAATTTGATTAAAAATTAAATCTAATTAATTAGGCTATTAGTTGAACTAATACCTATTCTAATTAGGTTAAATTAATTCTGATTTAATTCGGTTCAAAGATCAAGTTTGATCAAGTCAAAATTGGAAGTCCTAGTGTGACTAGGACTTCCCATCCTTGTGCCACACACCTCCCCCCGCCCTCATGCCAACTTCTTTGAAGTTTTGCACGAAAACTCCTCATGTCCCAACCTTCACACGTGTCGCCTTGCTCCCCTTCTTTCTTACATGGTATTTAGTTGTGGACCAAATCAAAGAAGGAAGTTAGTTTCCAATTTGAAATTCTATTGAATAGAATTTTAGGAAACTTAAACTCCTTCCTTCTGGCACCAACCCTACCAAGATTTCTCTAGAATTTTTTATGGAAAATAGGATGCTTTGTGTGAGAAAAAGGGGTGGTCCATGGCTGGAAAAAAGGAGGGGGCGCCCAAGTGTTGGGCACCCCATATCTTGCCCTATTTGGACAACCCTTGCTAGGTATTTGACCTAGACAAGGATTGTTTCATATCTCTCTATAAAAAGAAGATTAGGGCATGTTTTTTTTTAGAATTTCTGGACCTAAGAGAGAGCATATTGGGCATGTAAAAGGTTTGGGAGAGAGAGCCTTGGGAGTAGGGTTTTGTGGAGACACAAATTCTAGTGTCTTGGTGAGAGAAAACAAGGAAGAAGAAGGGTTCTTCTTCTAGGAATTTTACTTTGATCTCTTCCTCCTCTTTTATGAGTTATTAAGAGGTGTCTCTTCTTCACAAATCCTCTTCCTTCTCTTCTAAATATTGAAGGGTCCAAGAATTCAAGAAGGAGATTCCAGATCAGCCATCGAAGAAGGATAGCATAATACTAGCATGCTATGCTGATTTTCTATTATTGGACTTTGGATCTTGCATCGAGATCTTGTATGGACAACCTGTAGAGGCTGAACATGTGTGCAACTTAGAGTGATGACCTCAGCTTCAAATCAGTAAGTTAAAGAACCTAACTTGCAAAGGTAAAGGTGATACAATCTCCTTTTTGTTATCTAGATTTGATCTAGTACTGCTTTGATGTTGATTTGATCAACATCATCCTTTCCTATTTTATTTTTGGATTTAATAGCATGCTTAAATTATGTGATAGGATCCTAGATCTAGGACTCTTTCATGTTTTCTTTATGAATTAATATGATTAGTTCATCTCTTTCGCTGCATGTTTTGAAAAAATTTTAAAATCTGATTATGAAACCTTAGATCAGTTTTCTTCACCAGCACCCCACACAAATCTTCGATCATCGAATCTCAGATCAGTGTAGAAGCCTCGTGTGGATAACCTATAGAGACTGGATGACCTGTATGGCTTTAAGCAATAATCTTAATCATGAAAATTAGCAACAGAGTTCTTGACTGACGCACAGATATAAAGATCTGATCTCTATTAGATTCTAGATTAGATCTAGATCATTATTGATATGATCAATACATTTATATTATTTATTTTTTAGATTTATTACATGCTTTATATCATGTATAGGATCCTAGATTATAGGTTTTTTTATATGCATAAATAAAATAATATGATTAATCTAAGTTTCCTCTACATAATTTTCAAAAAAGTTTTGAAAAGCAAGCATCAAACCCTACAATGTTTTCCATCAGAATGAAGCCTATGAAAATACTAAAATTTATAAAAAAAGAACTAAAACTTTTTACAATCAAACAATTGATAGAAGATTTTTTACACCTAAACAAAAAACTTCTTTTATATAACTCTAGGCTACACCTGTTTCCAGAAAAACTAAGATCTAGATGGATTGGACCATATATTGTCAAAAAAGTCTTCTCACATGGGGCCATAGAAATTAAAAACCCAAGTAATGGTATTACTTTTAAAGTTAACGAATAATGACTAAAACTATTCTTGGAACTGCTCACTAAATTTAATGAAGAAGCAATGGTTCTCGATGAACCCACCTATTTTAATTGATTTATTATTAAGTCTAGTTGAAGATATTAAACTTAGCACTCCTGGAAGGCAACCAAGATTTTTACATTTCACTTTTATTTTTTTTTAGTTTATTTAGGTTCTACTTCCATTGCTTTATTATCAAAGCTAAGTTGGGAGGAGAACTACATTTGCTATCTTCAAGATCCATGCTGGACAAGAACAATTTAAGCCCAGGTGAACTCTTTCCTTCTTTTTTTTACATATTTCACACTCTATTTCTCTCCTTCATTGACAATAATAGAAATTAAGTTTGGGAGGAAAGGCTAAATAAAATAATTAAGTCCTCGAATATGCTAATAATTGATTTTATATACCTGATTTCATGCCAATTTGAAGTTAATCAAGCATTTTAATCAATAATTGATTAATGGTCTAGAGAATTTTTGAAATACTAAGAATGCAATTATTAAGAAAATCCAATAAATGATCAGATCTAGAACAAAATAAATTTTTAAGTGATTCTAAAACCTTCTTCTAGCCTATATTCAATAAAGAATCTATTTTATATGGGTATGACAGGAAAATATTTTTGAAATAAAAAATAAATTAAAAAAAGAAAAAAAAAGTAAAAGAGTAAGTTCTAAATATTGGTCTTCTATCGAGTAACTAGATCTCATTATCTAAGTACGCAATGATATTCGCATAAAAAAATGGGCAATATAAAGAAGCTTGTTATACAGCTAGTTTTAATTCATAGCCTATTTGACTTTAGTCAGTAAGTTCGAGGGGTGTTCTATACCTAATGCCCCAAAATCAACTAGTTTAGGAGTCATTGGTCCAAAGCTCGCTACAAGGGACAGATAGAAAGCTTAAGAGCTTAAAATATTGCACTAGCTATGATATATATATATATATATCATACTCCAGCCCATACTAAAGACAAAGGATTTAAAAGTGGAGAGTTGGTTGAGAAAAAACTCAAACATTTTATGTTCTTCACTTAAACCACTATTTGAAATGGAATTAATAATCCAATGATATATCTCTTAAATCTCTAATCAGGTATCAACTGACTTTAGGATGACCTGAAAAAATTTTCATATTTTAACGAATCAGTACATACTTGTAATTTTCTTTTTTTACTTAAGGATGAGTAAAACTTAAGTTGAAGGGTGTGATAAGTAACATAAATATATAAATAAGAAGTATTAAAATATATTAATTATTTTTTTTATTTTAAAAATTGATGCTTGTATTTATATTTTGTAGAAAAGATCCTTACCAATGCAAAGAGCTTAATTTACAGATTTAAAAAATAAATGAAGCAAATTGGAGCTAAATAGGAGACAAAATGAGAGCCAGAAGTAAAAAGAAATTAAAAAAAAAAGGTCGCCAATCGACTACCATAGTCTATAGACCACAGTGCATGGCAACAGTGCCGACGGTCTTTCATATGGCTTATAGGAAAAATTTGGGCAACCCAGCACCCATGCACCATCCAATAGTTGATGATGCATTCTACACGGGATCCAACGATCGAAATTCCTCCATCCCTTATTAGGCATGGTGGCCCACTCACCTGAGCATGATCGGATGATTCTTAGCAGCATCTTGCACAATCCAATGGTAGGGACGAGTAGCCAGTTGAATTCAAACTCCTTCAGGCTCCCAAGCATGATCTGATGGTTGATAATCATCTGATGAAAGATCCTACGGTTTGAAATTAATCCAGGGCCTGATCAAGAGCTAGGCGGTGATTTTTTATGGGTTTTGAAGCATTCAATGATGATCTAATAGCCAGAAAGTAGCAAGTAGATGGAGTCTAATCCAAACTCCAATAAGACTTCGGGAAGAACTCTAAAATCCCAATTTTTTCTCTATAAAAGTCTCACAAGCCCAACATCCCTCATAATAGGTCCTCTAAGCCATGGCCCTATCCTTTCTCTCCTTTTCTCTCTTCTTTCCTCTCTTCTTCTTTCTTCTTTCTTTCTCCTTTCTTCTTCTTCCACCCTTCACCAAGGAGTTTGAAGATGCCCAAAGTTAGTAGATTCTCAACCATGCACGGCTAAAGAGCTAAATTCTAGGAAAGTAGAAGAAGTCTTCTAGCATGGGTTATATCTTTTTCTTTATCTTTTATAATTACTTTCTTATTTAACATTCTCTTGCTTAGTTTTAATAAATTTTATTTTTATACATGAGATCTAGTCTTTGTGATATGCTTGCTATTGATTAAGATCTACATAGACTATATTTATTGGGATGGGTTGTGATTGGAAGATATAGTCCAAACTCAATTTAATAGTTTATTTTAGAAAAAAATCATTAAAAGCCATGTTCTAAATTTTTTAGAATTAAAGTTTAAATAATTTATGATTCTATAGGGATGGATTATGATCAAGAGATATGATTCATGCTCTAAGAAAATAAGTTATAATCACAACTAAATTCTTAAAAAATAAATTCTTGTATTAAAAAGAATTACCATAACCCTACTAAAAATGGATTCAAAAAATCTAGAATACCATTAATTGATTCTTAAACCCTCAGTCAATTAATTTTTGCTTTCTTTTATTTTAATTTGCTAAATCCAAATTAATTCTCTTTAATTACTTGCTAAAATTTTTGCTTTAAAAATTAATTTAAAATTTTATTTTATTAATTAAAATTGAATATAACTAAGCCTACAATCCTCGAGAAAATCAATACCTGATTCATCGCTATTCTAACCAATAGTAGGATCAAGTTTAATTTTATTTTTGGTGCTATAACAACGAGCATCAAAGAACAAGTAATAAAATATTGAAAACTAAATAGAGTGTAGTACCATTTCTATATTAACAAAAATATATAAAAATTATTTATTTTTATAATTGTCCTCTACGACTTCTCATATTTTGAAAACAATGCATGATAGTATCATTAGCAATACCATCAAATACATCTCTCTATATATGTCACCCAACAATCATTCATCAATTGATCATATATACGGTTATGCAATATAGTCTTTATGAAATTCATCACTAAAAAAACCCTTTCCATGGTAGCTATAGCAACTGGTAGTATCAATGCTAACTTCGAAAGCAAATAAACATATAGATATATAATATGTTTTTTTGTTTCAACCAATTTCTATAAAAGATCACCAAGTTAGCCCCTTTAATTCACAAAATCTTTCATTTTGGCGCATATGAACAATAACGTTTTCAAGTTGGTATTCAAGTGCCAAAAGATCAATATGTGTAAACTCATCTAGATAAAATTAGGCCAACCTAATCAACTTCTGCTTATCAAAAGAACAGAATGAGTCAACTGGATTCAAGTAAGCCATATAAAAAAGCAACTCAGTATTTATCTCACTAAAATGATCGTTAAGCTCCAGAAGTTGCATATCAATAACTGTATAAAACAAATCAACCTGATAATGGTATGAATTTATGATTTGTGGGGATTTATGCCTTGATCTATCTTAAGGAATATATATACCATCCATGTTCAAGATCAAAATATCATTCCTATTACAAAATTTATGAACACCATCCAAATGAGATTCCCACCTTTCTCTCTTCTCGCTTATAAGCGTTGCCTAGCTACTTTTACAAGTGCATAGTATTTATAATATCTTGTTCCTTCATCTACAAAACCAAATTTAACTCATTTGTAATCCCTAATATATTCTACATGCATCAAGTGTAAGACAAAAGCAAACTAAAATGATTGTAAAGAATTAAGAAGCACTTGTACTTGAGCTCTCTGCTCAGGATGTAAGCCATCAATTGCAATAGTTTCAAGTACATCCATATTAGAAAAGAATATAGAAACTTAATTTAAAAGTGATTTATAGTAAGATACCCATTGAGAATCATCTGCTCTTTTAAGACTAATTTCTTAATTCAAACTTCACCCACTTTGAAGCTCACCATTATTCAGGGCTTCTTCAACCTTTTAGCTTGCTTTTCTTGAAGCATATCTCTATATTTGCAAGAAGCTCCAACTACATTCAAAATATTTTTAATTATCTTAAAATGCCATGCAACATCATTATGATTTTTGGTAGCCACTACAAGTGTCAATTAAAGTTGATGAGCAAAATAATGAGAATATGTAGATTCACATTCTCTCATAATCAAAGTTTTAAGTGTTAGAAAAGAGGTTGTTATGCACAGTAGAAGGAATCATAAAATTAACTTTTAATTAAATATGCAAGATTTCATCTCGACACAATCTAGATCCCTTATAGTTTTTAAGATTAAGATTAATAAAAAGAGTAAGATCAAATCATCACCTTTGCATGGATAGATCTATACCATAATCTAATGATCGTGGATGTCTTTGCGGTTCTTTTTAAAGCCATATAAGTGTCAGACCTCTATAGGTATCCACAAGAGGCTCTAATCTAATCAAGGATGTCTGATCTCATTAGGGTACTAACTCTCTTGCAAAGATCCTTCTCTAATGATAGATTTCTTATTGCTAAAAATACTTCTCAAGAATTTTGGCCTTTCTCCTCTTCATGGATCGTGCTTTGCATAGGAATGGATCTAGGACTTTTCTTCAATCTTTCTTAATTCCTTTCTAAAGAAAATCCAGTAATCCTTCTCTCACTTTTTTTTATTAGCATGCGCCTACCTTTGGGTGTAAAAATAATTTTCACGTTAGAGTAGAGGTAGGGCATGAGATAGGGCGTCTAAGAACTTGGGTGAGAGAAGTGGGGCATGAAACAAGTGAGGGCAAGCTCTATCTCTTGGGCATCGGATCTTATCTCTTGGTCCCTCTTATATAATTATGAACTCATTCACATTAAAGTTCTAAGAAATCAAGGCTTTGACATGTCAAACCCTTTGACCAGTCCAAGACTTGATTGAGAAGGACTCTTGGGCTCATGTGAGGAAGCATTGAGGCATCACAACTCTTGGGTGCAACATTCACATGAAGGTTCTTGGGCATGATCCAATTACGCATGAGGAGAATTATGATGCCACAACTCCTAGGCATGAGTAGTCCTTCTAAGTGTCAATCATATTGATGAATTAAATTTTGATCAATCAACTTTTAACCATTCAAAGCAAGGTTCGAGAACTTGAGACCAGAACCTATACTAGCCGACCAGCGGTATGGATCCATACTGAATCGAACCAGTGCAAACCGACACAAAAAAGAAAATCAAAAGGAGGAAAAGAGAGACAGAGGGGAAGGGAAGGAAAGAAGAGGGAGAAGGGGGAGGGAGGGAGAGTGCAACCAGAGGAGACGTCAACGGTGGCTATAGGTGGGCCGCCAATGTGCTCGGAGGGCTATTAAGATTTTGCTTTATCCATGATCCTTCACTAAGAGAAAGAGAGATAGAGAGACGGGGTAGGAAAAGAAAAGGAGGGAGGAGCATCTATCAAAAAGGCCATCAAAGGGCCTCTAGCTAGTCACTATGGCCACTGGACGGTGCAATCACAGCCTCCGACATTGTAAGCATGAAACAGAGGCAATTGCCCTATCTCATGGGATTTTTATTAAAATCTCTGATTATAGTGAAGCCAGCAATGAATTTGTTGCCTTCACTTATGGCTTCACTAGATTTTTTTATTTTTTAAAAAAATCTAGCTTCACTTAAGTGATGCCGACGAACCCATTATCGACTTCACTATTTATCTTTATTTTTAAAAAAAATTGATAAATGAATAGAGGTAGTCACCCCTATTCCATGGTCATGGCTCCATTCATGTATTTTCCACCATCCGATGGCCACGGCAGCCATTCGGCATCCTCCAGTAGCCCCTCCTATTAGATATGTGTGCCCTAGAAGCCAAAATTGGCTGACATTTGTAATACACTTCTAGAAGCAAAATTATAATTTTGACTATAAATAATAAAATGGCTGACATTTTCTATCATAAATATATATTTAGTGTCTGTGATACATCCCTTGAGTTAATGATAATGATAATTCATATTTTCAAGAGTTAAAAATTTAAGACATGAATTTTTATTATTAACTCATAAAATGCTCCTGATCGTAGGATCATAATGAGGATGGTGATTGATCCGAAAGGTTGTTGTACAATCGCTTCTTTATAGTAAATGAGTCTTGAGTCTATAGTGTAGAGACATCGGAGCGAGAGTATAGATACTCATTAGAGAATGAGGAAACTGAGCGTGACCACCTCGAGTAGTCATAAGAAAGTCTACCTTCTCGTCGATGACTGGCTTGAAGCTGCAGTGGTGTGTCTGGTTCTTTGACCTGAGGTGCATCGGCAGTTCACCTTAAGGATGTTATAGTTTAACTACCCCATGACTCGGTCAATTAACCATTCAAAATCCTAAGGTGTATGTTGGCTATAGCATGCTCATTATAGGAATTGGATTGCACCAAGAGGGAATCTATCTATCTCGATGGATGAGGAGCAGTCCTATGAGGATCATGAGAATCAAGTCCATAAGCCCATGGCCATGGTAGAGTGAAATAATAGAAAGAGTTTCTATTAAGTTTTTCACATCAGACTTGAATCGAATGGTTAAATCATATAACAAAAATTAGGGTTTGACGAGTTCACCTTAACCCTAATCTGATCGGGGCTCAAGATAGAAGAACTTAATCACACAGGTAACGAGAGATTCATTTTTAGTTTTGATGGATTGCCATCATATACTGCTAAGTGTTACTGATGGATTTTGAGAGAAATTAGAATAATTTAGATGATTGATCATTTTAGTTGTCTGAATCAGAAGAGTTTTGATTCATCGAAAGAAGTTTCGATGATGTCGATCGCGACATATCCCATTACCATATAGAACTAAACCTAACTAGATCGTACAAATAAAGATTTAGATCTGGATATCATCAATTGGACTAATTTAGTTTAATTGATTTAAATAAGATTCAATTAGGCTCAAGAAAATCATGCTAGCACACGATTGAGCCTAACGTTCTCCTTCTACTATCATTAAAAGTTGTCTCGACTAAGCCAAATGTGTTTGTGCTCACTCAGGTACCTTTACTTGATCTGACTGGAGCTTGTCCAGGTCAAAAAAGGATTGTCTTAATTTATGAGATAAATTTGAGACAACACCTACTATTTTTCGTCACCTGCTAATTCTTGTCTTTTGACTTTGGTCAAACATTGATCTTTGATACTTAGATATCTGCCCATGTGTCATGCACCCAAGGAGAGCAGATAGGGGCTTGTCTCCTTGCTAGAAATTAAAAAGGAGGGGGCGCACACCTAGGAGGCGTGTGCCCATAGATAGGGATGCCTGGAGTCCCATACGGATGGGACTCTAGGTTGCTTCTTGGATTCTACTTTAGTGTTACCTAGGAATAGACTTTGACTAGTCTTAGGCACCATCTAAGGATGAATTGAAGGAGTTCTGATCTGATTGGATCAGGTGATGTCATCCTACTAATCAAATTTAGATCTAATTGCATGAAGCGATGTGATTGGTCGGGATGATGTGGCACTGCATGGTGCAGCAGGCCTGTCTGCGCCTAACTTTTATAGAGTTCTCTCTTAGCCCATGCCCCAAGGCTTCCCCTCTCTCTATTCCATGCCAACTTTTGGTCCTCTCTCTCCTCTCCATGCCTAAGAAATTTTGGGCTCCAGTTTGGTGCCATCCAGACAAAAGAAAGGTGACGAAAAAGAAAGAAGGCAGCATTGCTGCAGAGACGACTGCAGATCTTCGAAAGGAGTTTCGAAAATCCTCTAAATCAGATCCAGATATGATATTTGGAAAGGTGATAAAAAAAGAGACGATCTTTAGATCCAGCTTGAGTGGATATCGGTAGAGGTCAGGCACTTATGTGGCTAGATCTAGAACCTCAAGCAAACAGCAAGATCATCAAAGGGTAATCTAATTACCCAACATCAAGGTATAAATTAAATCAGATTTAATTTATTTTTATTTTTATTTATTAGATATATAAAATTAGATCTAAAATATCTTAGATCTAATTAGGATTCATAAGAGAAATTTTTGAAATATCTCTCTTGATCCAATCAGATCTGAACGAATCTGACCCAAAAAATTAGGATTTTTCCTTCAACTAGTATCAGAGCCAGGTTCTAAAAATTATTTAGATCTATTTTAAATTTATTTTTGATCTATTAAATAGGAGATTTTAGATATCACATGAAATATGATTAGATCTAAAATTAAAAAAATTAAATTAAATAATTTAGATCTAAGTTTTATAAGATGCATGACTAGTAAAATAGAACTATTCTATACATAGTCTTGCATGTTCATAATTTAATTTGATTAAGTTATGATTTTAAATCTATTTATTTATTATTTTCTAATATTATAATTATTATAATAAGATCTAAAAAATAAAAAATAAAATTATTTAATTTTTGGAATATCATATGAGATATGATGAATGCATGTTCTAGACTAGTTGTAGAATAGTTCTACATAATTATCTAGATTAGAATTTATTTTGATTAGATCAATTTAAATCTAATTTTTTAGATTATTATGAGATAATTTAGATCTAAAAATATGCATGATTATGATACATGAGATGTATGCAAAATATGTTTATAGATTAGATCAATTTTATATATGAGATATATGATATAGATCTAATTAGTTTTGTAGATTTATTGCATGTTCCTGATTAAGGCGTTCCTCTTGGCCGTCCGGATCATAAGAACGAAGAAGGGTTTAAAGGCCCTCTCCTTCCATTCGATGGGGTGTTCTTATGATGTGTAGGGGATGCTGCACGTTCGTCCTTAATCAGAAATCCAAAACTTACTTTCTGCAAAACCCTAGATCCTGAAACCCTAGGATTTATTATGCATATTTTGTTTATGAACCCTAAAACTTAATTAAAAATTAAGATTATGGAATATTAATTAGGTCTAAAATTGAGAATTTTAGATCTAAGACATATTCATAATACTGGGTTCGGGCTTGGGTAGCTCAATTAGGTCTAAGCGGTTGATCAAACCGAATCAAGAGTTGGTTAGATGGGATCAACAATGCTTAAATTGACCAGCCTAATAGGATTAAGTCTGGGTCAAGATCGAGTCATGAGTGACGATCAAGCAAGACCTAATTAGGCTCAGAGGTTAGAGTCTGGATTGTAGGCTAACCCAATTGGTTCTGGACTCAACAATTTGGTGTCTAAGGTAAGTTTGGCACATACGACCGACTGGATTTTTAATTGGAAGCTACTCGACCTGAATGCATTCTTGTACGAGTTAATGGCATATTCCTTCCACCGGTCTCACTTACCTGGCCATATCTGTTGACACAGTTCTGATCTGAGGTGGTCAATAATCCGAGCTAACCCATGCCACTAGGTTAGTCATAATTGTTATGACTATGCCAAGTCTAGTTTAATGAGACCTGAATCAATTCTCCCTAAGAAAAGATTAAGTCTGAGGTCTTCCACCATTGTAGATGTGCGGGCCCTTCCCGGGGTTGATTGTTCTCGGCTGGATACAGTGGCTCAGTTGCACCGGGAAAGATGCAACCATGTCTATTAGGCATTGGATGCTATGGGCTGGAGGATGAGTTGGGCTCAATATTTTGGATACGGTGAGAGACTCAATTAGGAACCCAGTCTATGCAAATGGTGGGTCTGACTTAACTAAGGAGTGGATCAATATTTCCGGATACGGTGAGATTCATGAATTAGAGACCAAGTTTGGGTGCACCATGATTAGAGAATCATTGAACAAGAGTTGTTCACTCATTGGCTAACCCATCACCAATAACTGTTAGGTGAGGTGATGAGTCAGTTGGTGAGACCGCACCACCCACTAGAAATCATTAATCATGGAGATTTTTGCATCTCTACAGAGGGAGTGTAGGGATCCGAGAAAATAGTGGGAGCTAATTTGTTTAAAAATAAAATCCCTAAATAAATTGGTCAAGTCAAAATTACAGTATCTAACTAGAATCTTTGACTCTCTACAGGAAAATGTCTGCGTCCAACCCACTGGCACGTATCCTGGACACACATAGACTGACTGGACCCAATTATAAAGATTGGCTCAGGAACTACAAAATTGTTTTGGGTTCAGAGAAGTTAACCATGTTATTGGACCAGGACCCTCCCACCTTACCAGCTCGTCCATCCACTGAACAGAGAGCGTCTCTGGAAAAATGGATTAGACGAAGATAATAAGGCCAGATACTACATGTTGGGCTCGATGTCTGATGAGCTCCAGCGCCAACATGAAGATATCGGGACTGCTCGCCAAATGTTGGCTCACCTGCAGGAGATGTTTGGTGAACAGAGTCGCGCAGCCAAATATCAAGTCACGAAATGACTTTTTAAGGCTAAGATGCGTGATGGGCAGTCAGTCCAAGATCACTGTCTGACAATGATCAAGGACATGGAAGAGCTTGAGAAGCTCGGTGTGAAGTTGGACTTGGATCTGCAGAACGATATTATTCTGCAATCCTTGACTGATGCATATGGGCAATTCATCATGAATTACCACATGCATAAACTTCAAAATTCCTTGGCCGAATTAATGAATATGCTGGTTACCGCTGAGCTTTCTATGAAAGGTTCTAAAGGCTCAGTTCTTGCTATGGAATGGACTTCTTCCAAAAGAAAGTCTTATGGAAAGAAAAAGAAGTCTGTGAAAAAGCAAAAGGTGGAAGGATCAAAGAAGAAGAAGGCAGAAGCGAAGAAGAAGGTCGATGGCAAAGGAAAGTGTTTCCATTGCAACAGCGACGGCCATTGGAAGCGGAACTGCCCTACTTACCTGGCCACCCTGAAGAACAAGAAGGAAGGTCCTTCTGGAGGTATGCTCGTTATTGAGTCTAACCTTACGGATTTCTTCTGCATCCAGTTGGGTGCTTGACTCTGGTTCTAGTGCTCATCTGTGCACTTCCATGCAGGGTCTTGAGGATAGCAGGAGGCTGAGGGATGGAGACATGATCCTACGCATCGATAATGGAGCAAGAGTTGCTGCAGTAGCCGTGGGAACATACCCTCTTCGATTACCATCTGGTTTAGACTTAGTTTTAAAAGACTGTTATTATGTGCCTGCAGCTAGCAGGAATTTGATTTCTGTTTCATGCTTAGCACAAGAAGGCTATGTGATTACCTTCTTTAAGGACCATTGTAACATTCTTTATGAAAGAAATAAAATTGCAAATGGTTTTCTTATTAATGGTCTTTATCAGTTACATATTGATGTACCTATTTTTAACTATCGAGCAAAAATGTGAATGCCAAACGACCTAGGGATAGTCCAAACGATAGATATCTATGGCACCTGAGATTAGGTCATATAGCAGAAGATAGGATTAACAAATTGGAGAAAAATGGGCTATTGAGTCCATTGACTTTTCGAGTCATATCCAACTTGTGAATCTTGTCTTCAAGGCAAAATGACTAAACTCCCTTTTGTTGGACATGGGGAGAGGGCCACAGATCTCCTTGCCCTAGTACATACTGATGTGTGCGGCCCATTTGATGTGCCGGCTAGAGGCAATTTTGTCTACTTCATTACCTTTACCGATGATCTGTCTAGGTATGGGTATGTGTATCTTATGAGACACAAGTCTGAAGCTTTTGAAAAGTTCAAAGAATTCAGACATGAAGTAGAAAAATAAACTGGAAAAAACCCATTAAGGTTCTTCGATCAGATCGAGGAGGTGAATACCTTAGCCGGAATTCCTAGACTATCTTAAGGAAAATGGCATAGTCTCTCAATGGACTCCACCAGGAACACCTCAACTCAACGGGGTTTCAGAATGGAGAAATCGGACTCTATTGGATATGGTTCGATCCATGATGAGCTTCACAGACCTCCCTGATTTTCTTTGGGGACACTCATTGTTAACTTCAATTATATCTACTGAATAGGGTTCCCTCTAAAACCGTTCCTACCACACCGTATGAGATATGGCACGGTAAGAAACCAAGTCTGAGTCATCTCAGAATTTGGGGTTGTCCGGCTCATGTCAAAAGACAACAAGCGGACAAGTTAGAGTTTAGGTCCTTTAGAGCTCGATTCATAGGATATCCTAAAGAGTCATTAGGATACTATTTCTACATTCCAGAAGACCACAATGTGATTGTGAGTCGACATGCCATCTTTCTTGAAAAATAGTTTATTCAAGATAGCGGCATTGGAAAGCAGATTCAAGCTTGATGAGAAAGTCTCACAAGTAGCAACGAGCTAAGGACCAATTGGAACCAAATCAGGTTGAGCCAATAAGAACACTACCTCCTCCACCTCGTAGATCGGAAAAGAGATTTTCCCATCCCCTGAAGAGATACTTAGGTATTATTTCAGAGGAAGTAGAGGAAAATGTTCCTCATAGGTAATGGTGCTCATGGTGATGATCCCAAAACCTACAACGAGGCGATATCAGATATCGACTCCGAGAAATGGCTTAGAGGCAATGAAGTCAGAAATTGACTCGATGCACTCAAACCAAGTCTGGACCTTGGTAGATCCACCAGAAGGTATAGTACCTATTGGGTGTAAATGGATCTTCAAGAGAAAGATTGGTGCAGATGGGAAATGTGGAGACATTCAAGGCTAGACTAGTGGCAAAAGGTTATAGTCAATGCGTGAAGGCATTGACTATCAGGATACCTTTTCCCAGTAGCTATGCTAAAATCCATCCGCACATTGCTTGCTGTTGCAGCCTATTTCGATTATGAAATATGGCAAATGGACGTGAAAACGGCATTCTTAAATGGATATCTTGAGGAAGATATCTATATGGAACAGCCGCTAGGTTTCACATCCAGTGATACTGATCACAAGGTTTGCAAGCTGCAAAGGTCCATATATGGACTTAAGCAAGCATCTCGGAGCTGGAACACTCATTTCAATGATGTGATCAAAAAGTTTGGTTTCATCAAAAATGAAGAGGAACCATGTGTTTTCAAAAAGGGTCAGTGGGAGCGCTGTTGTCTTCCTCGTATTGTACGTGGATGACATCCTCCTTATTGGGAATGATATTCCCATGTTGACCATCAGTCAAAATATGGTTGTCCAAGGAATTCTCCATGAAAGACCTAGGTGAAGCATCCTTTATTCTAGGAATTAAGGTCTATAGGAGATAGACCGAATAGGATGCTAGGACTTTCACAGAAGATGTACATAGAGGAAAGTACTAAAGAGGTTTAGTATGGAAAAACTCTAAGAGGGGATTAATACCCTTCAGACATGGTATTCATCTTTCCAAGAAGATGTGCCCTAGCACACCTGAGGAAATAGAATGCATGAGCAAGATCCCTTATGCTTCTGCAATAGGGAGCCTCATGTATGCCATGCTATGTACACGACCTGATATAGCCCATGCTGTGAGTGTCACAAGCAGATATCAGTCAAATCCAGGTGAAGAACACTGGACTTCTGTGAAATGTATCCTTAAGTACTTGAGAAGAACTAAGGATATGATGTTGGTCTTTGGTAATGGAGAACTCCAAGTCCAGGGATACACAGACTCGGATTTTCATGTCCGATATAGATGATCGAAAGTCGACATCTGGAGTCTGTTTGTGTGCAATGGTGGTGCTGTCAGCTGGAAGAGTTCCAAGCAAACTGTGATAGCAGATTCCACCATGGAAGCAGAATATATCGCTGCATCAGAAGCTGCGAAGGAAGCATTCTGGTACAAGAAGTTTGCTGCAGAAATTGGAGTAATGCCATCAGATGCCATTCCTCTATACTGCGACAACAATGGCGCCATAGCCCTTGCTAAGGAGCCGAGGTCTCACCAGAAATCCAAGCACATTGAGCGGCGATACCACCTCATCCGCGATTACCTCGAGAAGGGTTACGTCGAGGTCAAGAGAGTCAACTCCACAGATAATGTGGCAGACCCACTTACAAAGCCGTTGGGCCAGCAGAAGATCGAAGCCCACCTTGAGAAGATGGGACTTAGACTTGTAGCCAATTGGCTTTAGGACAAGTGGGAGATTGTTAGATATATGTGCCCTAGAAGCCAGAATTGGCTGACACTTGTAATACACTTCTAGGGGCAAAATTATAATTTTGACTATAAATAATAAAATGGGTTATTTTCTATCACATATGTGTATTTAGTGTCTGTGATACATCCTTTGAGTTAATGGTAATGATAATTCATATTTTCAAGAGTTGAAAATTTAAGACATGAATAATCATTATTAACTCATAAAATGCTCCCGACCATAGGATCATCACGAGGATGGTGATTGATCCGGAAGGTTGGTGTACAATCGCTTCTCTTTAGTAGATGAGTCTTGAGTCTACGGTGTGGAGACACCGGAGCGAGAGTACAGGTACTCGTTAGAGAACGAGGGCACTGAGCGTGACCACCTCGAGTAGTCATTAGGAAGTCTACCTTCTCGTCAATGACTGACTCGATGCTGCAGTAGTGTGTCTGGTTCTTTGACCTGAGGATGCATCGGCAGTTCACCTTGAGGGTGTTATAGTTTGACTACACCATTACTCGGTCTCCTAGCCATATCGGAACCCTGAGGTGTATGTTGGCTATAGCATGTTCATTGTAGGAACTGGATTGCATCAAGATGGAATCTATCTACCTCGGTGGATGAGGAGCAGCCCTATGATGATCATGAGAATCAAGTCCATAAGCCCATGGCCATGGCAGAGTGAAATAATAGAAAGAGTTTCTATTTAGGATTTTCACATTCGGACTTGAATCGAATGATTACATCATATGACAGAAACTAGGGTTTGACGAGTTCACCTTAACCCTAATCTGATCGGGGCTCAAGATAGAAGAACTTAATCACACAGGTAGCTGCACCAAGAGGTTCGCATTTTCAGCTCTGATGGGTTGCCACCATATACTGCTAGGTGTCACTGGTGGATTTTGGGAGCAATTAGAATGATTTAGATGATCGATCATTCTAGCTGTTCGAATCAGAAGAGTTCTGATCCATCGAAAGGAGTTTCGATGATGTCGATGATAGAGATCATGACATATCCCATTACCATACAGAACTGAACCTAACTGGGTCACACAAACAAGGGTTTGAATCTGGTGATCATCAATTGAACTAATCCAGTTCAATTGATCTGAATGAGATTCAATTAGGTTCAAGAAAATCGTGCTAGCACTCGATTGAACCTAACGTTCTTCTTTTACTATCATTAATAAGTTGTCTGACTGAGCCAAAGGAGTTTGTGCTCAATCAGAGGCCTTTCACTATGGTCTGACTGGAGGTTGTCCAAGTCAGAAAAGGTTGTCTTAATTTATGAGATAAATTTGAGACATTACCTGCCATTTTTGGTCACCTGCCTATTTCTTGTCTTTTGACTTTGGTCAAACGTTGACCTTTGACACTTGACATCTGATCCATGTGTCATGCACCTATTGGAGAGCTGGTGGGGGCTTGTCCCCCTTGCCTAGAAATCCTGGCAAGGAGAAGGGCGCACGCCAAGGGAGGCGTGAGCCCAATGGATAGGGATGCCTAGGAGTCCATACGGATGGGACTCCATGTTGCTTCTTGGATTCAACTTAGAGTGGTCCTAAGAATCCAGACTTTGACTGGTCTTAGGCACCATCTAAGGATGAATTGAAGGGGCTCTCATCTGATTGGATCAGGTGATGTCATCCCACCAATCAGATTTAGATCTGATTTCACAAAGGGTTGTGATTGGTTGGGATGAATGAGGCACTGCATGGATGCAGCAGGTCTATAAATAAGACCCTATCTACACCTAACTTTTATAGAGTTCTCTCTTAGCCCATGCCCCAAGGCTGCCCCTCTTCCTCCTCCATGCCAACTTCTGGTCCTCTCTCTCCTCTCCATGCCCAAGAAAGTTTTGGGCTCCAGTTGGTGCGATCCAGAGCAAAAAAAAGGCGACGAGAAAGAAAGAAGGCTGAATGCTGCTGCAAGAGGACGACTGCAGATCTTCAAAAGAGTTTTGAAGATCCTCCAGATCAGATCAGATCTAATTTTTGAAAAGGTGATAAAGAAGAAGAAGATCTCCAGATCCAGTCCGAGTGGATATCGGTAGAGGCCAGGCACTTACGTGGCTAGATCCAGAACCTCAGATAAATAGTAGGATCATCAAAGGATAATTTGATTATCCAACATCAAGATATAAATTAAATCAGATTTAATTTATTTTTATTTTTATTTATTAGATCTATAAAACTAGATCTGAAATATCTCAAATCTGATCTGGATTCATAAGAGAAATTTTTGAAATATCTCTTTTGATCCAATCAGATCTGAACGAACCTGATCCAGGAAATCAAGATCTTCCCTTCACCTCCATCAACCGCTTCTCCCTCCAATATGGTCACTCCCCCTCTCTCTCTCTCACTTGATTAGATGCCTTATCGAGCAATGCCGAGCCATGGAGGCCTCCATGGCCCTCCGGTGGCCTCAATGTGCTACCATCGACCTTCGACGGCATCATGTCATCTCTCTCTCTCCTCCTCTCTCCCTTCCTCTCTTTCCTTCTTCCTCTCCCAATGTGACATTTTACTCAGCCAAACCATCTCAATGGCAAATTAGGATGGCTTGGATCATCCTAAACCATCCAATTCGGGATGGTTCCACATTCCATGGTTCAAAATTGTTAGAAGTCCTACTGCTTTTGGATTTGACTGTGCCAACTTTTTGACATGTCAAACTTTTGACTCAAATTTAAACAAAGTCCTATCAAATTTGATCCCATAGGTTCTATTATATCTGATAGTGAGATATATTATGATCTCTATTTATAATATCATTGAAACTCTTTTCAATGGATTGGAATAATTCAAACTCATCCTAATAAGAATTATCGACTATCAAAATAATTATCATGAGTCCATAATTCACCAATGATGCCTAATAGCATGTAATGGCATTCCAGCAGAACTAAATGAAATAAACCTCTAGGTGTAGTTAATGCATGATATAGTCCTTCTATCATCAGTCCTGACAAGATGGAGCTTATGAAATTACTTATCAAATCCCATCATCTATCATATATCAAATTTATTCGACTCGAGTTTCCAATGTAAAGAATGTTGGAAATGCTTTTTCACTATTCACACTACCCTACCAAGGTCTTTTGAACTCAATCTTATAAATCATATAGGACTAACTCCCTTATCTATCAAGGATAATAAATTCTATATAAATGCAAAGCCTATTTTTAATAAACCTATTGTAGCCAACATAGACCACAAGGATCCATATGACTAGGGATAAGTATATGTACAGTCAAACTACAGCAATCCCATTGTGAATAGCCAAGGTATCGTAGGTCAAAGGACTAGTCACACTACTACAGTATCGAGTAAGTCACTGATGAGTGAGTAGACATCCATGTGACTTCTCGCATCGATCATGCTTGGTATCCTTATTCACTAATAATCATCTGCACTCTCACTCCAGTATCTCCATATTTTAGAATCAAGACTCATCTATCCTTAAAAGAAAAGTAATCCATGCATCAATCTTATCAGATCAATCACCATCCCCATGATGATCCATTAATTGAGAGTATTTAAAAATTAATCAACAATGAAACATACCTCAAACTCTCAACTCTTAAGAATATAGGTCATTATTTTATTAATTTCTTCAATGATTTATGGATACATACACAATATGAAAGAAAATAGAAATCTAATTTTATTAATAATAAAAATTAAATATAAAACTATGTCATAGAATAACTACTTGTGTTGGCCTGTTTGGCTTCTAGGGCATCAAAGTTTCAAGGTCATTGATTTCATCTTGTATATTACTAGCTCCATCATAGCCTTGCCCATGTATTTTTTATGAACTCAATAAATGTTAAGAAAGTAAAGAATTAATTGCTTCCTTGAAAGATAAAGTATCAATAAAATGTATAATGCTAATAAATTGCTCTATTACAATCCTCCTTTTATCAATATAGCGCAAAACAAAAGTCATTTTCTCTGTGTGATATAATCACGGGACTCATCAACCAATATTCTAAATAAATCATCACCAAGGTTATCAATAATAGCACTAGTTTCTTTGCACAAGCATATACAATATCTTTTTGAATCGATGGGGCAATCATTTGTTGATTTCCTAGAGCATTTTGCAATACAACACTTCCCACATTTTCATTTTGATCAGCAAGCCATTGTAATAATTCAAGAAAATTCTCTTTATTCCTTAAATATTCATGCTTATTATGTCCACAAAATGACAATCCTTGGTGCAAAAGATATATCAAACAATCAATTGATGCATCTAAGCAAGTTCAATACTCACTCTTAGCTTGCTTAGATTGCTTACTAAGAACAGTTTGTATAAATTATTTTTGCTTCATTAGATCTTCACATTTTATGACAACTTAGTTATGAGCACTATTGCATCCACCAATATGCATATCAATTTTTTTCATTTTTGTTTCAAGCCTTCAACCCCCACTAACAAAAGTGTCACCCCCAGCATGTTTTCCAACATCATTCTTGAATAAGTAACAACAAAAGTAAAATGTTGTATCCTCTTTTGTATTGTATTCTAACCAATTGCCATATTGATCAAACCAAGAAGGATTAAATCTATGCAACATGTCTGCAATATTTCTTTAGGAGAAATCTTGGTTGTGGGGTTGGCAAGGGTCTTTTTGTAGGTATACTCTCCTCACTTCATCTCGATCATTTAGATGATAATCTAGAATTTTTGTTTTCTTTGGAATCAGCTAGAAGAGAATTAAGATCAATTTGACTTCTCTTAGAAGATCGGTGTCGGTTGTCAATAAAACAACTTCTAATTCTATTTTTGAAAGGAATATGCCCTCAAGCCAATTAATTTTTGGGCTGTTCTTTGTCTTTCAAACTCATGTAATGATATTTTTTAATAAATAAATAAAGATATTTATTTCATCATATGTAGTGTCTTATTATTTATTTAAGATTATGATGAACCCTATAAATTAGGACTATGGTTTTAGGATTATGATGAGATCATACCAGTGAGACTTAAAATCTTAAAATCCTAATTTAAATATTTTTAGTTGATGGGACATTGAGTTAGGGATCAATGTTTTTCAGTAAGACTAGCGCATTCTTTGTATGCTCGATTGAGAGGGTGATTGATCTCACAATAACTTATGCATGACACTAATACAAGAATGTAGGTACTCATTAGAGAATGAGTTCACTAAATTGATCCAAATCGAAAATATCTAATGGAGTGTTATCTACATGTCAATAGATGGTTCTCATAGTGGAATTTGTGCATGTAATCCTTTGACCTGAAACTACCATAAAATCTTATATATATAAATTCATATTTTATTTCATACTCATTCATGACTCAGTTATGTATGGGATGATCTGGATATGGTAGATTATATATATGATGGTTGTGAGTAGGTTAACATGGAATTGATCTCTCCTGATAAGAGGAAATAGCATCCTACCTGCTTCAAACAAATGATGATTCAGAAAGACTTTGATCAAAGCATGATGAAAATTAGAAATGATTTCTAATATTTTGTTAAGTGAATCATCATCATAAGATTGAAAGAGAAATGAATATAATATTGGGATTGACATATTTTCATACCCAGAGTCATATTCAGGATGCAGGGAAATCGAAGGATCTAGTTGCATGGTAATTTTCACTGAAGGATATTTTTGATATTTTTATCAAAATTTCACATCTTCTGAGAAGTCACGATATGTTGCTAGACATCAATCATATATTTTAGATTTGATCAAATTAAAATTTTAATTTGATCATTAAATTAGAAAGTGTTCTAAATTAAGTCAAATTGGGTTGGCTAGTTTTGACCTAAATTGGTTTGGTTGAGTTCTAACCAGATTAGGTCAAATCACACCCAGACTCACTGCTAGTTAGATGTGGAACCCAATGGATCACACACAAAGAGAGTTGATTAAGGGTCTAATTGGATTAGACCATGTTTGCAAGATGAACATGCTAGCACATGTAGCAAACCCTAGCACCTAGATTCGAATTGACTTTCGATTTGGGCTAATTAAGGTCCGATTTGAGCTAAATAGGATTTGATCCTGAATTGGATTAACCTAGACTGATTGAGCTTCAGTTGGGATGCCACATACCTGAATCCCACATGCCAGAGAGTCTCTCTCTTGCATGTGGGAAGTTTTTTATGCGCAAAGCATTTTTTGGTGCATAGAATTAGTTAGTCCCTACCTTCTTTGACTTTTTCCATTTGTTATGTCACGTAAAAATTTTGAATAGGTGTGGACATCTGATATGGGGCGATAAAGAGTCCTTCTACAAGTTAAAAACTCCATTTTCTTTAAATTTTTGTCGCCCAGGATTCTTTGTCTCCCAAGACTCCTTGCCACCCAGGACTCCATGCCGCCCACTCCTTCTTGACGCCTCTTGGATCAAGTCAAAGTCCCTTGGGACTTTGATTATTCAAAGATCATCTCCACACCTTCTTGCTAAATGGGCATCCCTTTTTAGAGCCATTGGATGGCCCTTTTATCTGATCTAATGGATGAAAAGGGTGGCGCCAATGATGAAATATTGCGACTCTTCGTAAATAACTTACGTATAATTAGTCCAAGAGTCCTTCTGCTTTAAGGCACCTCTTGGACTAAGTCTACATCTCATTATTTTTTGATGAGGCATGAGATTGGCTGAAGGGACATGAGATTTTTTTTTTTTTTAAGGGTGCAAGAAATTGTGTTGGCACCCTTACGTACATTATAAATAAGGGTGCATACCTTAAGTCCGGGAGAAGTGAACATTATCTTTCTTTCTTAGAAGAATTTCTTTTTATCCAATCTTCTTTCTTTCCTTTTCTTATCTAGACCTTGTCCTTATAAGGATAAGAAGTCATCTTAAGACTAAGAGATTAGAAAGGAAAATTAAGAAGACAAAGAAAAAGAAAGATAAATAAGGAGAGGCAAGGAAGGTGACATAAAGGCTAAAGAAGGTCTTACCCTTTTAGTTAAAGTTTTTATTATTAGAATTCTAATTATATAAATCAGAGGTGCTGGTATCTTGATTAGGTCTCTGTGTTGATCAACGTTGAAGGGTGAACACGTGGGCACCTGATGGAACCCCTGATGGACTGCTACCGACGATCAGGGTCAATTTAGGATTTAGCAATAAGAGGTATATTCTAATACTTTTTTTTATATTATAAATGCATGTTATATGATTTAATTGCTAATAAGGTGGTCCTAGGGTTCGGGTTTGATTTATATGTTTTCATATTTTTGCTTTGAAATCCATGTTTCCATCCTGTACACCATTCCTATCAATTTTGACTTCCACTTTCTAGAGTTTGAGATGAGTTTTGTGATGAAGAGCTAGAAGGAGCTATTTTTTTAAAGAATATCTCCATGTTTCACTAGCAAAAAGAATGCACCAATTAATTTTTTATATATCCATAACAATAACATATCATCGATAATATTAATAAAAAGAAAATTATCTATAAATTACAAAAATTATTTTTTCATACTAACTCAATATTTATAACTAAACAAAAATTAACAATTATCCACAAAAAAAAGAATAAAATCTTAATTTCTACGTTAGGGACTTAAGGCTAATAGATCATGATTATTAGATATTATTAAATATTAAAATTATAATTGCTAACCAAAAATTATTCTAATCATATATATTCAATATAAGTGAAAAAAAAAGAAGGCAAAAAAAAATGTTACAAAAAAAAAGAAGCTAAAAGAGATATACCTGATTCAAGTTGAGAAGAGGGACAAGAACATATGGTTTTCTGTTTATAAATTAATATGGCATTTAAATAGAAGGGATGAATGGATGGGGACCATGGGCTTAGGGTAGGATATTAAAAGATAAATAAAGAAGTAATGAATAAAGAAAGAGAAAATGAGAGAGAGGGGAGAGAGGTCAGAGTGGCGTAAGAGAGGGAGAGAGAGAAATAGAATATGTGAGTCATTAGAGAGAAAATGTAGGTCATAATTACTATTTTTCATCTTTTGATGTGGTCCTTCTAGGGTTTAAAAACTAAATTGATATAGGATTTAAATATAAGGGGTGGACGGATGATGTTATGGTGGGGTATTAAAAAACAAACAAAGAATTAACTAAAAAATAAAGAGAA
This sequence comes from Cocos nucifera, assembly GCA_006176705.1. Taxonomy (NCBI): domain Eukaryota; kingdom Viridiplantae; phylum Streptophyta; class Magnoliopsida; order Arecales; family Arecaceae; genus Cocos; species Cocos nucifera. The sequence goes on along the minus strand of QRFJ01000093.1, from coordinate 2,480,317 downwards.
ATAAGGAGAGAAATTAAAGTAGCATGAAAGAGGAAGAGATATAGAATATATGAGTCATTAAAGAGAGAGAATAAATATCATAATTATTCTTTTGATGTGGTCTTTTTTATCTTTTATTTTTTAAAAATTTTATGTAAGATAGAGGTCAATTCATAAAATTAGTGGAGTCAATTTTGATTTTTCTGCTAATATATATATGTGTGTGTGTATGCCTAATATTTTTAATTTTTTTATGGGGTCAATTGATCCCATATTTACTAACATGCATCCACCACTATGAGCAAATGCCAGAGATTCTTAGTTATATAGTCCATGATTATTAACCTATTCTTTTCTGAGGAGAAACCTGATAGCAGTAGAAAGCTTGGCCATAGTGAAACTGAGAATGCCAAGCCTACATACTTTTCCATTGTCATTGCTATGTTCATAATAGTCATCTTCAAATTCTCAAACTTGATTTGCTTTGAGACCATCTCTGGGTCTAGACCTAGCCTTCTTATTTAGAATACCGCTATCATTTTTGGATTTTTAAATGCATCCAATGAGTCATTCCTCATCAGAATCATCATCTTCGCTGCTTCCATGCCAGAAAGGTTAAACATAATTATACTTAAAAAATCAAAGGACCTAATCAGAGATTCCTTTTTGTTGCCCAGTAAGACAATCCAAGAGGAAGGGTAAATTGGGTTTTTCAAAATTTAAACAAGTTATATGCTATTTTTGAAAACTAGTGAGATGTTGAAGTATGCTCCAATGTAACATATCTAAGTATGCAGAAATGTAAATACAATGGAAAGCAAGAAGCAAGCAACCACAAACACAAAGGGATTCGGTGCCCCTTGCACCTATGTCCACTTCCTAAAATCTACTTAAAAATTTCATTATAATCTCTCTAAGATTATAGGTGGATAGTTTTCCAAAGCTCACTATAGAAAATCTAGTTGGTTTTACATCAGATCACCAACACAACAAAATCCTAAGCCAACCTTTGGTTTACAATCCAATTTTTAGGCTTAGATAGGCCTTCCTTAGCTCCAAAATCCTATTGAAGCTAAGTTACAACAAATACAAAAGTTAAACAATAAAAATAGGCACAAAGCTTCTTTGATGAGCAAGTAAGTCGATGAAGCTTTTTGAATCTTCTTTGATAAAGGCTTTTGAGCAGATGAGCTTGTCTTTTTACTGAATGGAATCTCTTGTTTGATGTTTCTTGGAGTTGGGAGTGAAATGCTCTTTTTTTCAAGGCTTTATGGACTTTTTCACTTCACTTTTATTCCTCTTAATGATTGAATGGTCAAGTCACTTCTTCCAGATGTTTTGTAGCTTTATACCAATGTTTGGTAGGTTGGAGAAAGATTTTTGACCATTGAATGATTGAATTTGGTCGTTTGAAAGCAATCTGCATAGTTCTAAATATTCTATAGAAAACTAGCCATTGGAGCTCAAGTCAACTTGTCATTTCTCTCGAGTCGACTCGACGGTCCTATCCTAAAAATCATATTCTCTATATTTCTCTAAGACCTCGACTTAAGGAACTTGAGTCGACTTGGCCTGTTGCTCGAGACCACCCCGAACTTTGTCTCTAAAATTATATTCTCTATATTTTCCTAAGACTTCAACTTGAGGAACTCGAGTCAACTCGGCCCTCTACTCAAGCTGATATATTTTTTGCTTTGAAAAATTATTTTTCTATCATTGTTCACTCGAGTCTACTTTAGCTCAACCATAAGTCGACTCGAGAGCATGTCGGCAAAAACTTTTGCATGCCAGACTTCTTTTTTCTTCTATTATAGCTCAAGCTAAATAGCCTTCTTCAAGGGTTGACTCGAGGCTTTTTGTACTAAAAATTTTTACTTTGTCCAACTGAGTTTCTCTTCAATTTTGGTCTTGAAATACCTTCTTTAAGCCTTGCTTTGGGTGTGTCTCATTCTTCAAAAGCCTCCAATTTCTCCTTATCGATTCTCAAATGCACTTTTAGGGATGTTTCATTTGATACTCTACAATGCATCCTGAAACATGATCTTAACCAATTCATTAGTCCAAACATATACTCAAATATTTTGTTACTTATCAAAATCAATTCTGTGCTAATATTAATTTTTGAAATTGCATGAGAACTTACAATACTTATGCCAATATTATTGTTTTCTTCATCATAGATATTCAATGTTAATTAGTAATGCTTATGTAAATTTACACTAAAGTGCACATAATAAAGATTTAAGAGTGCTCATGTACATCAAAATCAAAGTACATATAATATATGGTCAAAACCTTAGAATACCTTAACACATCCAAAGTGCAAGACTATATACACACACACACACACTATGTACATATATATATATATATATATATATATATATATATATATAGGATTTGGTGTGGTACTCCCAAGCCTTGGAGGGCCATAGGAGGAGCCAGGATATTGGCTCCAAAATACTAAGATGAGTGTGAGTCCTAGGGCTAGAACAGGAGTTATCCTAGGGTGAAGACGGCATGTAGCCCTGCACGGGCTCAAGGTTCAGGTGTAAGAACCTTAAGGAGCTTGGTAGGTGCTCTAAAAATTTGGGACATAAGATGGAGCAAAGGACTAAAACTAAAAGAAGAATCAGCCAAGATAAGGAGCTGACACACAGGCAGGCTGCTCGGATATGCAGTCGAGCTAGCTTGGGCTGAGATCGAATTAGCTCGGGATGCAGTCAAGCTGGTTATCTCAGGCAGATAGAAGACAAGATTTAGATGAGATGCTGTCGAGCCAGCTTGACTCTTGATAGAGCTGGCTTGACGATGATGAATAGAACTGGACAGAGTTTTCTATTTGAGTCTTAAGGCCTGATCCAATAAGGTCTTAAAGTGGCTAACTCATGTATGGATCGGATTTAGATCTAGGGGATGAGAGCATGGGAGATATGAATATACATGAGCTTGCTGAGTGCTTTTATGTATTGGGTTAGTCTAGAAAAATTTTTTAGTTGGAATTTAGATTTATTAGGGTTCATATGGTATAGCAGAAATCCTAGAATATATAAACCTAGGTATTGTAATCTTTATAATAGAGTGAAATCAATACAGAGCTTTTCTCCCTAACTCTCTTCTCTCTTTTCTCTCAAGTTCCAATGCCAAGCCCTAGGTGCCCCTATCAACTTTTGCTCTTCTTCATATTTTTGGATTAACACCTAGGTTTGCATAAGAGATCGAACCTACGACTATAATTTTGAGCAGTCATAGGCATAACAATTGGTATCAAAGCAGTATCAATTATTCCAACAATACATACACATATTAGCTTCGCTCATATACATCTTACTCCTCCTTTTTGTCATCAGTTGAAAAAGGTAACTCATAAATAAACATCATACAAGATCATAGCAAGAGAAGACATAATGTGAAGGTAAGTAATTATATATATGATCTTCATTGCATTTACAAAATGAATGTGTTGGACCAATATTGATCTCAGCATACCAGGATATAATGATATAACAAGTTCAAACCAAGACAAGCAATTATAGATAAGTGTTCAAAAAGCACCTAACATAGAGACAAGTACAAGCATATACTCCGAATACATAAATCTAAAACATCAAGTGGCTAGATATCAGCTTCCTATGATGCTACTCATCATCTGAAGGGATCTCTAATGTCTGGGAAAAAGAGGCATGAGATGAAGATGGCGTAGCTCTCCTACTCCTGGTCTTAGCTATGGCCCAACCATCTGGGAAGGAGTAGGCCCCGCACGAGTGTAGACTTTGAGTGGTGGTCTACTCTCATAAGTGGATACCTAAGTGGACTGAGCAGGAGACATGAGTAGAGGAGGTGGAGGACATGGCATGGCTACTCTAGTGGTTGCATCTGCTATTGCTACTGCTGATATTGCATTTGGAGCAAGTCTCTCAATCTTTCCAATTAGACTATCCATGGCTCCAAGTACTGAAATGATGTCCTACCGCTATGCCTGACCTAGTCCATTGATAGCTGCCATCATCTCAATCCCACCTAACTCAACTCTCTTCCTAAGATGAGTAATCTCCTTAGTAATGCTAGAGAGGTCAGTAGGTGTATCATGTGTCTGCTCCCTCTACTCTAGGATAGTGAGCCTCAAAGAAATAGATCTCATCTTTGTCTGCACACTCTCTACCCTCTCAAATCAAGTTTGTATCTCTCTACTAACTCTAGTAGAAATCATGTCTGCCAATTTTTCCATAGATGCAGAGTCAATAGCTGGAGGTTGAGTGAATGTGCTCGCTGGTGGAGATTTAGGAGTCACTGGTGAACTAGGATTAGGTGTAGCTCTAGGTGTAGTAGGAGTAGAGGGCTCTCCTATCCCCTCTACTCTCAATTCTCTCCTCTCTTGATTAGAAATATTCTTCACCCATCTTCCTACTTCTACATGCTATTGCATCCTAGTCAGGGCTCTCATATCATAAACATCGAAGTGAGACAATTTCTTGTATCCTTCATTTTTCAAAAAAACTCCAGCCATCTCAAATACCCACATCAAGGCCATACCATATGGTAAATATACTTTGTTTCTAGCAGCTGCCTCTCTAATTTGATGCATCATGATGCCTGGTAGGTTTGGTAGAATCCCCTAAATAATATGGTAAATCATGCATAGTTCTCTCTCAGAAACAAAATCATATCCACCCAATTTTGGAATAAAAATTCCACCAATAATGTGATGCAACACTCTCATTTTCATTAATAGGATGGGTACTAGGATATCTACTACAATATCATCTCTTCCTACAATCAGCCTTAGTCCCTCTTTCTTATCAGATAGTCTGTCAAGTATGAAACCATTTCTAGTAATTGAAGGAACCAGATCTAGAATTTCATGGGTAGATCTTGAAACTTTTTCAGGATCAAGTAGTGGAAGACTTAAATAAATCAAATATTTATTTAAATAAATATGTAAATACCTAAATCTTAGATCTATTATATGATCAAGGCATGATATTAAATTAAAAATTAAAAACATAAAGGAAAAGAAAAGATTGATCACATCAACCTAGATCTATACTATATCTAATGCAGGTATGAAATCAATAGATTAGATCTATTATCTGTGCAAGTTAGATATTCTAACTTGTTGATCCGAACTTGAGAATGAAGTCATGAGCCATACACACATCCGGCCTCTAGGAGTCATCCACACAAGCCTACGAACTCTAATCTAAAGTTCGATGCAGGAAATCAGCACAGCATACTAGTATCAAGCTGATCCATCTTTGACGATCGATCCGATGCTTCCTTCTTCAAAATTTGGACTCTCCAAAATATGAGAAGGAAGAAGAGAGTCTTCTAATCTGAGACTCTCTTAGAAAAAACTCAAAAGAAAGAAGAGAGATGAAGAATAAAATAATCCTAGAAGAAGATCCTCTTCTTTTTCTCTTTTCTCTCACCTAGATACCTAGTTTGGTGCTTATAAAACACCCATGCCCAAGGACCCTCTTTCTCTAATTTTTGCACCCCCCAAACCTCTCCTAAAGCTCTATATTCTACAAAAAAAATTAGATCAAAATTCATTCAAAATTTATAGAAAAAGAAGAGTCCTTGTCTAGGTCAAAAATTAAACAAGGCAGGACTAGATTTGGCAAGTGATTGGGGCGCCCAACTCATGGGCGCCCCTCTAATTTTTATTATGAATCCAGCAAGGGAGAATGCATAAAATTCTTCTTTCTCATCATGGAAATAGTGGAGAAAAAATAGGAGAGGGGGCGGCACACAAGGGAGAGAAGATTTGGTCAATAAGGATTCTATCTCATAGAATCCTAAAGCAAAACTAATTCCCCTTTTGACTTAGTCTTCCAACAAATGCCTTATGAGAAAAGAAGGGAGAGAGGGGCATGCGTGATGATCATGGATAGGAGATCTTATGCACAAAATAAAGAAAAATGAGTGTGGGGGGCATGGGCTAAGGTGGCGCAAGGTTAGGGAGTCCTAGTCACAGTAGGACTCTTGTTATGACTTGGTCAAACAAGGTCTTTTAACCAAATAAAATCAAGAGTAAACTCACTCAATTAAATAAGATCCTAACCTATTTAAAGACTTAATTAAATTAGATTAAATTAAATTTAATTTTGATTTAATTTTTTAATCAAATTAAAAAATTGGGTTGACTCGAGTCCTAGTTAGACTAGGACTAGTTCTTCCTTGCACTTGGCTTATCCAATAAGTCAATTAGACTTGATCCAATCAAGCTCAAACTAAATCTAATTAAATTATATTTAATTAAACTTAATCTCAATCCTCTGGCTTAATCAAATTAAGCCAATTAGCAATCTAATTGCTAATCGATCCTCCTGCAACACTTGCATTAGGTTAAATACCAATCATATTGATTATTTAATCCTAGAATAATTCTTAATCATTGATCAACCATCCGATTAGATCATGAGCTCTAATATGTATGACCTCATAGGTCCGAACCTAAGCCAGTAACATAGGAATAAATTTTTATACCAATCGAAGTGACCATCTAATAATGGTACCCGACGGTCGGATAGGTCGAATATGTAGAACAACATCCTTAGAACCCATGCAGATATAGTTTTCATATAATTCATCCTCTTAACCAAAATGCTCGTAGGACACCTCAGAGTTCAACTGTCAACTCTGATCAAGTTGTCTACATTGTATTTCAAAATATCAAATCCATTTGATGGATTACCCTGGCCAAGGTTTTGCTATATTAAAATACAGTGATACATTCTTCTCCAACTCTTGGAGTGGTCAATCCCATCTTGATCACACTCTAACTTCGTAAGTACTTGACTATACCCAGAAGCCTTCCATTATTGAATTAGAAATTCAGTTAGTTCGGTACCAAAGCACAGTGAGTAGCTTGCAGATCATTGAAATGATCTCAGGTCAAAGGGACACTTATACCTATATCCCATCAAAAATATTTTTGACAGCAGAATGCTCTAAAGTTGGTCACATTCAATGATGATGTATCTATTGATGCATGCTAATTTATAGCCATGACAAATGCACCAATCGATCAAGTAATGAAGTGAATGAGTAGAGCATCATCCCTGGAGAATTGAAAAATAAGTACTGAAAAGCTCTTTCCTATACTTTATTTAGAAGATCGATTTATGAGAATAAGAAATTAAAGAACAAAATAAAAAAATAATTAAAAATTTTTAAGAAAATAGAGAAACATAAATTATTAGGGTTTTAAACTCAAGAGTAATGGATTACTAAGAAAATCGGTTCACCAACTCAGTCAGTACAATATTCAGGTTTTTAGATTAATTTTATTTTATGTGATGGTGGAGTCTCCTAATTTATTCACTATCCTTTGATCTAGGCATAGCAAAACTATCAATATTTATTAATTACCCTTTGATCCAAGTGTAATTTAAATAAATATTAATGCATTAAGTTTTGTGAAACCCTCTAATTAAAATACACCGCGTCCAAAGCGCATTAAAATTCCTGCATGCATATGAATTCTAATTTGATTCATAATACAAGGTATATAATCAAGAAGCAATAACATAGATGTACTTGGTTCATAATATCTATGTTCATCCAATAATCTAAAAGCATTAAAATCATATTTATATACTCCTCATGAATAAAATTTAAAAATAATCATACTGAATATTGCATCAAAAGTGTGGCTACACCTTAGCCTTAGTAAAAAAAAAATTTAGTTCATGATAACAAATTCAAAAATAGTGAATAAAATAAAAAGCATAGAGAAATTAGACTGTTTGATTGCTAAAATTGATTATCCGTTGCTCTTGGCGTGGAGAACTTGGTGAAGAAGAAGTTGCTCCTTAATCGATGTCTTGATTGTCAAAAGAAATCAAAAACTCTTTTTTTTCTCTCACAAATCACTCTTCTCTTTCTACCTCTCTCCTCTCTTTTTTTTTTGTTTTTCTCTTTTTTTTCTAACTCTCTCCCTTTTTCTCTTTTTCTCTGGCTTCCCTCTTTTCTCCCTCTCTCTCTCTCTTTGATTCTTTTTCTTTCATGGCAACAACAGGTTTTTTATAGATCAAGAGATTGATTTCCTCCCAAAATTCATTAAAAATTAGGTTTAAGACTCCCAAAATAACTCAAATTAAGATCTGAATAATTTTGATCGTTGGATGTTGATCAAACGGTCCAAAAATCACTTAAAAACCCCTTAAAATAATCCAGATCAAGTCGGATTTCATACCAGCCGTTGGATTGAATCTGGGCCATCCGATCACGTAGAAAGAGGCCTTCTAATCTTTAGTTTAACATCGAGATGAATCTCAGCCATTGGATCTCGATCGGGAGCTGCAGATGCCGTTCATCAGCACTTTCTTTTCGACCGTCCGATCGAGTTTCAGTGAAAGGCACCCATTGGATCAAACAAAATTCCCAAATTGCCCTCCGTAGATCATACACAAGCTCGGTGTTGCATGGACCGCCACGTTCTTTAGCCAATCAGAGCGCGCTTTCTGCTGTGAAATTCTCGAATTATCCTTCAGATGGTCCACCATGCACCGCAAAAAATGCTGACATCAGTGTTGCATCGGTAGGTCAGTCTGCTATTGCGGTCGAACTAGGCCGAACCACCGAGCTGGTTTTCTGAATCGATTTAAATCGAATCAGGTTTTTTTTTTTTGAAATTCAATTTTGGGCTCGTTTGAAGTCCGTTTTGCCTGAAATTTATTTCATCTGAATCAAAAAAATAAGATCTTCACATTGGTGGCCTTCTTTCTTACATAAGATTAATAAAAGTATCAATTTTTAAAGAAATAAATTAATTTATTTTATAATTTAATACTTTTATTAGTATATTTTTACCACTTATCACACCCTCCAACTTAGTCATTGCTAGTCCCTTAGCAATGTTTTATTTAATACCATGTTTCAATAAGATTATCCATCACAAAGATAAAATCTAGGACTAAAGATCAAAAAGTTTAGAAAATACTGCTAACTAAGCATTGAGCTTCAGAAGCAAATTTTTCAGTCAATATAATTAAAAACTTTCTTAGAGTACATCAAAGATCTATAGCACTTGTGTTCGTGATGACTAACTTTAGCATTTCAGTATTAAATTAAAAGAACAAAAGTATCCTCTCTTATCACCTATTTTGGTCAATTTTCTATACATTCTCAATTTTATACTCATGAATTAAGGTAGCTTTTACACTACCTTCTTTTTTTTCTTTTTTTTGTGCTGAGCATCCTAGCCTTTCCTTCACCATTTTATATGAATTTTTATACTTGACCTAGATGCAGAGATCCAGTTACTAAGCTTTGGGCAATCCACATATACTCTGTCTTTTGCACTTCTTTTTTAGGCAGGTAGCTCTTTCCTTAAATTCAAGTTTCTTTGATTAGAATGTATATTAATTACCAATTTTTAGTGATAATTAAATTCCCAGTTGGTCTTATAATCAATACCTACTTTGCCTTGTTAGTGTGCATGTGCAATTAGAAGTGCTAATAGTCTTTTAATGACCTAAGTAGGCTGCTAAAAGTTGACCAAATAATCTACTTCTTTAACTCGTTACATTCATTAGCAAATAATTCTATCTTTTATCACTTATCCAGTCTATCTTGCTCAAGATTTTCTTCTTGACACATGATTTTTTTTTTTTAATTTATTCTACATTATCTTAAAGGAGAAAGAAAAATAAATGGTGCAATAAAAGATAGGAAGGAATACACCTGATTTGGTTCAGTCTAGTTCTTTGGAGCTTTGAAATTTTGCTTGAGTTCTCATTGATTTTTCTGCAAAATTAAAAATACACACCAGAGCAGTAAAAGAGCAACAATAAATTACTGAAAAATAAAAAAAAAGAAAAATAATCAAAACTAAAAAGAAAAGAAACAACCTATCTAGTAGTTTTGATTTATAGTCTTCAGCTTGACTTTCTTTGAGTTCTAAAGTGGATCAATCTGGTGCCACTTCAATTGGAATACTTTCATGTTTGGTCGAGTCCTCAATCAATTTGACATTGCTAGCTTTTGTAGTCTCAAACATATTTTCTACAGAATTCTCATATAATAGATTGTCAATAATATCAATTAGAAAATAAGTTTGATTATCATCAGTTTGTTTAGTATCTTTGAAAACATTAAAAGTAACTTGTTCATCTTGGACTCTAAGAATTAATTTTTCTTGTTGAACATCTATTAAAGCTCCTCCAGTAGCTAAAAAGGGTCTTCCTAAAATAAGGGGTACATCATAATCTTCTTTCATATTAAGAACAATAAAATCAATAAGAAAAATAAACTTATTTACCTTTACCAAGACATCCTCCACTATACCTCTTGGATATTTAATGGATCTGTCAGCTAATTGAAGAGTAATAGTGGTAGGCTTTGGTTCTCCTAGACCCAGCTTTCTGAAAATAGAAAAAGGCATGAGATTAATGCTTGCTCCTAAATCATATAAAACTTTATCAAAACTATAATCACCAATAATGCAGGGGATAGTAAAACTCCCTAGATCTTTTAACTTCTGTGGTAATTTATTTTGAAGTATTGCTGAGCATTCTTCATTCAAATTTATTCTCTCATGCTCCTTCAGCTTTTTCTTATTTGTTAGGATTTCTTTGAGAAACTTGGCATACCTGGGCATTTGAGTAATAGCATCTACAAAAGGAATATTAATATGTAAATTCTTAAGAATTTTGAAAAAGTTAAAAAATTCCTTATCTGGATGCTGTATTTATCTCTTTGAGAATGGTAGTGGCGGCACGTAGGGCTTCACATTTGGATCAGCAAATCGTATACCTGGAGACCATCCATCTGCTGGTTGTTTTGGTGACTGACGAATTTTAGTTGATGATTCCTTATTTGTAGTTGGCTCTTCAGTCTCTTTCTTCTGATGTGGCTCCTCCAGCTTTGTACCACTTCTTAGGGTGATAGCATTGACTTGCTCCCTTGGATTTGTCTCCGTGTTGCTGGGCAAGGATCTCTTAGGTCTTTCGGAGATTATTTTAGCCATTTGACCTATTTGCATCTCCAAGTTTTGAATTGCTGCTGTTTGGTCCTGCCTAAGTTTGGCTTCCAAATTTTTTATAGTTGCTTCTTGGTTTTGCATAAATTTGACCATCAGCTCTTCCATGTTGGACTTCTTTTCAGGTACTTGGAATCTCGGGGGTGGTTGTTGTGCTGCATTTTGATTGCTCCATGAGAAATTTGGGTGCTGCCTCCACCCTTGATTGTATGTGTTGGAGTAGGGATTGTTTTGTTGTGGCCTAAAAAAATTACCAATATAATTAGCTGTATCAATTATTTTAGCAAAAGGATTACCTGTTTGGCAATTGCTCGTATCGTGTCCTCCTCCACACAGGTCACAAGTAATGCTCTGAACATGCATAGCTGTTCCCTTTAAGTTGTTGACTTCAGCTCTAAGGGCTGCAATTTTAGCTAGTAAGGTTGGCACGCAATCTACTCCCTGCACAGCTGCTAGTCTTTTTGGCATCATACGTTCTGTCTGCCATTGATAGCTATTTGATGCCATCTCATCGATCAGATCGAAAGCTTCTTCCTCCATTTTTTGATTAATGGTTCCTCCTACTGCTGCATCAATCATAGAACAATTAGTAGGAGATAAACCATTATAGAAAGTTTGTACCAAAAGCCATATGGGTAGTTGATGATGTAGACATCTCCTTAGCAATTCCTTGAAATATTCCCAAGCCTCATATAGTGTCTCCATGTCCATCTACATAAAGGAAGTAATATTGTTGCGCATCTTGGCAGTCTTGAAAGGTGGAAAGTACTTGACTAAGAATTTTTGGGCTAGAACATCCCAAGTTATGATAGAACCTACAGGAAGAGAATGAAGCCAACTCTTAGCTTTATCCCATAAAGAGAAAGGAAATAACCTTAATCTAATAGCATCATCCGATACCCCATTAATTTTAAAAGTATCGCAAAGTTTAAGAAAATTAGAAATATGGGTATTCGGATCATCATGCACGTGTCCACTAAATTGGATAGTTGATTGAATCATCTAGATCATCGTCGATTTTATTTCAAAGTTATTTGCTCGCACTGGTGGTCTCCTGATGCTCGAAGCTGCATCGACTATAGATGGTGTGATGTAATCATTTAATGGATGATGTACTGATCGAATAGCTTCATGCTGTCCTTCGGTCGCCATATCCAATCCTAGATTGATGTCGTTAGGATCTTCAGCTGCCATGTTTCTCTCTTGTTGTAGTCTTCTAATGGTCCTTTCAATTTCTGGATCTAAAGGTAGTAAGTTACTATGTCCAGTACGTGTCATGCATTGAATAATTTTTTTTTAAATAATAAAAATTAAAAATAAATTTCTAAAGTAAAGCTAGGATCAAAATTTCAATATTATTTTAGACACAATCCTCGACAATGATGCTAAAAATTTGATGCGTGCTAATTTATAGCTATGGCAAGTGCACCAGTCGATCAAGTAATAAAGTGAATGAGTAGAGTATCGTCCCTAGAGGATTGGAAAATAAGTACTGAAAAGCTCTTTCCTATGCTTTATTTAGAAGATCGATTTATGAGAATAAAAAATTAAAGAATAAAATAAAAAAATAATTAAAAATTTTTAAGAAAATAGAGAGAGTGTAAATTATTAGGATTTTAAACTCAAGAGTAATGGATTACTAAGGCAATCGGTTCACCAACTCAGTCAATATAATATTCAGATTTTTAGATTAATTTTATTTTATGTGACGGTGGAGTCTCCTAATTTATTCACTATCCTTTGGTCCAGGCATAGCAAAACTATCAATATTTATTAATTATCCTTTAGTCCAGGTGTAATTTAAATAAATATTAATACATTAAGTTTTGTGAAATCCTCTAATTAAAATACGCTGCGTCCAAAGCGCACTAAAATTTTCGCATGCATATGAATTCTAATTTGATTCATAATACAAGGTATATAATCAAGAAGCAATAACATAGATGTACTTGGTCTGTAACATCTATATTCATTAGATTAATTAGAAGATGGCCAGTAATCTAAAAGCATTAAGATTAGATTTATATACTCCTCATGAATAAAATTTAAAAATAATCATACTAAATATTGCATCAAAAGAGTGGCTACACCTTAGCCTTAGTAAAAAAAAAATTAGTTCATAATAACAAATTCAAAAACAGCGAATAAAATAAAAAGCATAGAGAAATTAGACTGTTTGATTGCTGAAATTGATTATTCATTACTCTTGGCATGGAGAACTTGGTGAAGAAGAAGATGCTCCTTAATCGATGTCTTGATTGTCGAAAGAAATCAAAAATCCTTTTTTTTCTCTCACAAATCACTCTTCTCTTTCTACCTCTCTCCTCTCTTTTTCTTTTTGTTTTTCTCTCTTTTTTTTCTAACTCTCTCCCTTTTTCTCTTATTTTCTTTTTCTCTGACTTCCCCTAACTTCCCTCTTTTCTCCCTCTCTCTCTCTCTCATTCTTTTTTTTTCATGGCAACAAGTTTTTTATAGATCAAGAGATTGATTTCTCCATAAAATCCATTAAAAATTAGGCTTCAGACTCCCAAAATAACTCAAATTAAGATCTGGGTAATTTTGATCATTGGATGTTGATCAAACAGTCCAAAAATCACTTAAAAACCCCTTAAAATAACCCAGATCAAGTCGGATTTCATGCCAGCCATTGGATCAACCGTTGGATTGAATTTGGGCCATTCGATCGCATAGAAAGAGGCCTTCTGATCTTTAGTTTAACGTCAGGATGAATCTCAGCCATTGGATCTCGATCGGAAGCTGCAGATGCCATTCATCAGTGCTTTCTTTTCGACCGTCCGATCGAGTTTTAGTGAAAGACGCCCGTTGGATCAAACAAAATTCTCAAATTACCCTTCGTAGACCATGTGCAAGCTCGGTGTTGCATGGACCATCACGTTCTTCAGTCAATTAGAGCACGCTTTTTGCTGTGAAATTCTCGAATTGCCCTCCAGATGGTCCACCGTGCACCGCAAAAAATGCTGACATCATTCTGACGTCAATGTTACGTCGGTGGGTCGGTCTGCTATTGCAATCAAACTGGGCCGAACCGCCAAGCCAATTTTCTAAACCGATTTGAACCGAACTAGGTTTTTTTTTAAAAAAAATTCAATTTCGGGCTCGTTTGAAGTTCGTTTTGCCTAAAATTTATTTCATCTGAACCAGAAAAATAAAATCTTCACATTAGTGGCCTTGTTTCCTACATAAGACTAATAAAAGTATCAATTTCTAAAGAAATTAATTAATTTATTTTATAATTTAATATTTTATTAGTATATTTTTACCACTTATCACCTATACATCTCACCTATATGCCATACCAGTGTCTCCATACTCCTTGGTTAAAAGGACAACCAATCTATATGGCATACAGCGACCTATGCTTGATAGATGCTGTCATCCTTATTAACAGCCTATCATTTGATCATGAATAAATTTAAGGACTAACTGATAAATCCTCTCTTTATCGAAGCTAAATAGTCTTAAGGACTTCATCATAATAATAGAGCTCATTAGAAGATGAATACTTATGATGAAAAAATATCAAAAATATATTTTATTTATTAATAAATTAATTATAAATATAAAATAGCTCAACCATCAACAGACTGATGATTGACTTTAGAACACATTTTTCAATAACTCCCACTTGTCCTAAAGCCACTCGGCACAGTATCTAATACCTATTTTTGACTTATGGTTGTCGAACTTCTTTATTGCCAGGGCTTTAATGAAGGGATCGATCAGGTTCTTCTTTCTATCGATCTTCTGAAGGTCGATGTTATCTCGATCCACGATCTTTCGAACTAGGTGAAAGTAACGTAGAATATGCTTCGTCCGCTGATGTGCCTTTGGTTCTTTCGCCTGAGCAATGGCACCAGTGCTGTCGCAGTAGAGCAGGATCGAACCATCAAAGGAAGATGCTACTCCAAGCTTGGTGATAAACTTCCTCAGCCATACAGCTTTCTTTGCAGCATCTGATGCTGCCATATACTCTGCTTCGCAAATAGAGTCTGCCATAGTATGCTGCTTTAAACTCTTTAGTAGATGGCTCCATCATTCAGAATAAAGATATATCCCGACACACTTCTACTGTCATCATGGTCAGGTTGAAAGCTGAAGTCTGTAAATCCCATAAATTTCAGATCTGACTCACCATAAATCAACCATTGATCTTTAGTATTTCTCAAATACTTAAGTATGACTTTAACCACTTTTCAGTGATTTTCTCTGAGGTCAGACTAGTATCTACTCACTACTCCTAGTAAGTAACCACATTTGATCTCGTACATGTCATGGCGTACATGATAGATCCCACTATCGAAGCATATGGGACTCTACCATATGCCTCTCTCTTCAGGAGTTGTCAGACAATTCTTCTTAGAGAGAGAAATTTCATGGCCTATTGAGAGATAGCCTTTTTTGAAATTCTTCATGCTGAACCTCTTCAGCATAGTATCTATGTATGTAGAATAGGATAATCTAAGCATTCTTTTAGATCTATCCCTATTGATCTTCATCCCTATGATGTATGATGCTTCACCCAAGTCCTTCATGCAGAACTATGATGACAATCAGACTTTTATTCCCTGTAGTGCGGGGATGTCATTTTCGATTAAGAAAATATCATCAATGTACAAAATAAGAAATACCACTATTGGACTATTTGTCCATCTATAAATATAAGGTTCTTCTCCATTCTTAATGAAGCCATACATTTTGATCACTTTATCAAAATGCATGTTCTAACCCCGAGATGCCTGCTTCAGTCCATAAATAGATCTCTGAAGCCTACACATCTTGGACTCATCTGTGGATGTGAACCCCTCAGGTTATATCATATACACCTCTTCAGTTAACTCTCCATTCAAGAAAGCTATCTTCACATCCATCTGCTAGATCTCATAGTTCAGATGGACAGCAATTGCAAGCATAATACGAATAGACTTGAGCATTGCCACAGGGGAGAACGTCTCGTCATAGTCAATGCGATAATGTTGACGATACTTCTTGACAACCAGATGGGCTTTATAGGTCTCCACCATTTTGTCTGCGCTCCTCTTTCTTTTGAAGACCCATTTACACCTAATGGATTTAACCCCTTTGGATGGGTCAATCAATGTCCACACATCGTTGACCTTCATGGACTCTATTTCAAATTTCATGGCCTCAAGCCATTTCTCGGAATCAGGTCTCTATATAGTATCCATATAGATGATCGGATCCTCATCATTTTTATCGAGTTCGATGGGATCACCATCCTGAACCAAAAAATCATAGTATCTATCCAATTGATGCGGTACTCTATCAGAACGCCTTAATGCTATAGGTACACTGGGCTCCAAATTTGATTTAATCAAATTCGATTTTAGTTCAGCTATAGGTGTCGATTTTTCTACTTGTTGAACTACATTAAGTTCAACCTTAGAGGCAACAGTTCCTTCACCAAGAAATTTCTTTTTCAAAAATATTGCCCTAAGACTGATGAACACCTTTTGTTCATTAGCATGGTAAAAATAATATCATTTTATCTCTTTTGGGTACCCTATAAATTTGCACTTGTCAGACCTAGGTCCATGTTTATCTATAACTAACCATTTGACATAAGCCGAACACCCCCAAATCCTAAGGTGTGAAAGTGCTGGCTTACGCCCTATCCATATCTCATATGAAATCTTAACTATAGACTTACCTGGAATCCTATTTAAAAGATAACAAGCCAATTTAAGTGCATATCCCCAGAAGGATATCAGCAAGCTGACAAAATCCATAATGGATCGAACCATGTCTAATAGAGTCCAATTTCTTCTTTCAAACACACCATTATGCCATGGTGTTCCTAGAGGAGTCCATTGAAAGAGAATCCCATTCTCTCTTAGATATGTGAGAAACTCACTAGAAAGGTATTCTCCTCCTCGGTCAGGCTGAAAAGTTTTAATACTCTTTCCAGTTTATTTTTCTACTTCACTTCGAAATTATTTGAATATTTCAAAAGAATTCGACTTTTGTTTCATTAGATAGACATATCCATATCTGGATAAATCATCTATGAAAGTAATGAAGTAGACATATCCACCTTTGGCACTTATGCTCATTGGTCCACATACATCAGTATGTACTAGACCTAAGAGCTTAGTGGCTCTTTCACTATTTCTAGTAAAAGGTGACTTGATCATTTTACCAAGAATATAGGATTCACAGATTGGAAGTGATTCACAATCATTGACTTCAAGGATTCTCTCTTGAGTTAACCTATCTATCTAGTTCTTATTTATGTGACCTAGCCTATAATGCCATAAGTAGATATCTGACACACTATCTAATCTAGGGTGCTTGCCAGTTGAATAGACTACATTAACAGGTTGAGATAGTATATACACATCATTATTCAAATATCCATAGAAAATAGTAACACCATTCATAATGATATTACAAACTTATTTTTTTATTGAAATTTCATAATCATTTTTGGCCAGAAGGCCTACAAAAATGATATTTAAAAAGAAACCGGGACAAAAGTGACAATCACTAAGAACAACGGTATGGAACTCAAATACAAGTTTCAAAATTTCTAAAGCTAGAACTAGAACTGATCTTCCATCTCCAATGTTCAGAAATCTTTCACCTTGCTCAAATCTCCTACTGACCTGCAACCCCTGCAATGAATTACAAATATGGTAAGGACTATCGGCATCCAATACCCAGTCAGTAATATCATAAATAGAAAAATTACAAGGAGTTATTATATAAATACCTTGTCCAGCAATAGCTTGCTTCTTTCTCTACCTGTTCGAATCCAGAGAGGCAATGTACTGAGAATAGTTTCTTTTTCAATGCCCCCGCTTCTTGCAAAAGAAGCATTCAGTTTGACTCTTATCGAGCTTAATCTTCCTGATCTGGCCCAACACAGATGTCCCAGCCTGAACTTGTACCTTCTTAGCTTTCTTCTTGTTGTTCTTCTTTCCTTTTCTAAAGGATCGAGAGCTAGAAGATGAACCTCCTACTAAGTTTACCGACTCTTTATGGGGTTGGTGATTATTCTCAAAGTTCTAAAGTAATCCCAGTAACCCATGGTAGTCTACTTCAGACTTTATCATTCTGAAATGAGTAAGGAATGGGAGAAACAACTTGGGCAATGAGTTCAGTATTGCATCTTTTTCAAGATATTTATGTAAGAAAAAGCCGAGCTTGCTCAATTACTCTATCAGCTCCATCATGTACAATACATGATCAGTGATAGAGGTTCCACCCTGCATCTAGCATTGAAGATGGCATAACTAATCTTGTGCCTCTCCACATCATCGAGTGTGCCAAAGGAATCCTCCAACACTTGAAGCATATTCTTTGGCTGAGCCATCTCAAATCTGTGACTAAACTCATCGCTCATAGCAGCTAGTATGATGCAATGCATCATAGTCCGATTACTGAGTCACTTCTGATAAATGTCTCTGACTGTTCCACGTGCATTGATAGCTGGCTCCTCAAGTGTAGGATCCGTTAGCACATATAGAATCTGTTCATGCTCCAAGACTATCTTCAACTTTCGGTATCGGCTATCGAAGTTGGATCCCACTAACTTATCATTGTCCAACAATGATCGGTGCGATAAGAAAGTGGCCATATCTACACAAAGAAAAAACATAACCTAATTAGTAATTGATTCATTAAACCTAAAGATTTGGACTTTAATCAAAAGGTTCTCCCACTATTTATTCGAATTAGTAGCCTCTACCTCCAATCCAAGGAATTATCATAATTCCTTAGTGGGTACAAGAATCCATATAGACTGTACACGAGCCCATCTTTGGTTGGTTCACCCATGTACATCTAAGGATAGGTTCATAACTAATTATTTTTTCAAACAACTTATAATAATTAAATTTTGCCCCAGCCCCTGAGCAGTTGGCTTTGGCCTTCTCAAAAAAGGGTCCAGTTAGGTCCAACCATTAACATGACCATACTTGACCCATCTAACCAATGAATGATCAGTCCCAACTTTGGTTGGCCCACCTGGCCACCATTTAGAAAGATGTATCCAAGAGATCATATAATGAATGATAATTCCATCACTGATAAGCACCAAGCCTGGACCTCCAATGATTATCCAACTGATTATCCATTATCATCCACTTTAATAGGAGGCTATGATCCAATTATCATATAACTATTTTATTTTAGGGATCTAATAATTTTAGAGGATTTATTTATAGAAGTGAGTAGGTCAGATTAACCAGCTTGTCATGATCCTCCCACTGGCTTCATCAAGTCAGCTTAAGGGAAACCACTAACAAGCTAGTCTAGGAGCACCTAAATCAGTCACATTGATTTACCTAGCTGACATGGGTCAACTTAAATTGTCAAGTGATCAAATCAAAACTTAATCGCACCAAGAAGGTCAGATAAGTGAGATCGATGGAAGGATCTGCTAAAGCTTGCCTTAGACACCATTAAAAATGGTCAGGTAAGCGGGCTGCCAATTAAAAAACACCGATTGTATGTGCCAAACTTACTTTAAACACCAACTGATTTAATTAGTCTTGATTAGATCAACCTAATAGTTTGAGCTAGACCTCTTAGCCAAGAATCTAGTCCATTTGGTTCTTGTTAAAGATATGGACTTAACCAACTACAACTATTGTAATTGATCTAGAGAATCCTTGACCTAATCTAAGACAACAATTGATTAGATTTAGTCAATTCTCTAATTAAGTCCATTCTTTAATCTAACCTTAGGTCTAACCCAATTAATGGACCTAATCCCCACTAACCCATTAACCCAATGTGTTATGATTCGTGTCATAGGATCTTCAATTTACAATCCTAGAATCTAATCAAACAACTTCTTAATTCTTAATTAAGTTTTGGGCTGAGGGTTGGGATTTGACTTTTCAAAAATAATTTTCATATTTATAAAATATTTTTATAATATGGTTCTATCAACCAAGTTACATGTTTGATTTATAATTAATATGCAAGTAAAATAAATATGAAACAACTTTAGATCTAATCTAAACAGGTTCATATAATTGAAATAGTTTCAATAATAATCAATCATAAATCTTTCTAGATCAAATCTAACACATTTATGATGATTAAAATTAGATTAAAATATTTTTAATTAGATTATAAATTTTTTTAAATCTAATCTAAAATTTTATGATCAATATTTTAGATCAGCATGTACTAGAACAATCTTTCCACTATATGGGATAGACCTTACAGCAGGATAATCTTATGGCAGACCATGCAATCTAAAATATTTTATTTTTAGATCTAAAACTATTTTAAATTTATTAAATTATAAATAAAATTAAATTTAATTTAATAAATTTATAATTAAAGTCAGATCATCATAAACTAGGATAATTTTTTCACTGTAAGGGGTAAACCTTACAGTAGGACAACCTTATGACAGTTTGCGAGATCTAGATTTTTTAATTTTAAATTTAATAATTAGATTATAAATTAAATTTAATCTAAAAAATAATTTAAACATGCATAAAAATCACGTAATAAGAACCTAGGCTCTAATACCAATTGAAGGAACCAGATCTAGAGTTTCAAGGATAGATCTTGAAACTTTTTCAGGATTAGATAGGAAAATATTTAAATAAATTAAATATTTATTTAAATAAATATATAAATATCTAGATCTCATATCTATTATATGATCAAGGTATAATATTAAATCAAAAATTAAAAATATAAAGGAGAAGGAAAGGTTGATCACATTAACCTAGATCTACACTACATCTAATGTAGGTATGAAATCAATAGATCAGATCTATTACCTATACAAGTTAGATATTCTAACTTACTGATCCGAGCTTGAGGATGAAGTCACGAGCTGCACATGCATTTGGCCTCTAGGAGTCGTCCACACGAGCCTACAAACTCTGATCTGAAGTTCGATATAGAAAATCAGCACAGCATGCTAGTACCATGCAGATCCTTCTTCGATGATCGATCAAATGCTCCCTTCTTTAAAACTTTGATTCTCCAAAATATGAGAAGGAAGAGAAGAGTTTCTAATCTAAGACTCTCTTAGAAAAAGTTTAAAAGAAGGAAGAGAGATGAAGAATAAAGCAGCCCTAGAAGAAGACCCTCTTCTTCTTCACTTTTCTCTCACCTAGACACCTAGTTTGGTGCCTATGGAACCCCCATGCTCAAGGATCCTCTTTCTCTAATTTTTGTACACCCCAAACCTCTCCCAAAGCTCGATATTTTAAGAAAAAATTAGACCAAAATTCATCCAAAATTTATAGAAAAAGAAGAGTCCTTGTCTAGGTCAAAAACTAGACAAGGCAAGACTAGATTTGGCAAGTGGTTAGGGCGCCCAAGGGCGCCCCTCCTCTGATTCTTTTTATGAATCTAGTAAGGGAGAATTCATAAAATTCTCCTTTCTCACCATGTAATAGTGGAGAAAAAATAGGAGAGGGGATGGCATACAAGGGAGAGAAGATTTGGTCAACAAGGATTCTATCTCATAGAATCCTAAAGCAAAACTAACTCCCCTTTTGACTTGATCTTCCAACAAATTACCTTATGAGAAAAGGAGGAAGAGAGGGGCATACATGACGATCAAGGAGAGGAGATATTATGCACAAAATAAAGAAAAATGGGCGTGGGGGGCATGGGCTAAGGTGGCGCAAGGTTAGAGAGTCCTAGTCACAGTAGGACTCTTGTTTTGACTTGATCAAACAAGATAACCAAATAAAATCAAGAGTAAACCAACTCAATTAAATAAGACCCTAATCCATTTAAAGGCTTAATTAAATTTAATTTAAATTTAATTTAATTTTTTAATTAAATTAAAAAATTGAGTTGACCCGAGTCCTAGTTAGACTAGATTTAGTTCTTCCTTGCGCTTAGCTTATCCAACAAATCAATTAGACTTGATCCAATCAAGCCCAAATCAAATCTAATTAAATTATATTTAATTAGACTTAATTTGAGTCCTCTGACTTAATCAAATTAAATTAATTAGTAATCTAATTGCTAATCGATCCTTCTATAATTTTTGCAAAATAGACATACTTTTAGAGTTACTTGATCCGTATCATCTATGCCCATCAAATCAATTAGAAGATGGTCAGTAATCTAAAAGCATTCAGAACTGATTTATATACTCCTCATGAATAAAATATAAAATTAAAAGCAAATCATACTAAATATTGCATGAAAAGAGTGACTACACCTTAGCCTTAGTAAAATAAATTTAGTTCATGGCAAAAGGTCCAAAAATAGCAATTAAAATAAAAATCATGAAGAAATTCAAACAAAAATTTGTTTGTTGCTGAAATTGGTCGTCAGCTGCTTTTGGTGTGGAGAACTTGATGAAGAAAAGCTGCTTGATCAATATGCTAGATGTCCAAGATAAACTGTGAAGAAGAAAGAAACAAAGAATAATAAAGAAAAAAATAACTCTCAACCTCCCTCTCCGTTCTTTCCTCTAGCTCTATGTCTCTCTCCTAGGTTCTCTCTAAAATCTCCTCTCAAATGCTCTCACCTCTTTCTCTTCTCTACTATTCCCAAGCTCTATATTCTCTCTCGGCTATCTCTCCGACTCTCTTGGCATCAAGCCTTTAAATAGGCCAGGAAGTGGATTCTTAGTCGAAATCCCCTTGAAAATGGGTTTTAAAACTCCTAAATCAAGTCAAATAGGATTTTGGATCATTCTGGCCTTCATATCAGCATCCAACGATCCAAAAACCCCTGAAAAACCATGTTTAATCTCCTAAATCTAGTCGGAATTGATATCAACCATCGGATCCTCTTGATGATCAAATCTAGGCTATCAGATCATGCCCAAAGAAGCCTTAGGTGCTAGTTTAAAATTGGAATCCATCCCGACCATTGGATCTTGACCGATTGGAAGATCATTCGTCTGCTAACGCATTGTTCTCCACCATTGGATGAAAAAGCAGCGATAGCCACCCATTGGATCGAGCCCTAGGCCTAGTATACCGATCATGATCTTGGTTCTTCATGGACTACCGCATCTTTCGCTAATCAGAGCATGTCGCTCTGTGTAAAATCCCCAGAATACCCTCACCTTGGTTACCATAGTGGTCCACCGTACACCATGATGTTTTCTGACTTCAGTGCAACATCAGTGGGGCGTTAGGAGGCTGGTTCTTTTGTGGTTGGGCCAGACCAGTTTGCTAAGCCAGTTTGAACTGGACCGGCTGGCTTTTAGTTATTTTTTTAATTTTTTTATATTTCCTTTGAAATTCAATTTCAGACTCGTTTGGACTCTGTTTTGCTTGAAATTTATTTTGTTTGAACCAAAAAATTGAGCTCTTTCTGTTGATAGCCTTCTTTCTTACATAAAATCAATAAAAGTATTAATTTTATAAAAATAAATTAATTTATTTTATAATTTAATATTTTTATTATTATATTTTTAGCACTTACCACACCCCCCAACTTAGTCATTGCTAGTCTCTTAGCAATGCTTTATTTATCACCATGTTTTAATGAAATCCTCTTTCATAAAATTAGAACTAGGATTAAAGATCAAAAAGTTTAGAAAATATCACTAACTAAGCATGGAGCTTCAGAAGCCAATTTCGTAGTCAGTACAATTAGAAACTTTCTTAGAGTATATATAAAGATCTATAGCAGTTGTGTTCGTGATAACTAATTTGGCATTTTAGTGTTAATTTAAAGGATAAAAGTATCTTCTCTTATCATCTATTTTGATTAATTTTCTATACATTCTCAATTAAAACTCATGAATTAAGATAACTTTCAGACTACCTCATTCTTTTTTTTTTTTTTGTGCTGAGCATCTTGGCCTTTCCTCTACCATTTGACGTGAACCTCCATCCTTGACTTAGGTATAGAGATCTAGTTACTAAACTTCAAGCAATCCACATATACTCTATCTTTTACACTTTTTATTTTAGGCAGGTAGTTCTTTCCTTAAATTCAAGTTTCTTTGATTAGAATGTATATTAATTACTAATTTTTAGTGATAATTGAATTCTCAATTGGCCATATAATCAATACCTACTTTGCCTTGTTAGTGTGCATGTGCAATTAGAAGTGCTAATAGTCTTTAGGTAACCTAAGTAGGCTGTTAAAAGTCTGACCAACTAATCTACTTCTTTAACTCGTTACATTCATTAACAAATACTTCTAACTTTTATCACTTTTCCTAGTCTATCTTGCTCAAGATTTTCTTTCTTGACACATGATTTTTTTTTATTTTTCAAAATTTTTTTTTACCCCCTAACTTATTCTACATTGTCTCAATGAAGAAAGCTAAAGTAAAGATGCAATAAGAGACAGGAAAGAATACACCTGTACTATCAGTCCAGACTGGTTCAGTCCAGACTGGTTCTTTGAAGCTTTGGGATTTGTCTTGAGCTCTCATTGATTTTTTTCTACAAAATTGAAAACACACACCAAAGTAGTAAAAGAGCAACAAGAATTTACTGAAAAAGAAAAGAAAAGGATCAAAACTAAAAAAAAAAGAAACAACCTATCTAGTAGTTCTGATTGATAGTCTTCAACTTGACTTTCTTGGGGCTCTAGGTTAGATCTTGCAATTGGAATGTTTCCTTCTCCTTCTCAAAACTTTCATCAATGTAATTTTTCATCTTGCGACCATTTACCTTGAAGGTACCTTATGATTTGTCAAAGATCTCTACTACTCCATATGAAAATATCTTAGTAATTGTATAGGGACCTGTCCATCTTGATTTTAGCTTTTCTAAAAATAAATGTAGCCGTGAACTATACAGGAGAACTTGCTGTCCCTCATGAAATTTTCTTTTTACAATATGGTTGTCATGCCATTTCTTAGTACATTCTTTGTAGATCTTGGCATTTTCATAGGTATCATGGCGAAATTCGTCCATCTCATTCATTTGCATCAACCTATTCTTTTCTGCATCTTATATATCAAAGTTAAGGATTTTTATGACCCAATATGCTTTATGTTCTAGCTCAATAGGAAGGTGGCATGCTTTACCAAAGAGTAGCCTATATGGGGACATACCAATAGGTATTTTATATGCAGTCCTATATGCCCATAATGCATCATCTAATTTTAATGATCAGTCTTTTCTAGATGCACTTATAGTCTTTTTCAAAATTCTCTTTAATTTTCTTTTAGACACCTCTACTTGACCACTAGTTTGTGGATGATATGGGGTAGCTATTTTATGAGTGACACCATATTTGCTTAATAGATTTTCAAATTGTTTATTACAAAAGTATGTACCTCCATCACTAATGATTGCTCTAGGAGTGCCAAAATGTGTAAAAATATGCTTTTTCAAAAATTTGATAACTATCTTAGCATCATTAGTTGGAAAAGCTGTTGCTTCTATCCATTTTGAAACATAATCTATAGCCATAAGTATATATTAATTTGAAAAGAACTAGGAAAAGGTCCCATGAAATCAATACCTCAAACATCAAAAATTTCACACATAAGAATATTGTTTAAAGGCATTTTATGTCTTCTAGAGAGATTTCTAGTTCTTTGACAGTGGTCACATGAAGAGACAAAAGTATGAGCATCTTTAAATAGAGAAGGCCAATAAAAACCTGATTGAAGAATCTTACAAGCTATTCTAGCTGGGCCGAAATATCCTCCTACCTCCCGGTCATGACAATGGTGCAAAATTTTCTCCATTTCTTCCTCCAGAATGCATCTTCTAATGATCTGATCTACACAACACTTATACAAGAAGGGTTCATCCCAAAAATAATATTTGACAATAGATAAGAACCCTTTCTTTTGTTGAAAAGAAAACCAAGTGGAAGAACCTTACCAACCAGGTAGTTAACAATATCAGCATACTATAAAAATGTTCTACCTGATATAGCATAGAGGCACTCATCTAAAAATTCCTCCCTGATAGGGCAAATATCTAATTCCTTCTCTATGATGTTTTCCAACCTAGAAATGTGGTCAACAACTGAATTCTCTATGCCCTTCTTGTCCTTAATCTCCAAATCGTACTCTTGTAGCAAAAGAATCCATCTGATTAATTTGAGTTTTGCATCTTTCTTGGCAAGAAGATACTTTAGAGTGCATGGTCGGTGTATATAATAACTTTAGATAAAATAAGAATGAAATTTATCTAATGCAAATACTACTGCCAGAAGCTCCTTTTCTATGGTTGCATACTTTTGTTGGGCTTCAATCAAAGTACGGCTAGCATAGTATATTATTTGAAAAATCTTATTCTTTCTTTGATCAAATACTGCTCCTATGGCTGTGTCGCTAGCATCACACATCAATTCAAAAGGTAGAGACCAATCTGGTGCTACCACAATAGGTGTCGTGACCAGCTTCTCCTTGAGAGTATTGAATGCCTACAAACACTCATCAAAAAAATGAAAAGAGACATCTTTACATAATAATTTAGATAGAGATTTAGAAATTAGAGAGAAGTGCTTTATAAATCAATGGTAAAATCAAGCATGCCCCAAAAAGCTCCTAATAGCCTTAACTGAGGTCGGTATGGATAACTTTTCGATTACCTCAAGCTTAGCTCTATCTACTTCAAACTCTTTGCATGAAATCTTGTGGCCTAACACTATGCCTTCCTATACCATCAAATGACACTTCTTTCAATTTAAGACAAGATTAGTATCCTCACATCTTTGTAAAATAGGAGATAAGTTATGCAAGCATTTATCAAATGTGGATCCAAAGATAGAAAAATCATCCATAAATATTTCAAGAAAATTTTCAATTACATCATAAAAAATAGCCATCATGCATCGTTGAAAAGTAGCTAGTGCATTACATAAACCAAACAGCATTCTTCTAAAAGCAAATGTACCATAAGGACATGTAAAAATAGTTTTCTCTTGATCCTCAGGTGCTATGGTAATTTGATTATAACCAGAATAACTATCTAGAAAGCAGTAAAAATCATGTCCAACTAACCTCTCTAACATCTGATCAATGAATGAGATAGGATAATGATCTTTTCTAGTTGCATCATTTAATTTTCTATAATCCATGCATACTCTCCATTCAATAACAGTCCTAGTAGGAATTAATTCATTATTATAATTTTGAACTATAGTAATCCATCTTTCTTAGAAACTACTTGAACAGGACTCACTCATGAACTATCGGAGATAGGATAAATAATACCTACATCAAGTAGCTTGATTACCTCCTTTTTGACCACTTCTTGCATCTTAGGATTAAGTCTTCTTTGGAGTTGGACCATAGGCTCATAGTTGTCCTCCATGAGAATTTTGTGCATACAAATTGAGGGACTAATTCTTTTGATGTCTGCTATGGTCCATCCAAATGCCTTCTTGTATTTCTTTAGCACTCTTAACAACTTTTTTTCCATTAAATCTATCGAAGAAGAAGAAATAATAATAGGTAAGTGCAAAAAACTTTCCAAGAAAACATATTTTAAATGAGAAGGAAGAGCTTTAAGTTCAAGAGTAGGTGGCTCTTCATTTGACATCTTTGGAAGAAGACTAGATGATCTTTCTAATTCTTCAAATCGTGGTCTGTATGTGCGTGGAATATATGTTCTAGCCTTCAATAATTTTATGCATTCTGTTTGCCTTTTATCTTCAGCTGAACCCTCTTGTGATTGGACAATGCAAGCTTCAATAGGATCCTCAAACCTATTTTCTAGAAAATACTCATGTACTAAATTATTAATATCATCTATTCGAAAATAAGTTTGATTATCATTAAAATATTTAATAACTTTAAAAATATTAAAAGCAACTTGTTCATCTTGGACTCTTAGAATTAATTTTTCTTATTGAACATCTATTAAAGCTCCTCTAGTAGCTAAAAAAGGTCTTCCTAAGATAAGAGGTACATTAATATCTTCTTCCATATCAAGAATAATAAAATCAACAGAAAAAATAAACTTGTTTATCTTTACCAAGACATCCTCCACTATACCTCTTGGATATTTGATGGATCTGTCAGCTAGTTGAAGAGTAATAGTGGTAGGTTTCGGTTCTCCTAGACCCAACTTTCTGAAAATAGAAAAAGGCATGAGATTAATACTTGCTCTTAAATCATATAAAACTTTATCAAAACTATAATCACCAATAATGCAAGGGATAGTAAAATATCCTAGATCTTTTAGCTTCTGTGGTAATTTATTTTAAAGTATTGCTAAGCATTCATTCAAATTTATTCTCTCATGCTCCTTCAACTTCTTTTTATTTGTTAAAATTTCTTTGAGAAACTTGGCATACCTAAGCATTTGAGTGATAGCATCTACAAGAAGAATATTAATATATATTATTTTAAAATTTTGAAAAAATTTTAAAAAAAAAATTATCTGGATGTTGTATTTATCTTTTCGGAAATGATAGTGGCGGAATGTAGGGCTTCACATTTGGATCAGCAAATTTTATTCTTGAGGATCATCCATCTGCTGGTTGTTTCGGTGACTAATGAATATTAATCGACTTTTCTTTATTTGTAGTTGGCTCTTCGATCTCTTTCTTATGATGTGGCTCCTCCAGCTCTTTACCACTTCTTAAGGTGATAGCATTGATGTGCTCCCTCGGGTTGATCTCCGTGTTGCTAGGTAAGGATCCTTGTGGTCTCTCGAAGATTATCTTACCCATCTGTCCTACTTGCATCTCCAAGTTTCAAATTGCTGCTGCTTGGTCTTGCTTGAGTTTGTTTTCCAAATTTTTTATAGTCGCTTCTTGATTTTGCATGAATTTGTCCATCAGCTCTTCCATATCAGGCTTCTTCTTAAGTGCTTGGAATCCCGGGGGTGGCTGTTGTGCTACATTTTAATTTCTCCATGAGAAATTTGGATGCTACCTCCATCTTTGATTATATGTGTTGGAGTAGGGATTATTTTGTTGCAGCCTGAAAAAATTACTAAGATAGTTAGCAGTATCAGAGACTTTAGCAAAATGATTACCTGTTTGACAATCGCTTGTATCATGTCCTCCTCCACACAGGTCACAAGTGATGCTCTGAATGTGCATAGTTGTTCTCTTTATATTATTGACTTCGATTTTTAGGGCTGCAATTTCAGCTAATAAAGCTAGAATGCAATCCACTTCCTACACAGCTGCTGATCTTCTCGGCATCATGTATTCTGTTTGCCACTGATAGCTATTTGATGCCTTCTCATCGATCAGATCAAAGGCATTTTTCTCCATTTTTTGATTAATGGTTCCTCCTGTTACTGCATCAATCATAGAACGATTAGTAGGAGATAAACCATTGTAAAAAGTTTATATCTGAAGCCAAATGGATAATTGATGGTGTGGACATCTCCTCAGTAGTTCTTTGAAATGCTCCTAAGCCTCATATAATGTCTCCATGTCCATCTGCACAAAAGAAGTAATATCGTTGCGCATCTTGGCAGTCTTGGAAGGTGAAAAGTACTTGGCTAAGAATTTCTAGACTAGGACATTTCAAGTTATGATAGAACCTGTAGGAAGAGAATGAAGCCAACTTTTAGCTTTGTTCCATAAAGAGAAAGTAAATAGCCTTAATCTAATAGCATCGTCTGACACCCCATTAATTTTAAAAGTATCACAAAGTTCAAGAAAGTTAAAAATATGGGCATTCGGATCATCATACACGTGTCCACTGAATTGGATAGTTGATTAAATCATCTGGATCATCACTGATTTTATTTTAAAATTGTTCGCTCACATAGGCGGTCTCCTGATGATCGAAGCTACATCGACTATAGATGGTGTGATGTAATCATTTAATGGACGATATGCCACTCGAATAGCTTTTTGCCATCCATCTATTGCCATATCCAATCCTAGATTGATGTCGTTAGGATCTTCAACTATCATGTTCCTTTCTTATTGTAGTCTTCTGATGGTCCTCTCGATTTATGGGTCTAAAGATAGTAAGTCACTATATCCAGTACGTGTCATGCACCGAGCAAATCTAAAAATAAAGTAAGAATAAAAATTAAAAATAAAATTCTAAAGTAAAGCAAGGATCAAAATTTTAATATTATTTTAGACACATTCTCCAGCAATGGTGCCAAAAATTTAATGCATACTAATCTATAGCTATGGCAAGTGCACCAATCGATCAAGTAATCAAGTGAGTAGAGTATCATCCCTAAAGGATTGAAAAATAAGTACTAAAAAATTCTTTTCTAAGTTTATTTAGATAATTAATTTATGAGATTTTGAAAAATAAATTAATTAATAAATTAATAAATTATAAGAAAATAGAGAGTGTATAATTTTTAGGATTTTAAACTCAAGAGCAATAGGTTACTAAAGCAATCGGTTCACCAACTCAATCAATATAATATTCAAGTATTTATATAAATTAGGTTAATTTTGTTTCATGTGATGGTGGAGTCTCCTAGATTATTCACTATTCTTTGATCCAGGCATAGTGAATCTATCAATATTTATTAACTATCCTTTGATTCAGGTATAATTTAAATAAATATTGATGCTTTAAATTTTATGAAATCCTCTAATTAAAATACGCTGCATCCATAGTGCACTAAAATTTCTGCATGCATATAAATTTTAATTTAATTTATAATATAAGGTATATAAATCAGGAAGCAATAACATAGACGTACTTGGTCCGTATCATTTATATCCATCAAATCAATTAGAAGATGGCCAGTAATCTAAAAGCATTAAGAACTGATTTATATACTCCTCATGAACAAAGTATAAAATTAACAGCAAATCATACTAAATATTGCATGAAAAGAGTGGCTACTCCTTAGCCTTAATAAAATAAATTTAGTTCATGACAAAAGGTTCAAAAATAGCAATTAAAATAAAGAGCATGAAGAAATTCAAATAAAAATTTATTTGTTACTGAAATTGGTCATCTGCTACTCTTGGTGTGGAGAACTTGATGAAAAAGAGCCACTTGATCAATATGCTGGATGTCAAAGATAAACCATGAAGAAGGAAGAAAGAAAGAAGAATAAAGAAAAAAAATAACTCTCAACCTCCCTCTCTGTTCTTTCCTCTAGCTCTCTGTCTCTCTTCCAAGTTCTCTCTAAAATCTCCTCTCAAGCCCTCTCTCCTCTTTCTCTTCTCTACTGTTCCCAGGCTCTATATTCTCTCTCAGCTATCTCTCCGACTCTCTTAGCATCAGGTCTTTAAATAGACCAAGAAGTGGATTCTTAGTCAAAATCCCCTTGAAAATGGGTTTTAAAACTCCTAAATCAAGTCAAATAGGATTCTGGATTATTCTAGCCTTCAAATCAACATCCAATGGTCCAAAAACCCTTGACAAACCATGTTTAATCTCCTAAATCCGGTTGGAATTGATATCAGCAATTGGATCCTCTTGATGATCAAATCTGGACTGTCGGATCATACCCAAAGAAGCCTCAGGCACTAGTTTAAAATAGGAATCCATCTCTACCGTTGGATCTTGACCGATTGGAAGATCATCCATCCACTAGCACATTGTTCTCCACCATCGGAGGAAAAAGCAGCGATAACCACCTATTGGATCGAGCTCGGGGCCTGGTATATCAGTCGCGAGCCCGATTCTTTGTGGACCACTGCATCTTCCACCAATCAAAGCATGTCGCTCTGTGTAAAATCCCCGGAATGCCCTCGTCCTAGTTACTATAGCGGTCCACCGTATGCCGTAATATTTTCTAATGTCAACATGATGTCAGTAGGCTGGTTCTTTTGCGGTTGGGCTGGGCCAGTTTGCTGAGCCAATTTGAGCCAGACCGATCGACTTTTAATTATTTTTTTATTTATTTTGTATTTTCTTTGAAATTCAATTTTGATCTCGTTTGGACTCTATTTTGCTTGAAATTTATTTTATTTGAACCAGAAAATTAAGCTTTTCCTATTGATAGCCTTCTTTCCTACATAACATCAATAAAAGTATCAATTTAATAAAAATAAATTAATTTATTTTATAATTTAATATTTTTATTATTATATTTTTAGCACTTATCAGAAATGGAGGGCAAAGATTCAATTAGACATTGTTTGAGGAAGTTTGGGGGGACGAGGGACCCTTTGCTCAAGGCTTTGAAGGGATTCTAGGGCATCGCGAATAGCCACGGATCCATTTTAATCGTCTGTGGCCTCGACCCTTGAGTCGACTCATGAATTTGGGATTTTTGCTCGAGTCAGCTCGAGCATAAGTTTTGAAATTTTTATAGTTTCAATGAAAAATCAATGCTCAAACAATGTTGAGATATTTTCTATGATGTTTACTAGGAAAAAATAACCTCCGCCAAAGTCCTCAGCCACCGACCCTCCTCCCATTGAAATTCATCGATCCCCTCAACAACAAGATCATACCACAGAACCTCTCAATAGCACATAAAAGTCTGGTAGCATGATGTTGAATAGTAAAGTAGAATTATTATTATGCTAACCTTGCCTTCTGACAAAAAATGAATAGTAGGTTCAGGGCCCGATAGTGCTCTCTCCAGTCACACTCCTTCCAGATGAACTCCTCCAATCACGCTCTTTCCAAACAAACTCCTCTAGTCACACTCCTTCTAGGAGGACTCCTTTCAGACGCACTCCTTTCAGTCATGCTACGTTTAGCCGAAGTCCTCCCATTCAAATACCTTTCAGGATGAGCTTCTTCCAGCTAATCGCGGACCTGCTCAGCCCATGTTACGCCTATTAATTGAAGCCCTCTAAAAAGGCTTGCCAAATCACTGGTTCATGACAATCGCTTCACGAATGATGGAGTGCAGAGCTTCATATCTCAATTCGGGGGGCACCTACTTGCATGCATCCTAGGAGGCTTTCGAACTTCTTAAAACCACCAGACATTGCCTCCAACGAACCTCGATCGATCATAAGTCCACTATATACACCAAAGTTTCCGATTTGCATCCAAACTCTAATAAAGAAATTTTCACCATCTACAAGTCACAACAAATGACAACTCAATCCCATAACAAACTCCACGTGGCCTGAACAGCCCACTACCAAATGGTTACGACTATTACCATCAGTTTGTTACATGCTCCATCTATAAAAGAAATCCTCCAGATATATTTTCCTTCGAGCTCTCTCCTCCTTTCCATCACTCTACTTCTCTATTTTTTTGAACACTCCATTCTATTTGGCTGAAAAACTAACTTAAGCATCCAAAGATCCTGCTGGATCCAGCCACCTCCAGTTCGGACTTTGTTTTGTAGGTTCCATTTATTAGGATAATCAGTATCACTCTGATATCAATTGCAATAAAAATCCTTGATCTTTAGCATGGACCTGAGAAGACCTTTGACGTTCTCTATGGCAACAGATCATCGATCCACCAATCTAGATATGTGATATAGAGTGGAATATAATTAAGCTTTTCTTCCTAAAACCTCTCTACTCTTCTCTCTCTGGGTCCAACTTTAAGCCCTAGGTGTCGGCTATTTACTTTGTTCTTCTTGTCTCCAACAATTGGTATCAAAGAGGTACCAAGATCCAACAAGTAGTATCAGAGACTGGTTGAGCATGGAAGAAGAAGAAGATCAAGCTTCACCAGAGATTAGCAGTGAGATTCAGATCTAAAGGCTTTCTTCAGGCTTCACGAGGAAGAAAGAGATCATAGGGCTGCTACCACCATCCCTAGTCAAGATATTTTTTTAGATCCACCTAATTACTATTTTTGATTCATACGATCATGAAGAACAGTGAATTGAAGGTAGGATTTGAGATATTTGATGGAAAGAAAAGTTTCACAATGTAGAAGGTTAGGCATCCTCACAACTCTAGCTTCCACCGACGTCCCCATCTTTCCAACTCTAGCTTCCACCGGCATCCTCATAGATTTTCGCACCAATAGGATTGATGTTAAAGGAAGGGTCCTCTGAGTCCTTGTTCTAAAAGGAGTGTTCAGTTGATCCTATCCACCTCTTTTCTCTTCTAATCTCTTGAATCCACTTCCATTTTAGTCTCTTTTGGCTCCAAAAATGCTTCCGAAGAAGACAACCATCCGATGATCCACCATCTCTGCTGCTAGATTTGAGCCAAACCTATCGGCTTCAACACCACTATCGGCTTCTTAACCTCCTCCACCGATGGCTATGGTGGATCCAAAGTAGTTCGACCTAGTGATGCAGCAGGTTTGAGGCCTCACCGAAATAGTGCAAGCCATGCAGCAGCCTCCGACGATAGTCCCATCAGAAAACTCTCAGCTAGAGCCTCAAGAACCAGCACCAAGAAGGGCAACCTGGGTCAGCATGCCCGTTCCCCCAAAAAGAAGAAGTAGAGAGCAGGGAGCCCCAGCTCTAATCATGATTCTTCTCCAAAAGAGATTTTTTTCATCTACAATTGGCGGCCCTCTGAGATCCATGGTTGAAATGATATTCTCGATCAGAAGCTTTAGGACATGAACCGGCAGATTAAGAAGCTTCTCCATGCCACCCCAGCCCACCATGATGACATCTATATCGATCCTTCTTTCTCTACTAAGATCATGCAGGAATCCATCCCGCTGAACTTCAAGCTCCCCTAGTTTGAGAGTTACGAGGGGACTTCTGATCCAGTCATTCATCTTGAGGCCTTTCAGATGATGATGTTGCTTCATGGCACACCAGACGTCATTCTATGTCAAGCTTTTCCATCAATTCTAAAGAGAGCAGCAAGAAACTGATACTCAAGCTTTAAGCTAGGTACGATCTTCTTCTTCAACCAGATGAGCCATTAGTTCGTGGCTTATTTCATAAGCAGCCGATGTCCAAGATGAGGTTCAAACTTTCTCATCAATATAAAGTAAAAAGAAGGAGAGTCCATCTGAGCTTACATCAGCTACTTCAACACTACTATACTAGAGGTCCAAAACTTAGATCAGTCTATAGCCATGGCTGCACTGAAAAGCGGTCTTCAGAATAATGATCTTTCTTTTTTTTTTAGAAAGAAAGTACCCCAGGGATTTTGCTGATATATTGGCCCGGGCAGAAGGTTATGCCTGGATAGAGGAGGTCTTTAAATTAAAGAATGATGAGGCTGCAAGAGAGCGGCAGGTGGGCAAATCCAGCAAGCCTACACCTAAAAGCAAGCCAAGCAAAGCTCGGCCAGGCTCCCGAACTCCTCCTCGAGCACGGCGACAGGAAAGTTTAGACCAAAGAATTTGGAGAAGCACCCCTTCTAGAAGATTCAATAACTATGCTCTCTTGAATGCCTTAAAGTCTCAGGTGCTGATGGAGATAAAGGAGTAACTGCCAGGGCCAGAGAGGATGCAAACTCATCCGGCCAAGCACAACCATAACAAGTACTACCTCTACCACCATGACCATGGTTACGATACTAAAGAATGCATCCAGCTTTAGGATGAAATTGAGGCACTAATTAGAAGAGATCGATTGGATTAATTTATTAGGCATCGATCAGAGAGAAGAGAAGATCGTCCAAGAGCCCTACCATAGCCTGAACCATCTTAGCGGGATGAGCCGCAAGAACATCAATACCAATGAGGATACCAACGAGGGGGAGCCAGTACATCAATAAAGTCGATAAAGAAATAGCGGACTGAAGAGCCCATCTCTTTTACTGAAGAAGATGCTCAGAAAGTCCAGCTTTCACATAATGATGCGGTTGTAGTCACTTTAAATATTGCTGATTATGATGTACACCGTATTTTAATTGATAATGAAAGCTTTGCTGATGTCTTATTTTATGATGCTTTTTCTAAAATGTCTATACCTGATAGCAAAATGGGATTGATGAATTCTCCACTAGTAAGATTCACAGGTGATGTAGTAGTAGTGGAAGGAATAATAACATTGCCTATGGCAGCAAGCCAATATCCAAAGCAAACTAGAGCTCAAGTCGATTTTTGGTGGTGAAAGCACCTTTTGCCTATAATACGATCCTTGACCGATCTGATTTGAATGCACTCCAGGCCATAGTTTTGACTTACCATCTAAAAATGAAGTTTCCAATGAAGCATGGAGTTGGAGAGGTCAAAAGAGATCAGGCACTAGCTCGATACTGCTATAGTATTGCCTTACACGAGGGAAAGCCAGCAGATCTTTATCCGATGGATGGGCTTGATGCCCGTGATGACTTGTCTAAGGAAAGAGAAGAACCCATCGACGATCTTGTAGAGATCCCTTTGAATGATGGAAATAAAGAACATACTGTGAAGATCGGCTCGAATCTGAAAGAAAAAGTCAGAAAGCAGCTCATCACATTCTTGTAAAGAAATATTGATGTCTTTGCCTGGGCACTAGCAGACATGTCCGGGATTGATGCAGAGGTCATGGAACACCGTTTGGGTATGGACTTGAAACATCGGCCAGTAAAATAGAAAAGGTACAGTTTTGCACTAAAGAGGCAGAAGGCTATAATGGATGAGGTCGACAAGCTCCTTAAGACAGGATTCATTTGAGAGGTACTTTATTCGGATTGGATTACAAATGTTTCTTGTCAAAAAAGCAAATGGCAAATGGAGAATGTGCATAGACTTCACAGACTTAAACAAAGCATACCCAAAAGATAGCTACCCCTTGCATAGGATTGATCAACCGGTAGATGCAATGTCGGGCCATGAACTCCTCACCTTCATGGATGCCTTCTTCGGATATAATCAAATATGGATGGCACCAGAGGATAAGAAAACGACTACTTTTATTACTGACCGTGGTCTTTATTATTATAGGATCATACCCTTTGGGCTTAAAAATATAGGTGCAATTTATCAGCGCTTGGTAAATAAGATCTTCAAAAACCAGATTGGCCGCAACATGAAGGTCTTTTATGTCCCAATGGCTTTGTTAGGGACAGGAGGAGGACTTTGCCCTAACAAAAAAAGGCCAACCCCATCAGAAATAGGAGGAGGACCTCATCCTGATAGGAGGATAAAGTAAAGGTCCACCATGTCAGGAACAGGAGGAGAACCTCGTCCTGACATGGATGAAGACCTCTAGTTATTTAAGATAGGAGGAGGGAAGAGGCCCCTTCAACAGTTCTTTTATGCCCCAATGATTTTGTTAGGGATAGGAGAAGGACCTCATCCTAACAAAGAAAAACTAATCCTGTCAGGAGCAGGAGAAGGACCTCATCCTGATAGGAGGATAAAGTAAAAGCCCACCAAGTTAGAAATAGAAGAAGAACCTCCTCCTGACATGGATGAAGACCTCTGGTGATTTAAGATAGGAGAAGGGAAAAGGCTCTTTCAACGACCCTTTTGTGCCCCAATGGCTTTGTTTGGGATAGGAGGATGACCTCGTCCTAACAAAGAAAGGCCAACCCATCAAGAATAGGAAGAGGACCTCATCCTGATAGGAGAATAAAAGTAACGGCCCACTATGTCAGGAATCGAAGGAGAAACTCATCCTGACATGGATGAAGACCTCCGATTATTTAAGATAGAAGGAGGAGAGAGGCCCTTTCAATGATCCTTTTGTGCCCCAATGACTTCATTAGAGGTAGGAGGAAGACCTCACCCTAACAAAAGTAAAAGCAAATCCTACCAGGAATAAAAGAAAAATCCCATCCTAACATAGATAAAGATTCACAATTACCCAAGATAGGAAGAAGGCATTTTTTTCGATAGTCGTCTTGTCAAAAGATGAGGTGAAGAAAATAGAAATATTAATAGACATCAAACCCATGCAAGATGAAGAAACAACTAAAGAAAACATCATTTTATTAAAATTGAAGATCATTACAAAGTAAAGGTCTGCAAGACCACATTAAAAAAAAAAAAAAAAAAAAAAAAAGAGGAAAAATAAGATGGATGAAGTCCTACAAAGGATCCGATTCTTCGGACCTCAGACTGCTACCCCCTACCATCGCCAGAAATTGCTTCAAACTAGTGATCTCTTCTTCAAGCTCCTTCTTTTTCAATAAGCTCTCTACAAATAACTTATCGGCCTGTTGATAATTATCTTTGGACTCCCGCAATTATCTTCTTAAAACTTCAAACTTGGTCTCTGCGTCCTTGACAGCTTGTCCCTCGTAAGTCAGTTGAATGTTCAGCTATTGAAGCTCAACCAATTCTTTTGTAAATGTCGCTGATAGGGTCTCTAAAGAATTTCTTAAAGAAAAAAGATTATCTGATTCTCTATTTGAGCTAGCCTCCACCTTCTCCGCCAATTGCCTTTTAAGATCAGCTATCTTCTTGTCCACTTTTCGAAGTTGCTGTTAGAGACTGGCAATTTCATTACTCCAACCAAGCTTGAAATTCTTGTGTGAAACCTCGACAGCATAAAGTTGACTTTGAAGCTCTGAAAATCTCTTGGACCAATCCCAGTCGAACTCCTCTTGGCTGGTAGACCATGCCAAGCTCTCCTCCAATAAACGAATTTTCTCCTTTGTCGCTTTGAGTTCAACTTCAAGGGAGCAAGCTTTAGCTGTTAAAGTCTAGGACTTCTCACTTAC
Source organism: Cocos nucifera (assembly GCA_006176705.1). Lineage (NCBI taxonomy): Eukaryota > Viridiplantae > Streptophyta > Magnoliopsida > Arecales > Arecaceae > Cocos > Cocos nucifera. The sequence continues at coordinate 2,442,051 of QRFJ01000093.1, read as the reverse complement.
ATGCTTCTTGACCTCCTCGAGCTCTTCATTTAGGTAAAATTTCTTGGTATTATATTCTTTAAATAATTATCTAGATGATTAATGCAAGTGGTTAATTTTGATAGTGGTGTCAACATGATTCTTCTCTGATTTCTTAAGCTTGTCTTCAATCTTCTCCAATTTTCTCTTAAGATGATGAACCTCCCTCCTTAGGCTCTTTATGTGGGACTTTAAGGGAACACCCTGAGGAAGGGGGTCAGCTTCGACAGGAGACTGCACTTGGAGCATGAAAATATCACCACATAGATTTCACAGAAGAAAAAATTCATTCTCAAAATAAACTTGACTTCATTGATCAAAATATTTTTAGTACAAAAAGAAAATAAATGAAAAAAAATATAAATTAAGAGGTCTCAGACCTCTGGGGGAGCTGACGAGGAGCCCGGCATAGTATTAGTCGACCCCAGTTCTTCGATAGCAGGTTCAGCAGGAGGATCGGCCACGTCGATGGATGGCTCCATTTCATCTTCAAGAGCCCCTCCGTATAAAAAGTTGAGGTCAAGCTTGGGAAACTTGCTGGCCACCCTATTCTCACATAGCTCAAAATCTTTGTTGATGGCCTCTTGGCCAAATTTGACATTTAGGTCTCTCATTTTGGGTGAGACCTTGAACTCCTCTATCGCTCGAGCCATTGCCTCCGAGATCTGCATGAAAATTTGCTCCCTTAATTCGGTGGTCTCAGCTTCAGCCTTCCTCCTCCAAGCCTAAAGTAGTCTTTAACCCTGCTGATATTTCCCTCTCCTTGCGGAGTGCTTCTTGAAGACCTTCGACCTCGACAAATTTCTCCATCAAAGAGCGGTCAACTTCATCTCTTTCCTTAAGTAGGCACTCAACCTCAGCCTGATGATCCTATTGGATCTTCACCAACTCTGACTTTAAGCAATTCAGTGATTTGATGTAGCCAAGCAGTTGATGGCCCATCTATTTAAAAAAAAATGGTATATATATGGTGAAGAGGGTGGCACGAATGGGGAAGCATTAGGAAGTTTAAGGAGAAAGACAAGGTGACTACCTCAAGAAAGAATCCGAGCGAATCTCAGGCGCGTTGGTCGACATCCGCATCGACAATCCGATCCACGACTTTGGGTATCGTAAACCCATCAACCAGACCGCTGATGATTTCATGATTATTGAAGGGGTTTTCCCCCAACTCTTCATGGGAGCTATTGGTCCCATTGCGGTGGAACTTCCGCTGGAACTTCCTCAGGGCCCTTTTGGTCTTCTTCTTCTCCGCCTCCTTTTCTCCTTCGACAGGAGGCTCCAGGATATGAGCCTCGATAGGAGAGTTCGATGGTACCAAAGATCCAGCAACCTCAGCGATAGCACCGAGCTTGGAGCTGAGAGGAGCTTCAACTTCTAGGACAACTTCGAGGGCGTCCACGACACTAACAGGAGTTATGGAGCCTGGAATGTCAGCCCTGGCCTTTTTCAAGCTCTCGCCTGGTGCCTTTCCTTTCCTCTTATGGGCCAGGAGCCTCCTTATGAGTATTTCAACCATCTGGGCATTTCTGTAGTGAAGGAAGGACAAGTACAGTCAGATAGGAAGAAGAGGAAGAAAAGGGGTAACCTACAACTTTGGCCGTATACCTGTTGGATTCAGGAGATTGAGGCTGAGGTTGAACAAAGTTTGTTCTTTTATTAGCTCAAACATAAGAGAAACTCGAAAATCTTTGATTTTACTAATCAATTTTCGACCCTCTTTTTCTAACCCCAGGGCTCGGTGGACAGAGTCCCTCAAATTTTTTCAAGATGGGAGTCCTAAGAGTAAAGTCAGGCAAGAAACAAAAATAAACTTCTCTTTCCAATTATGGATAGAGAAAGGAACATCTTTGAGCAATTTCTTCTTGCCAAACTGGGATGAAACATACCATTAGTCCTTTGTGGTGGGATGACATTTAAAGGTAAAAAAAATTTGAAAAACTGAAATAATGGGCTGAACTTCGACCGATATGTAGAGAGCAAGGAATCCTATTATGAACCTAAATGAGTTCAGCACTACAGAAGCTAAAAAAATATTTACAAAATGAAAAAGAGCTACGATAAAAATGGAGAGAGGAAGCCTTAATCTGGCATGGGAGGCCTTCAAATACAAGCAGAACCGACTTGGAGGGGAGGTGCAAGCTCAACCACTTGATCCAGAAAGTTTCAGCTCGTACTTGTAAGCATCCCGTACTGGATCCTGATCAATGGCAGATCTTCAGTGGTTAAGGAGCAAGAGATGGTTCCCGGTATGAAGTTTGGTCGAGGTGCTGCACTAGGTTCAGGTTTCATTTTGATTTTAGGGTTTTGGGAGTTTGGGTCAATCGGACTTCTAGAACCGCTAGACCAAAAAACTTTGGATGATATTTAAATCAAATAAAATCCAATAAAATCTCCAAAAAACTTAGAGAAAAGAGATAGAGAAAACCTAGAAAGAAAAAATGGTGAAAACCCACCTAGAAGAATCTGAAGAGGTTCTAAAAAATATGAAAAAATCAAAAATCAAGAGGACAAAGATGAGGGACTGACCTAGGTTGATCAAGAGATTCGAAAAGAATACCAAAAAGATGAAGAATAGTTGAGAAGAATGCCGATGACTGAAAACATCACGAAAGGATAGGGGCAACAAGGACGAGATGCTCGGAGGTGACGGAAAATGAAGAAAAGAGGAGGAATGCAAATGAAGGTGAATGACCATGGAAGAAGGAGAGGTTTAAATCAGAAAATAGAACCAGAGAAAGTCAAGATTGCAGGACTCCTTCAACTAACCCTAACCCGCCACGCGTTCCACTCGCACCTGCTACCTGATAGAATAATAATTATGTCATACTTCGAGCTCCATACCAGATGGATTTTTGAGGAAATTTGTCCCTTTAGGTCATCCAACATTAAACTTCTATGCCAATTCAAAAAAAGAACAAAAGGCCTTATTCTTTAAGGGTGGAAAATTGGCAAGGCACTTTGGCTGCAGCAACACTCCTATACTCCCTTCATTCAAAATTTGAATTCGGAAGTAAGAGGATAAGTATTGGAAAAAAATAACCCCTGCTGAAGTTCTTAGTCGCCGACCCTCCTTCCATTGAAATTCATCGATCCCCTCAGCAATAAGATCATACTACAGAACCTCTCAACAGCACATAGAAGTCCGGCGGCACGATCTTGAATAGTAAAGTACAATTGTGGTTACGCTAACCTCACCTTTTGACCAAAAATGAATAGTAGGTTCAGGGCCCAGTAGCACTCCCTTCAGTCATGCTCCTTTCAAATGAACTCCTTCAGTCATGCTCCTTTCGGACGAACTCCTCTAGTCATACTCCTTTCGGATGAACTCCTTCAGTCACGCTTCTTCTAGATGGACTCCTTCCGGACGCACTTCTTTCAGTCATGCTACCTTCAGCCAAAGTTCTTTCATTCAAATACCTTTCAGGACGAGTTTCTCCTAGCTAGTTGTGAACCTACTCAGCCCATGTTACGCCTATCAACCGAAGCCCTCCAAAAGGGCCTTGCCAAATCAATGATTCATGACAACTATTCCATGAAGGATGGAGTGCAGAGCTTCAAATCTCAATTCGGAGGGCACCTACTTGCGCACAGCCCAGGAAGCTTTCGAACTTCTTAAAGGCACCAGACATTGCCCCCAACGAACCTCGATCGATCATAAGTCCACTACATGTACCAAAGTCTTGAGTTTACATTCGAACTCTAATAGAGGGATTTTCACCATCTATAAGTCACGATAAATGACAACTCAGCCCCGTAACAAACTCCACGTGGCCTAAATGGCCTACTACCAGATGGTTACGGTTGTCACCATCAGTTTGTTACATGCTCCATCTATAAAAGAGATCCTTCATATATATTTTTCTTCAAGCTCTCTCCCCTTTTCGTCACTCTGGTTCTCTATTTTCCTGAGCACTCTATTTCAGTTAGCCAAAGAACTGACTTGAGCATCAGAGGATCCTGCTAGAGCCACCCACCTTCGATTTGGACTTTATTTTGTAAGTTCCATTGGTGGCCCCACCTTTCCAACTCTAGCTTCTGCCGGCATCCTCATAGATTTCTACACCAACAACGTTAATCACTGATTGTGCACATAATACTTTCTTCCAAGTTTGATTTAACTTGTTTTGAGTTAGAAACATAAAATTTACTCTGATTGATAGCAAAGTCCTAATTCTCTTCTAATGATATTAAATCTTTCTTCACTAAGAGGTTCGATAAATATATCAGCTAATTATTTATCAATACAAATAAATTCAAGTATCACATCATTATTTTGTATATGATCTTTTATGAAATAATGTCTTATTTCAATGTATTTAAATCTTGAATGTTGAATTGAATTTTTGGTTAAGTTAATTGCACTAGTGTTGTCACATCTTATTACAATCTTATTAAGTTTAAAACCAAAATCTTCAAGTTATTGTTTGATCCACATGATTTGAGCACAATAACTTTCAATAGCAATATATTCGATCTCAGCCGTAAATAATGCTACTAAGTTTTAATTCTTACTAAACCATGAAATTAAGTTAACTCCGATAAATTGATATGTCCCATTAGTATTTCTCCTATCAAGTTTGCATCCAGCAAAATCAGCATCATAATACCCAATTAATTCAAATTATGATGATCTATCATACCATAATCCTACATTAAGTGTCCTAACTAAGTATCTAAAATTTTTTTTAATAACAAGTAAATGAGATTCTCTAGAGTCTGATTGATACCTAACACATATACATTGAATACTATATCTGGTCTACTTGCAATAAGATAAAGAAGAGAGCCTATCATACCTTTATATAATTTAGTATCTACTTTCTTACCTCTTTCATCTCTGTCAAGTTTGCAGGATGTACTCATTGGTATATCAATTGGTCTCGAGGTCTCCATCCCAAACTTCTTAAGTATTTCTCTTGTATATTTTATTTGGTTAATATAGATTTCTTCTTCACTTTGCTTGATTTGGAGTTTGAGAAAAAAATTTAGTTCTCCCATCATGCTCATCTCGAACTCACTCTGCATAAGCTTGGCAAAATCATGATAAAGAAATTCATTAGTAGCACCAAAAATGATATCATCTACATAAATTTATACTACCAATAGATTTTCATCTTTTCTTTTTAAGAATAGGGTTTTATCAATATTTTCTCTAATGAATTCATTTTTTAGTAAGAATTTGCTTAGTCGTTCATACCATGCATGTGGAGCTTGTTTTAATCCATATAAAGCCTTATGTAATTTAAACATGATTTGGAAATGAATGATTTTCAAAACTAGATGGTTGTTCAACATACACTTCTTCAGCTATATAACCATTAAAAAATATACTTTTTATATCCATTTGATATAATTTAAAGTTCAGAAAATATGCAAAGATTAGTAATAGTCTAATTGCTTCTAATCTAGCTATTGGGATAAAGGTTTCATCAAAATCAATGCCTTCCTCTTGGTTGTATCCTTTTGCTAGTAATCTAGCTTTTTTCCTAACAATGGTGCCATGTTCATCTCATTTATTTCTATATATCCATTTAGTTTCAATTATTGGATAATCATTGGGTCTATTAACTAAAGTCCAAACTTTATTTCTTTCAAGCTAATTTAATTCTTCTTACATGGTATTAATCCAACATGGGTCTTTTTTAGCTTCTTCTATTATTTTAGTTTCAACTTGTGATACAAAGGCTAAATAATTATTAACATTTTTGAGATAGGATCAGATTCTTATCCCTTGTGATGGATCACCAATTATTAGATCTTTGGAATGGCCATGTGCATACCTCCTCTCTTTTGGTAATTCCTCTCTTGAGCTGGGAATGGGCTCTTCATCATTCTTCTCTTCTTCTTTATTATTTTGAATGGGAGCATCTTTTAGTGTGAGATTGTCCATATTGTCATAAAGATTACTTGCATTCTCATCTAGAGCATCTTCTTTTCTAGAAAACTTGTCATTATATTCATCATGAATGGATTCTTCAACAACAAGAGTTCTCTTATTGAATACTCTATATGCCTTGCTCGATGAGGAGTATCCCCAAAAAATATCCTCATCTGACTTGGCATCAAATTTTTTAAAATTATCTTTTCCATTATTAAGTATAAAACACTTACAATCAAAAATATGAAAGTAGTTGATGTTTGGTTTTTTATCTTTCCAAAGCTTATATGGGGTTTTCTTTAAAATAGGTCTTATTAAAATATGATTTAATGTATAACATGTAGTGTTTATAGCCTTAGCCCAAAAGTATCTAGGTAAGTTACTTTCACACAACATAGTTCGTGCTATTTCTTCTAATGTGTAATTTTTTCTTTCTACTACTCTATTTTATTGGAAGGTCCTAGGTACAATAAAATTATGATCAATTTTTTTCATTACAAAAATTTTCAAAGTGCTGATTTTCAAATTTAGTACCATGATCACTATGTATGCATCCAATTGATGAGTTCTTTTCATTTAAAACTTTGCAATAAAATTTAGAAAAAATATTAAAGGCTTCATCTTTTTGTGCTAAAAATATTATCTAAGTGAATCTTGAATAGTCATCGATAATTACAAGTCCATACTTTTTACCTCCTAGACTAGTGGTTCTTGTGGGTCCAAATAGATCCATGTGAAGCAATTCTAAGGATCTAGATGTTGAAATCATTCCTTTTGATTTAAAAGGGTTCCTAGTTTGTTTTCTAAATTGACATGCATCACATATACGATTCTTTTCAAAATTTAATTATAGTAATTCTTTTACTAGGTCTTTCTTGATTAATTTTGAAAGTAGATCTATACTTGCATGACCAAATCTATGATGCTATAACTAAATAGTTTCATTGACTTTGACATTCATTGTGACAAGATATTGATCATTCTTTATGTGTAAATTATCTAGATCCATCATGTAGATATTGTTATATCTATATCCAATGAGTATGATACCATTGTCATTGGAACTAGAAATTATGCATAATAAAAATTCAAATGTAACCTTAAATCTTTTATCATAAAATTGGCTAATGCTAAGTAAGTTATACTTTAATTCATCAACTAATAATATATTTTGAATAGAGGTAGAAGAAGTGATATGGATGTTACCAACACCAATGATACATCTTTTTTCATTATCTTCAAATGTAACCACTCCTCCATCTTTAGGTTCAAAAGTGATAAATTAAGATTTGTTACATGTCATGTGCTTTGAATAGCTACTATCAAAATACCAAAGTCTTTTTCTCTTTCGATCTGTAAGATACTCCCATATACGAAAATCAAGTTGAGTTTTTAGGTATCCAAGTCATCTTGGATCCTTTGGGGTTAGTACTCATGGTTTCTTTTGGAATCTAAATTATGTTAATCAAATGTCCATTTAATTTTCTAAAATCACATGCATAGGATTTATGTCCAATTTTACCACAACAATAACATTAAAGGTTTAGGATAGAATTTGATGAAGCTTTAATAAATAGATTTTTTAATAATTTTTACTTTTTATGAGGTTTAAACCCTAATCCAGTCTTGTTAAAAATAGTTATTTGCTCATTTAATAGCATATTCAATTTTTTTGAGCTATAAGTTAGTCTTTCTATAAATGATTGAATTTTTTTAATTCAATAATTAATTTCTGGTTCTCATGAATTAGCAAGTTCAATTTTTCAAAAATCCTTTTCTTTTCATGAACAAGTTCAGAATTTTGCTTTTTCAAATTCTTATTTTTCAAGATTACTTTCCTATATTCAGTCATAAGTTTAGAAAAAGCATCTTGTAATTCATCAAATATGAAATCTAAAGAGTTTTCAGCATTTACCTTCTCATGATTTGCCATTAAGTAAAGGTTGGCCACTTCTTATGTTTCTTCTTCAGAGCTAGTATCCTCACTATCGCTCCAAGTGGCCATCATTATCTTCTTCTTGATCTTTTTAGATGATTTCTTGAGAAGAGGGCAATTCATTCTAAAATGGCCAAGTTTTTTACATTCGAAGCAAATTGGTAGTTCCTTCTTCTTTTTCTTCTTCTTTTCCTTACTTGGCTTACCTTTGAAGATTTTCTTCTTGAATCCTTGCTTCTTCTTTCTCATGAACCTTTTGAACTTTCTTGCAATTAAGGCTAAGTCTTCTTCTTCCTCTTCTTCATCGGACTCTTCACTTTCATCACTCTTGAAAGTAGTGGTCTTGAGAGCGATGGTTTTCTTCTTTTTGATTTCTTCCTCTATATTTTGTCTTATGTTCAATTCATGAGTCATTAGTGACCCAAAAAGTTCTTTCAATAATAGCTTATTAAGATCCTTGGCTTCTTGAATGGTGGTAACTTTTGCTTCTCAAGCCTTTGAAAGTGACCTAAGAATTTTACGAACAAGCTCACTATTAGTATAAGATTTTTCTAAGCTTTTCAAATCATTAATAATATCGATAAATCTAGTAAATATTTTAGAAATAGATTCATTAATTTTTATTTTAAATAATTCATATTTGTGCACAAGCATATTTATTTTAAACTCCTTCACTTGATTGGTAACCTCATGGATAACCTCTAACCTATCCCAAATCTCCTTAGCTGAAATGCATGTAGAAATTTTATTAAATTTATTATGGTCTAGTGCACAATATAAGATATTCATGGCCTTAACATTTAATTCTATCATTCTCATATCATGCTCATCCCAATCCTCTTTGAATTTGAGAATTTCATTATCCTCTACTTTAATTATGGGAGTATGTGGATCTTTGATTATCACTCTCCAAAGTTGATAATCTTGTATTTGAATGTAAATATACATGTGTGCTTTCTAATAAGTATAATTTATTTCATTGAACAAGGATGGATGGTTGGTCAATTGCCCTTTGGCAAGGGATGCACTCATTTGGATTACCATTTGATCTTACCTCTTGATTGTTAAATCAAATGAAGTGAGTACCAGGCTCTAATACCATTTGTTGCTCAGTAAGATAACCCAAGAGGATAGATGAATTGGGTATTTCAAAATTTAAACAAGTTATGTGCTATTTTTGAAAACTAGTATGATGTTGAAATGTACTTAAATGTAACGTATCTAAGTATGTAGGAATGTAAATGCAATGGAAAGCAAGAAGCAAGCAACTACAAACACAAAGAGATTTGTAGTGGTTCGATGCACCTTGACCTATGTCCACTCTCCAAAATTCACTTAAAAATTTTACTATAATCTCTCCAAGATTACAACTAGATAGTTTTTCAAAACTCACTATCCAAAACATAGTTGGTTTTACACCGGATCATCAACCACAATCAAATCTTAAGCCAATCCTTGGCTTACCATTTAATTTTTAGGCTTGGATAGGCCTTCTCTCAACTCCAAAACCCTATTGAAACTAAGTTACAAAAAATACAAAAGTTGAACAACAAAAATAGACACAAAGCTCCTTTGATGAGCAAGTAAGTCGATGAAACTTTTTGAATCTTCTTTGATGAAGGCTTTTGAGCAGATGAGCTTGTCTTTTTGCTGAATGGAATCTCTTGATTTGATGTTCCTTGGAGTTGGGAGTAAAATACTCTCTTTTCCAAGGCTTTATGGACTTTTCCATTTTACTTTTATTCCTCTCAATGATTGAATGGTCAAGTCACTTCTTCCAGATATTTTGTAGCTTTATCCCAATATTTAGTAGGCTGGAGGAAGGTTTTTTATCATTGAAAGACTAAATTTGGCCATTTGGAAGTAATCTACACCATTCTGAACATTTTGTAGAAAATTAGTCATTGGAGCTCGAGTTGACTTGACATTCCTATCTCGAAAATCATACTCTCTGTATTTCTCTGAGATCTCGACTCGAGAAACTCGAGTTGATTCATCTTTCTGCTCGAGACCACCCCAAACTTTACTTCAAAAATAACATTATCTGTATTTTCCTGAGACTTCAACTTGAGGAACTCGAGTCGACTGGACCCTCTGCTTGAGCCGATATATTTTCTACTTTAAAAAATTATTTTTCTGCCACTGTTCACTCGAGTCAACTTGAGCTCAATCATGAGTCAACTCGAGAGCATGCCAACTAAAACTTTTGCATGCCAGATTTTTTTCTTTCGTTTCAGCTTGAGCTGAATAGCCATCTTCAGGGGTTGAGTCGAGGCTTTTTGTGCTAAAAATTTTTACTTTATCCAACTGAGTTTCTCTTCAATTTTGGTCTTGAAATACCTTCTTTAAGCCTTGCTTTGGGTGTGTCTCATTCTTCAAAAGCCTCCAATTTCTCCTCATCGATCCTTACATGCACTTTTAGGGATGTTTCGTTTGATACTCTACAATGCATTCTGAAACATGATCTCAACCAATTCATTAGTCCAAATATATATTCAAATATTCTGTTACTCATCAAAATCAATTCTTGGGGTCCATACTTTTTAAATTATAAGGATCGTATAAGAATATTTGTGAAACTTAGAGGATGAAAATATGATTTATGGTATATGGGTGATGATGTAGCATATGCATGCTGACATATCATTCGGTGATTGGACTTGTAGAAAAATTTATAGTACATGCCAGATTATCATCTATGTGCCACGTTATGAATGCCACATCATCTATGGGTGCTAACATGTTGCTCAATGATTGGATATTTTCAAAAAAAAATCCATAATAGATGCCACATCATCACCCATGCCATATCATCACCTTTGTGCCACATCACCTGTGAGTACTGATGTGTCACTCAGTGATTGGATACTTTCGAAAAAAATTTTATAATAAATACCATGTCATCAACTATACCATGTCAGCAAAATAAAAACTTTCATCCATTATACCATGTAATCTTTGCCCGATGTTTTTCTCCATGTAAGCACCAATTATCATTAGCTAGATTTCCTAATGTAAGAAAGTGGTCGAAATCCAGAGAAAGGACCATATTAAAATGATTTAGAAAGTATAAAGACTAAATTTTAGCTTTTTGTAGTTTAGAAATATTTTAAAATATTCAAATTAATTCAAGGACCAAAAATATAATTTATCCTAATTTAAATTTGATGGCTCTTCTCTCTATGTTACATCAACTATCTTGCTACATTATAACACACCAATAATTTTATAGTATATTAATATAATATTTACTAGTATCAATGTGAGCTTTCAAAATAAAATTATATACTAGCATATAACCTATGCAATATGCGGGATCCTTTTTTCAAAAAATAATTATATAATATATAATATATTTTATATATATTTATACTTGATATATTCTGGGTGTGTGCCTGTCAATTCTGAACAGAAACTTCAAAGAAGGAAATGCAACTTGCCCTGACCTCCATAACTATATCCAATGGTAGCAAACCCCGGGCGAGATCCATAGAAGGCATTATTGAGAACATGGATCCCGTCGAGCTCAAGCTTATCTAGGTCTTCATTTCAAAGTAGAGCTATATTCTAGTTATCATCTATTGCAAAGATAACTTACTTTCATAAGGCTTTCTTTGTTTACCTTTCCACACTTTCAAGCATCATAACTTTCTTTTATTTTTTTATCACAAAATGAAATCTTTTACCTTCATATCAATTTATTTTTTGTCTTTCACCTTTTCTCTTACTTTTCATCACCTCCAGTTAAAATCTTTATTCCACTCAAGGATCAATAGAAAAACAAAAAATAAAAACAAAAACATGCTTTATTTCTTTACCTTTCTTTTAATCTTTTTTGTTCAAAAATGGCTTCTTTTTCTGTATCTATTTTAATTTCTTTTTTGGCTTTTCATATGTCGAATTCAGCATTTATTTTTATTTTCATCTTTATTTTATATGTTAAATAATTAGTTCCTCTATTTTCTCCGGTGTGTTCATGCTTTCTTACAATCTTATGCTTTATTTATTTTCCTCATATCACAGTACGAAGGAGAGCTTGCTTCTAAACCCCCTACCGCCCTCCACTCCTCCCCATCCTTGAAACATGTACAAGAACTCCATCCATCCAAGCATCTACCTCGATGTGGCTACAAAGGTTGATAATGATGCTGACACCAGCGAGGATGCCCCAAACAATGCCACACACATGATCCTCATAGGCTTCCCAGGCCTCCCCACACCCCCTGCCATGATCGATGGTGATGTCCTTGGTCTCCAATCTAGACTCATCGGCAGCTAATGCCGGAGCATTGGTTGTGACCTTCTACTTCTTTAGTGGGGCCTCTCATGCTTGCAGGGCTCGAGATCGCCTAGCTTCTTTTTGTGATCCATGGTGGAGGGTGTGATCTCTTTGGGCATAGATGATTCCATGGAAACCATGGCATCCTTATGGAGAGCCTCCACTCTATTCACCACTTCTTCTTCTACAGGAATTGATGGTGCGACCGTTGCATCGGTATCCACCATTTGGTCAAGAAAGAAAAAAATAGCTTAGAAATAAAATCTAATTAGAACCTAAGAAACCCCTTTGATCTCTCTTAAGTATTCTCCTTTCCCACATACCTCTCAAAAAGATAATGCAATGAAAAGAAAAAGAAGCAAAAAAAAAAATCACCTATATTCCTCTATTTTCATTGATTTTCCCTATATTTACCCTCGTTGTTCCTCCATTTATTCCATCCTCAAGAGTCCCAACCTGGTGGGAGGCTTGAAGTAGTCTAAAATAAGTACCAAGGCCCAACTAATGAGAGCATATAAAAATGAGTACCAAGATGTTTGACATAATTTGAAAAGCTAGTGATGACAGCCAACAACCTTTGATCAATAGAATCTTGGTTCTTTTCCAACCTATGTAAAGTATGGGCGAATGAAGATAAGAGAAAGTCAAGGAGTTCATTTTATCCATTTTTAAATTAGTATACTTCTATCACTTCTATAATGTTAGATGAATAAATATTAATTCTAATTCAAGTCTTGTATTGGGTTCAAGTCGGGTCTGGTCTGGTTATTTATATCAAGATCCAAATTAATCCAAAAATCTTCATGGATCGGATCAAAATTCAGTAAATCCAAACTCAATTCAAAAAATTGAATGGATCTAATTTTTGAACCTAACCCAAATTCATGGGTTCTTTAAAATGGTTTAGATCGGATCGAGTTAGGTCATGGGTCAATCCAACACAGTTGCAGCCTTATAGATAATGTTGGGGATAAATTCATGCCTATCAAAGTTTGGCTAGGAATCCGGCTCCTGATCAGTTTCATCCGATTGTAGCTATAACGACTAAACCTCCACCCACAGAAGAATTCGAACTCTAACTTATTCTGAGATGGCCGACCTTCAACACTGCAGTCAAATGATCCAATTGACTAGGAAGGCCAATTTCAGATTCAATGGAGCATTATAGATTCTTTCTTCAGACAAACTTGAATAGTTAAAGCTTCTACCCTAAGGAGGTCGGCTAGGTATCTGGCTCCTATGCATCTCGTTTGGTCAAACTCCTTCCAACAACCTATGTGGCTCCATCCGGATGAGCTTCCTCCAGTCCCCCTTGGCAAAATCTTAGTTGAACTTCTCCCAGATTTTTACTTCAATAGAACTTCCGCACTAGTCGAACTCCTTCCGAATCTCTCCTTCAGCGGGACTTCTCCAGCAGTCGAACTTCTTCCAAACTGTCCTCCAGATGAACTTTAGTACTTTATCATTATTCATCGGTGAGTAACCCTAGGAATGGCCGAACTTCAAAGGAACAGTAGAGATGCCAAAGTGTTTTGGTTCCGCTCGCTCATTGCGACCACCAATCAATACTTGGTCCAGCCGAACTTCTCTTTCGATCGAACTCCTTCCAGACTCCTTTCAGTCATTCGAAAGGACCACGGCATACACCTACAACATAGCAAATAAAAGCCAATGCATGGTCAATCTTGAGAACCTCCGAACTTCTCAGGAACAACAACATCCAAGAATCCTTCATCACCTGCAGCTATCCCATCCGAACTTCAGCTATCAGATCTCCAACTAATCATCACGTCACGATAATGGATACCACTTTCTATAACAAACTCCACGTAGCCCCGAGCAGTCCACTACCAGATGGTTACGGCTATCGCTCTCAATTTGTTACAGGCTCTACATATAAAAGGGATCCTCCAGATACATTTCTCTTGAGAGCTCTCTTTTCTTTCCCATAATTCTACTATTTTTTTTTGAGTACTTCATTTTTATTGACCAAAAGAGCTAACTTGACCGTCGGAGGGTCCTGTCGGAGCCACCACCTCCGACTTCGATCAAGACTTATCTTGCAGGTCCTCGACGGCAACCTTGTCTTCTCTGGCTCCAGCAAACTCCGGCATCTAGCGAAACTCCACACCAACAAAATTAGCACTAGAGGAAGGGCCCATCTATCTTTTGAGGTTTTCTTATTCTTAAAGGAGTGCTCAGTAGAGATCTCTCTTCTTCTCCTCTAAAGTTCTCCTTTTCGACAAGGATGCCCCCCAGGAAAGCTTCAATTCGATGGTCAACGGCCTTCGCGGCCAGATCCCATCCATATTTGTCCACCCCTATTTCATCCCTGGCAACTCAAGCTCCATCTATAATAATGGTGGACGTGGAGTAGTTCAACCTGCTAGTCCAGCAAGTTCGCAGCCTCATGAAAGTAGTGTAGGTCATGTGACAGCAGCAGCCTCCAGTGCAAATTCGATCGGAGCAAGCTACTCCAGAACCTCAGGATCCAGTTTGAGGATGGCCGACTTGGGCTAGCCGATCGGTGACCTCCAAAAAGGAGAAGCAAAGGGCTGAGAGCTCCTGCTCTGATCATGACTCTATCTCTAGAGGAACTTTGCCTCCGTTCAATCAAAAGACCTTAGAGATCCATGATCGAGAGGATCTCTTGGACCAGAAACTATAGAAGATGAACCAATGGATTGAAGAACTCCACCATGCTCCCCCCTCTCATGGCAATGACATCTGCACCGACCCTCCTTTCTCTCAGAAGATTATGTAGGAATCCATCCCATCGAACTTCAAGCTCCTCTAATTTGAGAGCTATGATGGGACCTTCGATCTAGTTGATCATCTAGAGGTCTTCCGAATAATGATGCTGCTCCATAATGCACCAAATGCCATCCTGTGCTGAGCTTTTCCATCCACTTTGAAGGAAGCAGTCAGAAACTGACATTCGATTCTTAAGTTAGATACCATTTTTTTCTTTAATCAAATGAGCTACCAGTTTGCAGCTCATTTCGTCAGCAGCCAACACCCCCATTGAGGTTTTGACTCCCTCATGAACATCAAATAGAAAGAAGGAGAATCCATTCGGGCCTATGTCATTTGGTTCAATACTGCTGTGCTGGAGGTCTAAAACTTGAACTAATCTGTTACGATGGCCACACTAAAGGACGGCCTTCAAAAGAATGACTTATTGTTCTTCCTAGAGAAGAAGTACTCCAAAAATTTTGTTGACATGCTGGCTCGGGCTGAAGGGTATGCCCGAGCAGAAGAGGCCTTCAAGGCCAAAGATAATAAAGTAGTTGGAGAGCGACGAATGGGTGAGCCAAGCAAGCCCACTGAGGAAGAAAAGCCGAGTTAAGCTCGACTGCACTTCCAAACTTTTCCTAAGTGCAAGCGAGCCTAGACTCCTCCCCGAGTTTGAAAGCCCTAACAGAAGGATGCAGCAGGGCTCCCCCCTCCAAAGGTTCCACTACTATGCCCCCCTTAATACTTCAAAAACTCGAGTACTGATGGAGATCAAGGGGCAGCTACCGAGGTCGAAAAGGATGCGCTCTCATCCTGGTAGATGCAATCCCAACAACTTCTGCCTCTACCATCGTGATCACGATCATGATACTGAAGAATGTATCCAGCTCTAAGATGAGATCGAGGAGCTCATTAGGTGAGGTAGGCTCGATCAATTTCTATGACGTCAACCTGAAGGATGGAAAGATTGGCCTGGGGTTCCACCACCACCGAAATCGCCAAGAAGGGAGGAGCTGCTGGCAGATCGGCCATCCCTCGGCATCATAACACCATCTCTAAGGGACTTCGGTGAGGGGAGGCTAGAGGATCAGCAGAGCTCAAGAAGAGATAGAGAATTGAGGAGCCCATCACTTTCACCAACAATGATGTTCAAGGAGTTCAGTTTCTGCACAATGATATGATTTTAATCTCTTTAAACATTGCTGACTATGATGTGCACCACGTTCTGATAGATAATGGAAGCTCTACTGATATTTTATTTTATGATGCTTTCTCAAAAATATCTTTACCTAATAATCACTTGAGACCTATAAACTCTCCGTTGGTAGGCTTCACTGGCAATGCCGTACCAGTTGAGGGCATATATAATAACTCTAACTATGGCTGCAAGGCGACGCCCGAAGCTGGCCAGAGCATAGATCAATTTTTTAGTCATAAAAGCTCAATCTGCTTACAATGCTATTCTTAGCCAACCTAATTTGAATGCACTCTGAGTTGTAGTCTTAACTTATTATTTAAAGGTGAAGTTCCCGATGAGCTGCAAAATTGGAGAGATTAAGAGAGACCAGGCCTTGGCAAGGCACTGTTACTCCATAGCCCTATAGAAAAACATCCAGTCCAATCTTTGCCCTATTGATGGGCTAGATGTCCGTGATGATCTTACAGAGGAGCAGGGTGAGCCTATGGAAGATCTTGTAACTGTGCCCTTAGATGACAGGAACACAGAGCACACTGTGCAAATTGGCTCCAATTTGGAAAATAAGGTTCGAGAGTAACTCATTACCTTCCTATGGAGGAACATGGACGTCTTCGCCTGGGTCCCAATAGATATGTCAAAAATTGATGCTGAGGTCATGGAACATCGACTAGCTGCTGATCCCAAGTATCGGCCAGTAAAAGAGAAGATGCGCAGCCACGCTCCAGAGAGGTAGAAAGCAATTGCAGAAGAAGTCAACAAGCTCCTCAACGTCGGATTTATTTAAAAAGTTAACTATCCAAACTGGATCTCGAATGTGGTGCCGTCAAAAAGGTGAACAGCAAATGGAGTATGTGTATAGACTTCAAAAAGCTGAACAAAGTCTGGCCAAAAGATAGCTACCCCCTACTTAGGATTGATCAGCTGGTGGATGCAACCTCAGGCCACGAGCTCCTCACTTTCATGGATGCTTTTTTTGACTATAACCAAATTCGGATGATGCTAGAGGATAAGAAAAAAATTACTTTTGTTATTGATGTGGTCTTTACTGTTATAGAGTTATGCCTTTCAGACTCAAGAATGCAGGAGCAATATACCAGCACCTGATCAACAAAATCTTCAAGGAGCAGATCGACTGCAACATGGAGGTGTATGTGGATGACATACTCATCAAGAGCTAAGCTTCAATAAATCATATTGCCAACCTCGAATAGATCTTCAATGCGCTTAAGAAGCATAAGATAAAGCTGAATCTGACCAAGTGCACCTTCGGTGTGATCTCAAGAAAGTTCTTAGGATTCATAGTGTCAAGGCACGGGATTGAAGCGAATCTAGAGAAAATCTGAGCTATTCAGAAGATGACAGCTCCAAAAAATATTAAAGAAATTCAGCACCTAACCAAAAAAATGGCATCCCTAAATTGCTTCATCTCGAGATCAGTCGAGCAATGCATGCCCTTCTTTCAAGTTCTCAAGTAGCCAAAGAACTTCTACTGGATCGCTGAATGTCAATAAGTCTTTAGAGAGCTCAAGGACTACTTTTGTTCACCTCCCCTATTAGCAAAGATCAAATCCAAAGAGAAATTATTTTTGTACCTGGTGGTCTCTCCAGCGGCCCTCGCGGCAGTCCTAGTTAAAGAAGAGGTAAAAATGCAATGGTCGATCTACTACATAAGTCGAGTTTTGAGGGATGCCGAGATCAGATATACTATGTTAGAAAAACTAACTTATGCTTTGCTAATTATAGCCTGAAGGCTCCAATCTTATTTTCAAGGGCATGTCATAACTATCCTCACTGATCAGCCAATTAAAGTAGTCCATCGAACGGATGCCTCCAAAAGAATTACAAAATGGGCAATCGAGCTTATAAAATTTGACATCAACTACCAACCTTGGTTATCGATCAAAGCCTAAATATTAGCAGATTTTGTAGTAGAATGTATCATTCCAGATGAACCCGAACTTGAACAAAATGAAACTAGTGTTTTGTGGCTGTAGCCAAGCCCCCTCGAAGAGAAAGCCGACCTTCCTGAAGATTTTTGGATCCTATACATGGATGGTTCATCCAACACTGCTGGTGCAGGTGTGGGGTTGATCTTGATTAACCCCGAGGGAGTCATTGCTGAATACGTGCTGTGCTTTGAATTTCCCACAACTAATAATACGGCCAAATATGAAACTTTGATCGCTGGGTTAAGAATAGCAAAAGAGTTGAAAGTAGACCGACTTCAAGTCTACAGTGATTTCCAACTGATGGTCAGATAGGTTAATGATAATTATGAAGCTCGGAAGAAAAGCATGATGATATATCTTGAGAAAGTAAAGAACTTATCTTCGACCTTCAATAGTTTTAGCATTCAATAGATTTCGAGGGCAGAAAATACATGAGCTGATCTTCTCTCTAAATTGGCCACTTTAGCCCTAGTAGAACTATCCAAAGAAGTATTTTTCAAAATTTTAAAGTGCCCAAGCTCAGAGAATTCATAGCCTATTATGCAAGTTGAGTATGAGTCGAGATAGAGCTCTTCCTCATGATTCGAAAGAAACTCGAAAACTCAAAAATCAGGCTTTTCGATATGTTCTGTATAAAAGCAAGCTATATAGAAGATTGTATTCTCTACCGCTCTTAAGATGTCTCAAACTTTTAAAGGCCAACTTTGCATTATGGAAAGTGCATGAGAAAATTTATGAAAGTCATGTAGGAGCCAGATCCTTATCACAAAAATTGCTTCGGCAAGCTTACTATTGGCCAAAATCTTATACCATGATTTTATAGAATATGTTAAGAAATATGACCGTCGCTAGAGAAATGCAAACATTCAAAGGCAATCGGCTTTCGAACTTACACCCCTGAGCATCCCATGGCTGTTCGCCCAATGGGGGATGGACATACTCGGACCTTTTTTCGTGGCATTCGGACAGCAGTTTCTCTTAGTGGCGATAGACTATTTTACAAAGTGGGTCGAGGCTGAACCTTTGGCAAAGATCATTGAAGCAAAAGTATAGGACTTCGTCTGGAAATTGATTATTTGCAGGTTTGGCTTGCCTCAAATCCTCATAATAGATAATGGGCAGCAGTTCATCGAAGCAAGATTTACCAAATTCTATGAAAATCTGAACATCTTCCACTATTTTACATCAGTCACCCACCTACAAGCAAATGGAGAAGTTAAAGTAACAAATAGAACCCTGCTGCAAGGTATCAAAATAAGACTTGAAAGAGCAAAGAGGACTTGGATAAATGAACTCTATCATGTGCTTTGGACATATCGAACTATTCAAAGATTGCCAACTAAAGAAACCCTATTTGCCTTAGCTTTCAGAATAGAAGCGGTCATCCCAATAGAACTCAAACTTCCGTTAGCACGAGTCATGGCATTCAATAAATAGCAAAACTCACCGAACCTTAGGGCTAACCTTAACTTGTTAGAGGAAAAGCGAGAAAAAGTTCAAGTTTGGATGGCAGCCTATAGGCAAAAGGTAGCTCGCTACTACAACTCAAAAGTCAAAGATAAAATATTCAAAGTGAGGGATTTAGTACTTCAACGAGCAACTATTTCACAAGCTCAGAATCAAGAAAAGCTCACTCCAAATTAGGAAGGTCCTTATGAAGTAGAAGAGGACATCCAACCCAAAACTTATCGCTTGAAGGAGCTCAGAGGAACAACTCTCCCACGACCTTGGAATTCTAAAAACCTAAGAATGTACTATCAATGACTTTTCCTCAATAAAACTTTTCTATTCTAACATTATTATTTCTTGGCATAAAAATCATGTGATAATAGAAAATAATAAATAACTCTCTGAAGCAATCAAAAGTGGCTCTATTAGGAACAGAAGGAGAACCTCGTCCTAATATGAGAAAAGTCAAAGGCCTCGTTAAGTTAAGATGAGATGAGGAGAGAAGTTCCACCAATGGCCCTAATATGCCCCTACAGCCTATTAGAAATAGGAGGAGAACCTCGTCCTAATGTGAGCAAAATCGAAAGCCTCGTTAAGTTAAGACGAGATGAGAGAAGAGGTCCCGCCAGCGGTCCTAGTGTACCCCTACAGTCCATTAGGAATAGGAGGAGAATCTCATCCTAACATGAGCAAGATCAAAGGCCTCATTAAGTTAAGATGAGATGAGGGGAGAGGTCCTACCAAAAGCCTTAATGTATCCCTACAGCCCATTTGGAATAGGAGGACAACCTCGTCCTAACATGAGCAAGGTCGAAGGCTTCATTAAATTGAGACAAGATAAGGGGAGAGGCCCTGCCAATGGCCCTAATGTACCCCTACAACCTGTTAGAAATAGGAGGAGAACCTCATCCTAACATGAGCAAGGATGAAGGCCTCATTAAGTTATGACGGGATGAGGGGCGAGGTCCTACCAATTGTCCTAATGCACCCCTACAGCCTATTAGGAATAGGAGGAAAACCTCATCCTAACGTGAGCAAGGTCGAAGATCTCATTATATTAAGATGAGATGAAGGGAGAGATCCTACCGACAGACCCGACGAACCTCTACGATCACATAAAGGGTAGAAGGCCAAGGCCTCACTAATTCAAAACAAGGAGGAGGTCAAGGCCCTACTAACAACTATGGTGCGCTTCCCCCTACGGCCATGCCAAACACGAAAGGCAAAACCCTGCCCTGATTCATGGGACGAACCTCTAGTTCGACATCTATGACTAACATCTCATCAGAAATAAAATAGAGAAAAATGAGGCACCCAGAATCGAGTCCACAAGAGATGACAACGAAGAGGATACCATTTCGTTATGAAGTTAAGTTCTTTACAAGTAAAGGTCAGTATGATCTATGACACAAAAGTGGATACACTACAAGCAAAATGAAGATCAGTGAGGACCAACTATACGAAAGAACAAATGCATTACAAATGGAATGAAGATCAGTGAAACCAATTACATAAAAAGGAAAAGAAAGAGAGGAAGTAAAATCCTAAGGCGGCCCAAGTTCTTCGGACTTTAGGCTATCAGCCATCACCAAAGCTTCCTTCAATCTAAAGATCTCTTCCTCGAGCTCCTTTTTCCTATATAGGCCTTCGATGTACATTCTATTGGTGTACTCAAATTTGGCCTCGAGTTCTCGTCGTTGCTTCCTTAGGACTTTTAATTCAACTTCAACATCCTTAATGGCTTGATGCTTGTAGGTCAACTAGAGCTTCAATTATTGAACTTTGGCCTTCCCCACCCTGACAGCCTTTGAGAACTCACCGATGGTCCTCCTTAGAGAGGCAAGCTCCTCTGATTCGTTGCCTAATCTAGCCTGCTGAACACTATAAAACTTTTCCTAAAAATAGGTCATCTCATCCCTAGCAGCTTTCAGCTCTTCTTCAAGCTTGGACATCCTTCCTGCCTAGGATAATCGATAGCTATCATACCATTCTTCAGTATCCTACAGCTGCTTTTGAAGCTAGAAAATTTTCTTCGACCAGTCCTAATTATACCGAGCTTTGTCGATGGTCCAAGGCGAACTTCCTTCTAAGAGACGAATATTCTCCTTTGCCTTTTTAAAATCAGCTTCAAGAGAGCTGATCTTCACTATCAGTGCCCAAGATTTGTCACTAGCACTTTTCTTGTGCTCCGACAACTTCTTTTCAAAATTTCCCTTCCTGATGCCGAAGCCCATAAAGTCCCTCATGTGTAGGCTTCGGAGGTGGGTAACTTCTTTAGTCGCCTTCGAAGCGTTCTTCCAAGAGGCCTGAAGGTCGCCGTCCATCTTCTTCAACTTTTTTTTAAAGTAATGGACTTCCTTCTTCAAGCCCTTTATCAAGGGATTGAGCGAAGCTCCTTGAGGTGAACAATCGGTGTCGACAAGAGAGGGGTTATGGCCTTGATTGCTAAAGGCATTTTGAATCATGTACACGGCAATGCAAAGTGTAAAGCAAGGAAAGAAATATGCCCTTTATTTACTCAAAATGTTTTCAAGTACATCGAAAGGAAAAAGAAAAAGTACATGATTATCAAGAGTTTAAACATCGGGTGGCTCCATCACTAGGGAGGTCGGAGCATTCTCAACCGCCCTTAGCTCTTGGGCAGGCCTGGATGTTGCACCTGCAAGTTTGGGAACCTCTGGAGTAACTTCGACGATATGAGCAGCAAGGGCGATCTCAGCATCAATGCACAAAGGTCCAAGTCTATCCCCTGGCTCCTCTATAAGGAGGTCCAGATCGATGTTAGAGAAGTTCTCGATGACCCGCCCCAAGCAGACCTAGAATCCTTCCAAGAAGGCTTCCTAGGCAAAGGCTATTTTGATGTCCTCCATACCTTTGGAGGACTTGAAGTATTGTATGGCCCTCTCCATCGCGGCGCCAACTTCCTCCTGTGCCTTCCTTCTTTCCTCCTTCTCTAGAGCTAAGACGGTCCTTAGCTTCACCATCTCCTCGTGCTCCTCCCTCAACTCCTTCCAAAGGCGCTCGACTTCAAATGAGTGACTCTCCAAGGCTACCTTCAGAGCGTCAGCCTCAGCTCAAGCCTTTTCGACCTCTGTGCAGGCTTCTTCAAGGGCCTTGGAGGCTTCGACCCATCTCTGGCTTGCCACCTCGGAGTGAGCAAAAAAAATAGTGTCCCAATCGCAAAACAAAATGTGGGTTAGAATTCCAAAAGATTTCAACTTTAAGGCCTAAAGGGCATGAAGTCAAAATCGAAAGGGGCCACTTACCTCCAGGAAGGTGATGAAGGACTCGTCGAACCTCTCAACGTCATCCTTCTAGCGCATTCTTTCTATAATGTGAGGAAGGACGCTCCCCTCCATCAGTGCCTGGACGATCTCTCGATCATCCAGGGAATCCTGTTCTTGGCTAAGGCCCACGCCCTCGAAATTCTTAGCCTTCCGTTCGACTCTCTCCCTTCTCTCTTCCTCGCATTTCCGAAATGAAAGGATCCTCCCAGAGATGCTTATATCCAGCGATTAAATAATTATGGCTTCTCTTCTATAGGACCAATGGGCCTTGGGACTGATGCGTGCTAATTTATAGCTATGGCAAGTGCACCAGTCGATCAAGTAATAAAGTGAATGAGTAGAGTATCGTCCCTAGAGGATTGGAAAACAAGTACTGAAAAGCTCTTTCCTATGCTTTATTTAGAAGATCGATTTATGAGAATAAAAAAAAATTAAAAAAAAATAATTAAAATAATTAAATTTTTTTTTTATTAAATAGAGAGAGTGTAAATTATTGAGGTTTTAAATTCAAGAGCAATGGATTACTAAGGCAATCGGTTCACCAACTCAATCAATACGATATTCAGGTTTTTAGATTAATTTTATTTCATGTGACGGTGGAGTCTCCTAATTTATTCACTACCCTTTGGTCCAGGCATAGCAAATCTATTAATATTTATTAATTACCCTTTGATCCAAGTGTAATTTAAATAAATATTAATGCATTAGGTTTTGTGAAACCCTCTAATTAAAATACGCTGCGTCCAAAGCGCACTAAAATTTCCGCATGCATATGAATTCTAATTTGATTCATAATACAAGGTATATAATCAAGAAGCATTAACATAGATGTACTTGGTCCGTAACATCTATGTTCATCAGATCAATTAGAAGATGGCCAGTAATCTAAAAGCATTAAGATCAGATTTATATACTCCTCATGAATAAAATTTAAAAATAAATTATACTGAATATTGCATCAAAAGAGTGGCTACACCTTAGCCTTAGTAAAATAAAATTTAGTTCATGATAACAAATTTAAAAATAGTAAATAAAATAAAAAGCATGAAGAAATTAGACTGTTTGATTGCTGAAATTGATTATCTGTTGCTCTTGATGCGGAGAACTTGGTGAAGAAGAAGAGGCTCCTTGATATCTCCTCTCTCTTTCTTCCTCTCTCTCTTTCTTTCTTTTCCTTCTTCCCGTCTCTCTCTGTTTTCTCTCTGATTCTCCTTTCTTCCCTGTTTTTCTTTCTCTCACTGATTTTCTCTGTTTTTCCCTTTTTCTTTTTTTTTTTTTTTTTCTCACGGCAACAGGGCTTTTTATAGATGAAGTCTCCAAAATCCATCCAAAACTCGATTTTAGACTCCTAAAACAATTCAAACTATGATCTGAATAATTCTGGCCGTGCGATGTTGATCAAACGGTCCAAAAACCTACTCAAAAACCCGTTAAAATAACCCAGATCAAGTCGGATTTAATATCAGCCGTTGGATCATCCAATGGATTGAATCTGGGCCGTCCGATCTCGTTGAAATCAGCCTTCAGACCTTTAGTTTCAGTCGGGATGAATCTCGGCCGTTGGATCTCGACCGGGAGCTGCGGATGCCGTCCATCAGCGCCTTCTTCTCGTCCGTCCGATCAAGATTCAGTGAAAACCGCCCGTTGGATCAGCCAGAATTCCCAAATTGCCCTCCGTGGACCGTGCGCGAGCCCGGTGTTGCGTGGACCGCCGCGTTCTTCAACCAATCAGAGCGCGCCTCCGTCTGTGAAATTCCTGAAATACCCTTCGGTTGGTCCACCGTACGCCGCGAAAAATGCTGACGTCATCCTGACGTCAGCGTTGCGTCAGCGGTTTTTTTTTTTTTTTTTTTTTTTTTTTGAAATTCGATTCTGGGCTCGTTTGAAGTCCGTTTTGCCTGAAATTTATTTCATCTGAATCAGAAAAATGAGATCTTCACATTGGTAGCCTTCTTTCCTGCATAAGATTAATAAAAGTATCAATTTTTAATAAAATATTTTAATTTATTTTATAATTTAATACTTTTATTAGTATATTTTTACTACTTATCACACCCCCCAACTTATTCATTGCTAGTCCCTTAGCAATGTTTTATTTAATACCATATTTTAATAAAATTATTTATCACAGAGATAAAATCTTGGATTAAAGATCAAAAAGTTTAGAAAATATTGCTAACTAAGCATTGAGCTTCGGAAGCAAATTTTTTAGTCAATACAATTAAAAACTTTCTTAGAGTACATCAAAGATCTATAGCACTTATGTTCGTGATGACTAACTTTAGCATTTCAGTATTAAACTAGAAGAACAAAAGTATCCTCTCTTATCACTTATTTTGGTCAATTTTCTATACATTCTCAATTTTATACTCATGAATTAAGGTAGCTTTCACACTGCCTTTTTTTTTTTTTTTTTTTTTTTTTTTTTTTTTTTTTGCTGAGCATCCTGGCCTTCCCTTTCACCGTTTTACGTGAATTTCCACACTTGACCTAGGTGCAGAGACCCAGTTACTAGGCTTTGGGCAATCCACATATACTCTGTCTTTTGCACTTTATTTATAGGCAGGTAGCTCTTTCCTTAAATTCAAGTTTCTTTGATTAGAATGTATATTAATTACCAATTTTCAGTGATAATTGAATCTTCAGTTGGCCTTATAATCAATACCTACTTTGCCTTGTTAGTGTGCATGTGCAATTAGAAGTGCTAATAATCTTTTAATGACCTAAGTAGGCTGTTAAAAGTTGACCAAACTAATCTACTTCTTTAACTCGTTACATTTCATTAGCAAATAATTCTATCTTTTATCACTTATCCAGTTTATCTTTGCTCAAGATTTTCTTCTTAACACATGATTTTTTTTTTTTTTTTATTTAATTTTTTATTTTTTATATTATTCTATATTATTTTAAAAGGAGAAAGAAAAATAAAGGATGTAATAAAGGATAGGAAAGAATACACCTGATTTGGCTCAATCTGGTTCTTTGGAGCTTTGAAATTTTGCTTGAGTTCTCATTGATTTTTCTGTAAAATTGAAAATATACACCAGAGCAGTAAAAGTGCAACAACAAATTACTAAAAAAAAATAAAAAAAAAATGATCCAAACTAAAAAGAAAAGAAACAACCTATCTAGTAGTTCTGATTTATAGTCTTCAGCTTGACTTTCTTTGAATTCTAAAGTGGATCAATCTGGTGCCACTTCAATTGGAATACTTTCATGTTTGATCGAATCCTCTTTCAATTTGACATTGCTTGCTTTTATAGTCTCAAACTTATTTTCTACAGAATTCTCATATAATGGATTGTCAATAATGTCAATTAGAAAACAAGTTTGATTATCAGGATGTTTAATATCTTTAAAAACATTAAAAGTAACTTGTTCATCTTGGACTCTAAGAATTAATTTTCCTTGTTGAATATCTATTAAAGCTCCTCCAGTAGCTAAAAAGGGTCTCCCTAAAATAAGGGGTACATCATAATCTTCTTCCATATCAAGAACAATAAAATCAACAGGGAAAATAAACTTGTTTACCTTTACCAAGACATCCTCCACTATACCTTCTTGGATATTTAATGGATCTGTCGGCTAATTGAAGAGTAATAGTGGTAGGCTTTGGTTCTCCTAGACCCAGCTTTTTGAAAATAGAAAAAGGCATGAGGTTAATGCTTGCTCCTAAATCACATAAAACTTTATCAAAACTACAATCACCAATAATGCAAGGGATAGTAAAACTCCCTGGATCTTTTAGCTTCTGTGGTAATTTATTTTGAAGTATTGCTGAGCATTCTTCATTCAAATTTATTCTCTCATGCTCTTTCAGCTTTTTCTTATTTGTTAAGATTTCTTTGAGAAACTTGGCATACCTGGGCATTTGAGTAATAGCATCTACAAAAGGAATATTAATATGTAAATTCTTTAAAATTTTGAAAAAGTTAGAAAATTCCTTATCTGGATGCTGTATTTGTCTTTCTGGGAATGGCAGTGGCGGCACGTAGGGCTTCACATTTGGATCAGCAAACCGTATACCTGGAGACCATCCATCTGCTGGTTGTTTTGGTGACTGACGAGTTTGAGTTGATGGTTCTTTATTTGTAGTTGGCTCTTCGGTCTCATTCTTCTGATGTGGCTCCTCCAGCTTTGTACCACTTCTTAGGGTGATAGCATTGACTTGCTCCCTTGGATTTGTCTCCGTATTGCTTGGCAAGGATCCTTGAGGTCTCTCGGAGATTATCTTAGCCATTTGACCTATTTGCATCTCCAAGTTTCGAATTGCTGCTGTTTGGTCCTGCCTAAGTTTGACTTCCAAATTTTTTAAAGTTGCTTCTTGGTTTTGTATGAATTTGACCATTAGCTCTTCCATGTTAGACTTCTTTTCAGGTACTTGGAATCCCGGGGGTGGTTGTTGTGCTGCATTTTGATTGCTCCATGAGAAATTTGGATGCTGTCTCCACCCTTGATTGTATGTGTTGGAGTAGGGATTGTTTTGTTGCGGCCTGAAAAAATTACCAATATAATTAGCTGTTTCAGTTGTTTTAGCAAAAGGATTACCTGTCTGGCAATTATTCGTATCATGTCCTCCTCCACACAGATCACAAGTAATGCTCTGAACATGCATAGCTGTTCCCTTTAAGTTGTTGACTTCGGCTCTGAGGGCTGCAATTTCAGCTAGTAAGGTTGGCACGCAATCTACTCCCTGCACAGCTGCTAGTCTTTTTGGCATCATGCGCTCTGTCTGCCATTGATAGCTATTTGATGCCATCTCATCGATTAGATCGAATGCTTCTTCCTCTGTTTTTCGGTTAATGGTTCCTCCTGCTGCTGCATCAATCATAGAACGATTAGTAGGAGATAAACCATTATAGAAAGTTTGTACCTGAAGCCATACGGGTAGTTGATGATGTGGACATCTCCTCAATAATTCCTTGAAACGTTCCCAAGCCTCATATAGTGTCTCCATGTCCATCTGCATAAAGGAAGTGATATCGTTGCGCATCTTAGCAGTCTTGGAAGGTGGAAAGTACTTGGCTAAAAATTTTTGGGCTAGGACATCCCAAGTTGTGATAGAACCTGCCGGAAGAGAATGAAGCCAATTTTTAGCTTTATCCCGTAAAGAGAAAGGAAATAACCTTAATCTAATAGCATCATCCGACACCCCATTAATTTTAAAAGTATCGCAAAGTTCAAGAAAATTAGAAATATGGGCATTCGGATCATCATGCACGTGTCCACTGAATTGGACAGTTGATTGAATCATCTGGATCATCGCCGGATTTTATTTCGAAGTTGTTTGCTCGTACAGGCGGTCTCCTGATGCTCGAAGCTGCATCGGCTACAGATGGTGTAATATAATCATTTAATGATCGATATACTGGTCGAATAGCTTCATGCTGTCCTTCAGTCGCCATATCCAATCCTAGATTGATGTCGTTAGGATCTTCAGCTGCCATGTTTCTCTCTTGCTGTAATCTTCTAATAGTTCTTTCAATTTCTGGATCTAAAGGTAGTAAGTTACTATGTCCAGTACGTGTCATGCAATGAACAACAATTTTTTTTTTTTTTTTAAATAATAAAATTAAAAATAAATTTCTAAAGTAAAGCTAGGATCAAAATTTCAATATTGTTTTAAACTCAATCCCCGGCAACGGCGCCAAAAACTTGATGCGTGCTAATTTATAGCTATGGCAAGTGCACCAGTCGATCAAGTAATAAAGTGAATGAGTA
The DNA here is from genome assembly GCA_006176705.1 of Cocos nucifera. Classification (NCBI taxonomy): domain Eukaryota; kingdom Viridiplantae; phylum Streptophyta; class Magnoliopsida; order Arecales; family Arecaceae; genus Cocos; species Cocos nucifera. The sequence goes on along the minus strand of QRFJ01000093.1, from coordinate 2,413,597 downwards.
GAGTATCGTCCCTAGAGGATTGGAAAACAAGTACTGAAAAGCTCTTTCCTATGCTTTATTTAGAAGATCGATTTATGAGAATAAAAAAAAATTAAAAAAAAATAATTAAAATAATTAAATTTTTTTTTTATTAAATAGAGAGAGTGTAAATTATTGAGGTTTTAAATTCAAGAGCAATGGATTACTAAGGCAATCGGTTCACCAACTCAATCAATACGATATTCAGGTTTTTAGATTAATTTTATTTCATGTGACGGTGGAGTCTCCTAATTTATTCACTACCCTTTGGTCCAGGCATAGCAAATCTATTAATATTTATTAATTACCCTTTGATCCAAGTGTAATTTAAATAAATATTAATGCATTAGGTTTTGTGAAACCCTCTAATTAAAATACGCTGCGTCCAAAGCGCACTAAAATTTCCGCATGCATATGAATTCTAATTTGATTCATAATACAAGGTATATAATCAAGAAGCATTAACATAGATGTACTTGGTCCGTAACATCTATGTTCATCAGATCAATTAGAAGATGGCCAGTAATCTAAAAGCATTAAGATCAGATTTATATACTCCTCATGAATAAAATTTAAAAATAAATTATACTGAATATTGCATCAAAAGAGTGGCTACACCTTAGCCTTAGTAAAATAAAATTTAGTTCATGATAACAAATTTAAAAACAGTAAATAAAATAAAAAGCATGAAGAAATTAGACTGTTTGATTGCTGAAATTGATTATCTGTTGCTCTTGATGCGGAGAACTTGGTGAAGAAGAAGAGGCTCCTTGATATCTCCTCTCTCTTTCTTCCTCTCTCTCTTTCTTTCTTTTCCTTCTTCCCGTCTCTCTCTGTTTTCTCTCTGATTCTCCTTTCTTCCCTGTTTTTCTTTCTCTCACTGATTTTCTCTGTTTTTCCCTTTTTCTTTTTTTTTTTTTTTTCTCACGGCAACAGGGCTTTTTATAGATGAAGTCTCCAAAATCCATCCAAAACTCGATTTTAGACTCCTAAAACAATTCAAACTATGATCTGAATAATTCTGGCCGTGCGATGTTGATCAAACGGTCCAAAAACCTACTCAAAAACCCGTTAAAATAACCCAGATCAAGTCGGATTTAATATCAGCCGTTGGATCATCCAATGGATTGAATCTGGGCCGTCCGATCTCGTTGAAATCAGCCTTCAGACCTTTAGTTTCAGTCGGGATGAATCTCGGCCGTTGGATCTCGACCGGGAGCTGCGGATGCCGTCCATCAGCGCCTTCTTCTCGTCCGTCCGATCAAGATTCAGTGAAAACCGCCCGTTGGATCAGCCAGAATTCCCAAATTGCCCTCCGTGGACCGTGCGCGAGCCCGGTGTTGCGTGGACCGCCGCGTTCTTCAACCAATCAGAGCGCGCCTCCGTCTGTGAAATTCCTGAAATACCCTTCGGTTGGTCCACCGTACGCCGCGAAAAATGCTGACGTCATCCTGACGTCAGCGTTGCGTCAGCGGTTTTTTTTTTTTTTTTTTTTTTTTTTTGAAATTCGATTCTGGGCTCGTTTGAAGTCCGTTTTGCCTGAAATTTATTTCATCTGAATCAGAAAAATGAGATCTTCACATTGGTAGCCTTCTTTCCTGCATAAGATTAATAAAAGTATCAATTTTTAATAAAATATTTTAATTTATTTTATAATTTAATACTTTTATTAGTATATTTTTACTACTTATCAAAGTAATAATTGACTCCGATGATGAATCCTTGTAAGATGATGACTTTCTTGCTGGAGTGGGATGGAGGGATTAAGCTCAGCTATTGCTAACTCGATCTCTTTGTAGCAGGGCTCGGACGATCCTGATCCCCCCAGGAAAACCCTAATCTTAGAGATTAACAAAAATTTCTTCCAATTATAAATGAAAGAATGAGCGCCCTTAAGCAATCCCTTCTTGTCAAACTGAGAAGATACATACCACCAGTTCTTGGCGGTTGGATGGCATTTGAAGGTGAAGAAATTATGAAATAAGAAAATGGTACGTTGGATACCTACCGTGATGCATAAAGATAGAAATCCTATGATGAACCTAAAGAAGTTCGATACCATGGCAGTAGGAGAAATATTAAGAAATCTGAATAAGCTAACTACGAAGGAAGGCAAGGGTAATCTAAGCCCAGCCCAAAGAGTTTCAACATACAGGCAGGTTCGACCGAGAGGAGGAGAGCAAACTCGATCATTGGGTCTAGAAAGTTCGAGCTCGTATTCAAAAGAAATCCCGAACTAAATCCTAGCTAGGAAAGATCGTTGGGCCAAAGTCTACAGAAAATTATTATGGGCACAAAAGGATGGGCTGATTCTAAGGGTTCAGCCTCCTCAGGAGATGGGTTCACCAAAGCTAGAGGAGTCGGGCTCCTAGAACAAGTTGACCAGGATTCTTCGATGGATATTTGGATCAAAAAGGCATCCAAAAATCAAAGAAAATAATGTGCCAAAAAAAAAATCTCCTGTAAAAGAATCAGAGGAACAACATGCAAAGAGTGCAGAAATAATCCAAAAAAATGTCGAAGGGCTAACCTAAACTGACTAAGATGAGCAAGAAGATGGCGAACGTGATGAAAATCGAATAGAGAAATGCTTGATACCACAAAGACCGGAAGAAGAAGCTCGAGTTCTCGTGCAAGAAGAAGAGGGAGACCAAAGAAAGAAGATGAAGATTTCGGAAGAAGTAAAGATCCGAAGGAGGAGGATGGGTTTAAATAACCCCTAGAGTTTCAAGACGGTTATGATTGCAGATTTCTTCCAGTTGATCTTTGATCAATGCATGTCCCACTCAGCACGACGGAAAGCTGCCAATGGGCAAATCCTTAATAGTGCCATACTTCGAGCAGACTTCTGATGGAGGATTCGAAAAACGTCTCTTCAGGTCACCTCACATTTATGAAGCTTCGACGCCAGCCCGGTAAAAACCAAAACTTCCCATCCAATAGGTGCAGGAAACCCGAAGGAAACTTCAGCAGCCTCCATTTTATTTTCATCCTTCAAACTTCGAACTCGGAAGTAGGGGGACTAGTGTTAGGGATAAATCCATGCCTGTCGAAGTTTGGCTAGGAATCTGACTCCTGATCAATTCCATCCAATTGCAACTATAACGACTAAACCTCCACCCATAGAAGTATTCAAACTCTAACTCATTCTAAGATGGTCGACTTTCAACACTATAGTCAAATGATCCAATTGGCTGGGAAGGCCAATTCCAGATTCAACGGGGTGTTATAGATTCTTTCTTCAGATGAACTTGAACAGTTAAAGCTTCTATCACAAGGTTGTCAGCTAGGTATTTGGCTCCTATGCATCCAGTTCGATCAAACTCCTTCCAGCAACCTGCGTGGCTCCGTTCGGACAAGCTTTCTTTAGTCCCCCCTAGCAGAACCTTAGTTGAACTCCATCCAGATTTCTACTTCAATAGAACCTTCTCACCAGATGAACTTCTCTCAGATCTCTCCTTCAGCGGGACTTCTCCAGCAATCAAACTTCTTCCAAACTGTCCCCTAGATGAACTTTAGTACTTTATCATTGTTCGCCAGTGAGTAACCCTAAGAATGGCTAAACTTCAAAGGAACAGTAGAGACGTCAGAGTGTTTTGGTGGCACTCGCTCATTGCGACCACCAATAAATACTTGGTCCAGTCGGACTTCTCTTCTGGCCAAACTCCTTCCAGACTCCTTTCAGCCATCCGAAAGGACCACAGTATACACCTACAACATAGCGAATAAAAGTCAATGCATGATCAATCTTGAGAACCTCCAAACTCCTCCGAAATAATAACTTCGAAAAGCCCTTCATCACCTACAGCTATCCCATCCGAACTTTAGCTGTTAGATCCCCAATAGACTAGCACATCATGATAATGGACACCACTTTCTATAACAAACTTCACATTGTCCTAAGTGGCCCACTACCATATGGTTACAGCTATCGCTCTCAGTTTGTTATAGGCTCCACTTAAAAAAGGGACTCTCTAGATATATTTCTCTTAAGAGCCCTCTTTTTTTTCCATAATTCTACTATTTTCTTTTCTGAGTACTCCATTTTTGTTGGTCAGAAGAGCTAACTTGACCGTCGGAGCCACCACCCCCGACTCTGGTTAGGACTTATCTTGCAGATCCTTGGCAGTGATCTTATCTTCTCCGACTCCAGCGAACTCCGATGTCTAGCAAAACTCCGCACCAACAGATAATATATGGGGACACATGGTGGATGAAGGCATCTATTTTGATGATACATGATAGATGAAGATAAATGTTTTCATTTTAACATGGCATAAGAAAGGAAATGGCTCAAAAAAAATCCAATTAGAACCTAAGAAACCCTCTAATCTCTCTTAAGTGCTTTTCTTTCTTGCGGATCTCTGAAAAAGATAATGAAATGAAAAGAAAAAGAAGCAAAAAAAAAATCATCTATATTCCTCTATTTTCATAGATTTTTTTTTATATTTTCCCCCATTGTTCCTCTATTTTTTCTATCCTCAGGAGTCCCAACTGGGTGGGAGGCTTGGAGTGGCCTAAAATGAGTATCAAGATCCAACTAATGAGAGCATATAAAAATGAGTACTGAGATATTTGACATAATTTAAAAAGCTAGTGATAATAGCCAACAACCTTTGATCAATAGAATCTTAGTTCTTTTCCATCCTATGTGTAAAGTATGGATGAATGAAAGTACAAGAAAGTTAGGAAGTTTTATTTTATCCATTTTTAAATTAGTATGATTCTATTACTTCTATAATGTTAGATGAATAAATATACTAATTCTAATTCGGGTCTCGTATTGGATTCGGGTTAGGTCGGTTCAGATCAAGGTTAGGTCAAAATTTAGTAAATCGATCCAAAAAATGAAATAGATCCAACTTTAGAGCCTGACTTGAATATGCGAGTTCTTTAAAATGATTTGAATCAGATCTACATGGATCGGATCAGGTCAGATCATGCATCAAACTGCCCCATTTGCTGTCTTATAGATAATAGCTAGGGACACGTGATAGATGGAGAAATCTGCTTTGATGATACATGGCAGATGGAGATAGAAGCTTTGATTTTAATACGACACAAGAAAGGAAATGGCTCAAAAAAAATCCAATCAAAACCTAAGAAACCCCTCTAATCTCTCCCAAGTGCTCTCCTTTCCCGCAAATCTCTTAAAAAGATAATGAAATGAAAAGAAAAGGAAGCAAAAAGAAATATATCTATATTCTTCTATTTTCATTGATTTTTTTCATATTTTCCTTTGCTGTTCCTCTTTCTATCCTCAGGAGTCCCAATTGGATGGGAGGCTTGGAGCGACCTAAAATGAGTACCAAGACTCAACTAATAAAAGCATGTAAAAATGAGTACCAAGATGTTTGTAATATATTTTCTCCCATTATTCCTCTTTTTTTTTTCCATCCTCAGGAGTCCCAATGAGGTGGGATGCTTGGAGCGGCCTAAAATGAGTACCAAGACCAACTAATGAGAGCATGTAAAAATGAATACCAAGATATTTGAAATAATTTGAAAAGCTAGTAATGACAGCAAAACAACCTTTGATCAATAAAATCTTAATTTTTTTTTCGACCTATGTGTAAAATATGGATGAATGAAGGTAGAAGGAAGTCAAGGAGTTTATTTTATCCATTATTAAATTAGTATGCTTTTATCACTTCTATGGTGTTAGATGAATAAATATATTAATTATAACTCATGTCTCATATTGAGTTTAGGTCGGGTCATTTATATCAAGATCCAAATTAACTCAAAAGTCTTCATTAATTGGGTCCAATAAAAATTTAGTGAATTCATATCCGATCCTAAAAATGAAATGGATCCAATTATAAAGTATTAAAAAATGTATCACAAAGCCAATCGTTAGTCTATTGATGGTTGAGCTATATTATAATTATAATTAATTTATTAATTAATAAAATATTTTTTGATAATTTCATCATAAAGTATTCATCTTCTAACGAACTTCATTATTGTGATGAAGTTTTTAGGACTATTTAGCTTTAATAAAAAGAGAATTTATCAATTAGTCCTTAAAATAGTTCATGACCAAATGTTAGGCTGTTAATTAGGATGACAGCATCTATCGAGCATAGATCGCTGTATGCCATATGGGTTGGTTGTTCTCTTAACCAAAAAGTATGGAGATACTGGTATGGCATACAGATGAGATATATGGATATATCATCATTGAATGTGATCAACTCCAGAGCATTCTGCTGTCGAAAATATCTCTGATGGGATATAGGTATAAGTGTCTCTTAGACCTGAGATCACCTCAGTGACTTGCAAGCAACTCACTGTGCTTTGGTAATAGATAAACTGAATTTCTAATTTAATAACAGAAAGCTTCTAAGCACAGTCAAGTACTTGTAAAGTCGGTGTATGACCAAGATAAGATTGACCATTTCGAGAGTTGGAGAAGAATGTATCACTGTATTTCAATATAGCAAAATCTTGGCCAGGATAATCCATCAGATAGATTGGATATTTTGAAATACAATGTGGACAACCTGATCAGAGTTGATAGTTGAACTCTAAGGTATCCTACGAGTATTTTGGTCAAGAAGATAAATTATATGAAAACTATATCTACATGGATTCTAAGGATGTTGTTCTATACATTCGACCTATCCAACCATCGGGTACCATTCTAGATGGTTACTTCGATTGGTACATAACCTATACTACCAGCTTAGGTTCGAACTTATGAGGTTACACATATTAGAGCTTATGATCTGATCGAATGGTTAACCAATGATTAAGAATTATTTTAGGATTAAATGATCAATGATTAAGAATCATTCTAGGGTTAAACGATCAATACGATTGATGTTTAACCTAGTGCAAGTATTGCAGGAGGATCGATTAGCAATTAGATTACTAATTGACTTAATTTAATTAAGCTAAAGGATTGAGATTAAGTCTAATTGAATATAATTTAATTAGATTTGGTTTAGATTTGATTGGATCAAGTCCAATTGGCTTATTAGATAAGCCAAGTGCAAGAAAAAACTAGTCCTAGTTCAACTAGAACTTAGGTCAACCTAATTTTTTAATTTGATTAAAAAATTAAATTAAAATTAAATTTAATTTAATTTAATCCTTAATTGGATTAGGTTCTAATTTAATTTAGTTGAATTGAATTTGGTTTAATTTGGTTTAAGAAATAATTTTGACCAAGTCATAGATGAAATCCTAATAGGACTAGGATTCCACCTTGCGTCACCTTAACCCCCCAGGCCCCACGCACTCTTTCTCTTCTATTTTGTGTGATAAAACACTCTCTCCTAGGCTTTCTCATGCATGCCCTCCTCTCCTCTCTTTCTCATATGAAAATTAGGTAATGGACCTAGTCAAACATGGAATTGATTTTGATTTCAAAATCTATGAGATAGAGTTTTAGGAAACAAAACCATCCTTTCCTTTATGCTGCCCAATCCCTGATTTTTCTCCTATTTTATTTGGTGGGAAAGAAGGATTTTGTGCACCTCTAGCTGCTGGTCCACACCAAAAATATTGGAGAGGGTGCCCAACTCTTGGGCACCCCTTGGCTTGCCTAAATTGGACATTCCTTATCTAGATATTTGACCTAGATAAGGACTCCTCTATTCCTTTATATTTAGGATAAATTTTCATATATGTTCTAGACCATTGAGAGAGCTTTTGGATGTGTGAAAACCAAGGAGAAAGAGTTCTTGGGCATTGGGATTTTATAGACACAAAACTAGATGTCTATGTGAGAGCATAAAGAAGAAGAAGAGGGTCTTCTTCTAGGGTTGCTATGTTCATCTCTTTCCTTCCTCCTTCTTTTAGATTTTTTAGAGTGTCTCACATCTGTAATCTTTTCTCCTCCTTATTTTTGGAAGAGTTTAAATCTAGAAAAAGAAAGCATCAGATCGACCATCAAAGAAGGATCAGCACAGTACTAGCATACTGTGTTGATTTCCTACATCATGACTTCTGATCATAATTCATGGACTCGTGTGGACAACTCCTAGAGGCCAGACATGTGTGTGGCTTGCAATACCATTCTCAAGCCTAGATCAATAAGTTAGAACATCTAACTTGCATAGGTAATATATCTAATCTATTTTCTTTACACCTGCATTAGATGTAGTGTATATGCATGTTGATGTGATCAACATGTTTTAGTTTCTTTCTTATATTTAATTTTTAATTTAATGTCATGCCATAATTATATAATAGAATATTATATTTAGGATATTCTTTGATAATTAAAATTAATTTAATTAATTTTAGTCTTTCGCTGCCTAATCTTGAAAAATTTTCAAGATCTAGCCCTGAAATCCTAGATCTGGTTCTTTCAATTGGTATTAGAGCCTAGGTTGATTATTACATAATTATGTGTACATATTTAAATTTTTTTTAGATTAGATCTAATTTATAATCTTATTATTAAATTTAAAATTAAAAAACCTGATCACATGAACTGCTATAAGGTTGTCCTATTGTAAGGTTTACCCCTTACAATGGAGATATTGTCCTAGTTTGTGTTGATCTGCTTCTTATCATAAATTTATTAGATATGAACTAATTTTATTTATAATTTATTAAATTTAAAATAATTTTAGATCTAAAAATAAAAATTTTACATTGCACGGACTGCTATAAGATTGTTGTGCTGTAAGGTTTATCCCTTACAATGGAGAGGTTGTCCTAGTACATGCTAATCTAAAATATTGATCATAAAATTTTAGATTAGATCTAAAAAATTTTATGATCTGATTAAAAATATTTTAATCTAATTTTAATCATCATAAAAGTATTAGACTTGATCTAAGATAATTTATGATTGATTATAGTTGAAACTGTTTCAATTATATGAACCTGTTTAGATTAGATCTAAAGTAGTTTCATGCTTATCTTACTTGCATATTGATTATGAATCAAACATAAAACTTGGTTAATAGAATCATATTGTAAAAATATTTTATAAATATAAAAATTATTTTTGAAAAGTCGAACCCCAACCCTCAGATCAAAACTGAATTAAGAATTAAGAAATTATTTGATTAGGATCTAGGATTGCGAATTGAAGATCCTAAGACACAAATCATAACACATTGGGTTAAATGGATTAGTGGAGATTAGATTCATTAATTGGGTTAGATCTATGGTTAGATTCAAGAATGAACTTAATTAGAGAATTGACTAAATCTAATCAATTATTATCTTAGATTAGGTCAAGAATTCTCTAGATCAATTACAATAGTTGTAGTTGATCAAGTCCATGTCTTTAACAAGATCCAAGATAGACTTGATTCTTAGCTACGCAGTCTAGCACGAATTGTTAGGTTGATGTAATCAAGACTAATTAAATCAATTGGTATCTACGGTAAACTAGACCAGTGGTCTTTAATTGGCAATCCACTTACCTAATCATTTTTTATGGTATCTTTGGTAGACCCTCCCACTAATCGAACTTACCTGATCTCTTGGTGAAATTATATTTTGATCGGATCATTTGACTATTCAAACTGACCCATGTTAGCTAGGTAAATCAGTATGACTGATTTAGATGCTCCTAGATCAGCCTATTAATGGTCTCCCTTAAGCTGACTTGGTGAAGCCAGTAGGAGGTTCATAACAAGCTGGTTCATCTAACCTTTCCTCATTTTCAAATTAAATTCTCTAAAATTATTAGGTTTCTAAAATAAAATAATTATTATGATAACTAGATCATAGCCTTCCATTAAGTGGGTGATAATGGATCCATTAGTCGGATAATCATTGAAGGCCCAAAGTTCTGGTGTTTATCAATTAATGGAATTATCATTTATTATATGATTTCTTGGCTGCATCTTTCTAAATGATGGTTAGGTTAACCAACCAAAGTTGGGCCTAATCATTTATTGGTTTGATGGGCCAAGTATGGTCATGTTAATGGTTAAACCTAACTGGACCTTTTCAGTGGAGGCCAAAGCCTATTGATTAGAAACTGGGATAAAATTTTAATTACTAAAAATTATTTGGAGAAATAATTAGTTATGAATCTATCCTTAGATGTATATAGATTGACCAACCAAAGTTGGGTTCATGTGTAGTCTACTTAGATTCTAGTACCCACTAAAGAATTAGGATAATTTCTTGAATTGGAGGTAGAGGCTACCAATTCGAATAAAATAGTAGAATAATCTTTTAATTAAAAATCTAAATCTTTAGATTTAATAAATCAATTACTAATTAGGTTATAATTTTTTTTTGTACAGATATAGCCACTTTTTTATCACTTCGATCATTGTTGGATAATGATAAATTGATGGGACCCAACATCAGTAGTAGGTACCGAAAGTTGAAGATAGTCCTAAAGCATGAACAGATCCTATATGTGTTAATAGATCGTGCACCTGAGGAGTCAGTTGTCAATGCACGTGAAATAGTTAGAGACACTTATCAGAAGTGACTCAGTGATCGAACTACGATGTGCTGCATTATACTAGCTGCCATGAGTGATGAGTTCAGTCGTAGATTTGAGATGGCTCAGTCAAAAGATATGCTTTAGGTATTGGAGGATTTTTTTGGCACACCTGATGATGTTGAAAGGCACAAGACTAGTTATGCCATCTTCAATGCCAAGATGCAGAATGGTACCTCTATCACTGATCATGTATTATATATAATCGAGCTAATAGAGCGATTGAGCAAGCTCGGCTTTTTCTTGCATAAATAGCTTAGGAAGGATACAATACTGAACTCATTGCCTAAGTCTTTTCTCTCATTCCTCACTCATTTCAAAATGATAAAGTCTGAAGTAGACTACATGGGTTACTGGGGTTGCTTTAGAACTTTGAAAAGGATCACCAACTCCACAAACAGTCGATGAACTTAGTGGAAGGCTCGTCTTCTGGTTCTCGACCCTTTAGGAAAGAAAAGAAAAATAAGAAGAAGAATGCTAAGAAGGTGCAAGTTCAGGCAGGGACATCTGTGCAGTGCGAGACTAGAAAGATCAAGTCCGATAAAAGTCAAGCTGAATGCTTCTTTTAAAAGAAGCAGGAACACTGAAAGAGGAACTATCCTCAGTACATTACCTCTCTAGATCGGAACAAGTAGAGAAAGAAGCAAGTTATTGCTGGGCAAGGTATTTATATGATAACTCCTTGCAATTTCTCTATTTATGATATTACTGACTGGGTATTGGATATCGATAGTCCTTATTATATTTGTAATTCATTGCAAGGATTGTAGATCAGTAGAAGATTCGAGCAAGATGAGAGGTTCCTGAATGTTGGAGATGGAAGACCAGTTTCAATTCTAGCTTTAAAAATCCTGAAACTTGTATTTGAGTTCGATACCATTGTTCTTAGTGATTGTTGTTTCTATCCCTATTTCTTTTTAAATATTATTTTTGTAGGCCTTCTAGCTAAAAATGATTATAAAATTTTAATAAAAAAATAAGTTTATAATATCATTATGAATGGTGTTACTATTTTCTGTGGATATTTGAACAATGATGTGCATATGCTGTCACAACCTATTAACGTAGTCTATTCAACTAGCAAGCATCTTAGATTAGATAGTATGTCAGATATCTATTTATGATACTATAGGCTAGGTTATATAAACAAGAACAAGATAAATAGGTTGACTCAAGAGAAAATCCTCAAAGTCAGTGATTGTGAATCACTTCCAACCTGTGAGTCATGTCTTCTTAGTAAAATGACCAAGTCATCTTTTAGTGAAAAAAGTGAGAGAGCCACTGAGCTCTTAGTTCTAATACATATTGATGTATGTGGATCAATGAACATAAGTGCTAGAGGTGGATATTTCTACTTCATCACTTTCATAGATGATCTGTCCAGATATGGATATGTCTATCTAATGAAATACAAGTCGGATTCATTTGAAATATTCAAACGATTCCAAAGTAAAGTAGAAAAATAAACTAAGAAAAGTATTAAAACTCTTTGGTCTGACCAAGAAGGGAAATACCTTTTCAGTGAGTTTCTTATATATCTAGGAGAGAATGGGATTCTCTCCCAGTGGACTCCTCTAGAAACACCACAATATAATGGTGCATCTGAAAGGAGGAATCGGACGCTGTTAGACATGGTCTGATCCATAATGATTTTTGTCAGCTTGTCAATATTCTTCTAGAGATATGCACTAGAATTGGCTTGCTATCTGTTAAATAGGGTTTCAAATGAGTCTGTAATTAAGACTCCATATAAGATATGGACATGGCGTAAGCCAGTAGTTTCACATCTTAGGATTTGGGGGTCTTTGGCTTATGTCAAAAGATTAGTTACAGATAAACTTGGACCAAGGTCAGACAAGTGCACATTCATAGAGTACCCAAAAGAGATCAAAGAATACTATTACTACCATGCTGACGAACAAAAGGTATTCGTCAGCCTTAAGGCAACCTTTTTGAAAAAAAAATTTCTTATTGAAGGAACTGTAGCCTCTAAGGTTGAACTTAATGAAGTTCAACAGGTAGAAAAATCGATGCCTATAGCTGAACCTAAGTCGAATTTGATTAGATCAAATCTAGAGCCTAGTGTACCTACACCATTAAGGCGATCCAGTTGAGTATCATGTCATCTAGATAGATACTATGATTTCTTAGTTCGGGATGGTGATCCCATTGAACTCGATGAAAATGATGAGAATCTGATCACTTATATGGATGCTATGTAGAAACCCGATTTTGAGAAATGGCTTAAGGCCATGAAATTCGAAATAGAGTCCATGAAATCTGAAATGGAGTCCATGAAGGTCAATGATGTGTAGACATTGATTGATCCACCTGAAGGGGTTAAATTCATTGGATGTAAATAGATCTTCAAAAGAAAAAGGAGCACAGACAGAAAGATGGAGATCTATAAAGCCAGTCTGGTTGCCAAGGGGTATCATCAACGTTATGGTATTGACTATGACGAGACGTTCTTCCTTGTGGTACTGCTCAAAATCCATTCGGATAATGCTTGTGATAGCTTCCCATCTGGATGATAAGATTTGGCAGATGGATATGAAGATAGCTTTCCTAAATAGAGAGCTAATTGAAGAGGTATATATGATACAACCTGAGGGATTCATATCCATGGATGAGTTCAAGGTATGCAAGCTTCAGAGATTCATTTATGGATTGAAGCAGGCATCTCAGAGTTGGAACATGCATTTTGATAAGGTGATCAAAATGTATGGCTTCATTAAGAACGGAGAAGAGCCCTGTATTTACAAGTGGATAAATATTCCAGTAGTAATTTTTCTTATATTGTACGTGGATGACATTTCTTAATTGGGAATGACATCCCCGCACTATAGAAAATAAAAGTCTGGTTGTCATCATTGTTCTTCATGAAGGACTTGGGTGAAGCATTCTACATCTTAAGGATGAAGATCTATAGGGATAGATCTAAAAGGATGCTTGGGTTATCCCAGCCCATGTATATAGATACTGGCTGAAGAGGTTTAGCATGAAAAATTTTAAAAAGGGCTATCTCTTGATAAGCCATGAAATTTCTCTCTTTAAGAAGGATTGTCCGACAACTCCTAAAGAGAGAGAGCGTATAAGTAGAGTCTTATATGCTTCGATAATGAGATCTATCATGTATGCCATGATCTATATGAGATCAGACGTGGCATACTCACTAGAAATAGTAAGTAGATACCGATCTGACTCTGGAGAAAATCACTGTAAAGTGGTTAAAGCCATCTTTAAGTATTTAAAAAATACTAAGGACCAATGGTTGGTTTATGGCGAGTCAGATCTGAAACTTGTGGGATTTATAGACTCTAGCTTTCAATCTGACCATGATGACGGTAAAAGTATGTTGGAATATATCTTTACTCTGAATAGTGGTGTCATCTATTGGAAGAGTTTCAAGTAGTATACTATGATAGACTCTGTTTGCAAAGCAGAGTACATCGCAGTATCAGATGCCGTGCAAGAAGCTGTGTGGCTGAGAAAGTTTATCATCGAGCTCGAAATAGCACCCTTCCTAGATGGTTCGGTCCTGCTCTGCTGTGACAGCACTAGTGCCATAGCTCAAGCGAAGGAACCAAAGGCACACCAACGGACGAAGCACATCCTACGTCGCTTTCACCTGATCCAAGATATCATGGATCGAGGTGATGTTGACCTTCAGAAGATCGATAGAAAAAAAAAATCTGATCGATCCCTTCACTAAAGTCCTGACAATAAAGGAGTTTGACAACCACAAGTCGAAGATGGGTATTAGATACTATGCCAAGTGGCTTTAGGATAAGTGGGAGTTATTGGAAAATGTATTCCAAAATCAATCATCAATCTATTAACAGTTGAGCTATATTATAATTATAATTAATTTATTAATTAATAAAATATTTTTTTTGATATTTTTATCATAAAGTATTCATTTTCTAATGAATTTCATTGTTGTGATGAAGTTCTTAAGACTATTTAGCTTCGATAAAAAGAGAATTTATCGATTAGTCCTTAAAATAGTTCATGACCAAATGATAGGCTGTTAATTAGGACGACAACATTTATTGAGCATAGATCATTGTATGCCATATAGGTTGGTTGTCCTCTTAACCAAAGAGTGTAGAGATACTGGTATGACATATAGGTGAGATGTATGGATACATCATCATTGAACGTGACCAACTTCAGAGCATTCTACTATTGAGAATGTCTCTGATGGGATATAGGTATAAGTATCCCTTAGACCTAAGATCACCTCAGTGACTTACAAGCAAATCAACGTGCTTTGGTACCAAACTAACTGAATTTCTAATTTAGTAGTGGAAGGCTTCTAGGCACAGTCAAGTATTTGTAAAGTTGGTGTGTGATCAAAATGGGATTAACCACTCCAAGAGTTGGAGAAAAATGTATCACTATATTTTAATATAGCAAAACTTTGGCCAGAATAATCTATCAGATGGATTTCATATTTTGAAATATAATATGGACAACCTAATCAGAGTTGATAGTTAAACTCTGAGGTGTCCTATTAGCATTTTGGTCAAGAGGATGAATTATATAAAAACTATATCCACATTGATTCTAAGGATGTTGTTCTACACATTCGACCTATCCAACCATCGAGTAGCATTACTAGATAGTTACTTCGATTGGTATAGGAATTTATTTCTATACTACTAGCTTAGGTTCGAACCTATGAGGTCATATATATTAGAGTTCATGATCTGATCGGATGGTTGATCAATGATTAAGAATCGTTCTAGGGTTAAATGATTAATACGATTGATGTTTAATCTAGTGCAAGTATTGTAGGAGGATTGATTAGCAATTAAATTACTAATTGATTTAATTTGATTAAGCTAGAGGGTTGAGATTAAGTCTAATTGAATATGATTTAATTAGATTTGATTTGGATTTGATTGGATCAAGTCCAATTGGCTTATTGGATAAGCCAAGTGTAAAAAAAAACTAATCTAGTTCAACGAACTTAGGTCAACCCAATTTTTTAATTTGATTAAAAAATAAATTAAAATTAAATTAAATTAAATTAAATTTTTAATTGGGTTAGAGCCTAATTTAATTTGATTGAATTGATTTTGGTTTAATTTGGTTTAAGAAACAATTTTGACTAAGTCATAGATGGAATCCTAGTAAGACTAGGATTCCACCTTGCGCCACCTTGGCCCCCCATGCCCCATGCCTCTTTCTCTTCTATTTTGTGCAACAAAAACCTCTCTCCTAGGCCTTCAAACACACACCCTCCTCTCCTCTCTTTCTCATATGAAAATTAGGTAATGGACCTAGTCAAACAGGGAATTGGTTTCGATTTCAAAATCTATGAGATAGAGTTTTAGGAAATAAAACCATCCTTTCCTTTGTGCCACCCAATCCCTGATTTTTCTCCTATTTTCTTTAGTGGGTAAAAAGGATTTTGTGCTCCTCTAGCTACTGGTCCATGCCAAAAATATTGGAGAGGGCACCCAGCTTGTCCAAATTGGGCATTCCTTGTCTAGGTATTTGACCTAGACAAAGACTCCTCTATTCCTTTATATTTAGGATCAATTTTTATATATGTTCTAGGCCATTGAGAAGACTTTTGGGTGTGTGAAAACTAGGGAGAAGGAGTTCTTGGGCATTGGGATTTTATAGACACAAAACTAGGTGTCTAGGTGAGAGAAAAGAGAAGAAGAAAAAGATCTTCTTTTAGGATTTCTGTGTTCATCTCTTTCCTTCCTCCTTTCAAATTTTTTAGAGTGTCTCACATCTAAAATCTTCTCTCCTCCTTATTTTTAGAAGAGTCTAAATCCAGAAGAAGAAAGCACCAGATTAACCATTAAAGAAGGATCAGTACAATACTAGCATACTATGCTAATTTCCTGCATCAGGACTTCTGATCATGATTCATGGGCTCATGTGGATGACTCCTAGAGGTCAAACATGTGTACGGCTTGCAACATTATCCTCAAACCTAGATCAGTAAGTTAGAACATCTAACTTGCATAGGTAATAGATCTAATCTATTTTCTTTATACCTGTATTGGATGTAGTATATATGCATGTTGATGTGATCAACATGTTTTAGTTTCTTCCTTATGTTTAATTTTTGATTTAATGTCATGCCATTATCATATAATAGAATATTATATCTAGGATATTTTTTGATATTTAAAATTAATTTTGATTAATTTTAGTCTTCTGCTATCTGATCTTGAAAAAATTTTAAGATCTAGTCTTGAAATCCTAGATCTGGTTCCTTCATAGAGCCTATCCTAGATCCATGGGTCCTTTAAAATGGTTTGGATTGGATCTACATGAATTAGATCGGATCAAGTCATGGGTCAACCCAACCCATTTGCAACCTTACAATAGCTAGGAACACATGGCAGATAGAGGCATCTACTTTGACGGTACATGATAGATGGAGACAGAAGCTTTCATTTTAATATATATGCTAGCATATAACCTACATGATGCATAGGATATTTTTTTCTTATTTAAAAAATATATCATCTACAAACTTTTTAATTAATTATATATTTTATTTTAAAAATAATATATATTTTATTAATATTTAATAATATATAATTTTATTTATATATTATTAATATTTATTAATCTTCTAAAAATATTTTTAATAAAAATCTATTATTATTACTAAAATATGTAATATATAATTTTATCATTTTTATTAAAATTTTAATAAAAAATTTATTAATAAAATTTTATCACTGGATGGTAGAAATTTATAAAGAACCTACTAAAAGAGATAGTAAGTAGCTACCAAGATTCTTATCCAAAGTTTTGGTGAACTGGTTCAAGGCCAGTGGGACCTTCAAGCACTACTTGAGAATCCTCCTCTGCTTCTGAATTTTAATCACCTTCGAGTACTTGACAAACCAGTGGAGGTCCTTTTTCAGAGGCAAAGTCCCTCCAATCCCAAACTGCTTCGACCGCTTCTCAAATAGAAGGTTCACAACCATCTCCTGAGATCTAAAACTAATGCAAAAATAATTATACATAAAAAGAAAAAACTTAGTATAACATGAAGAAGAGAATAAATTGAAGAATCTAGCAATAAAAAGTCAAAACCAAAAATAATTTACAGGTTCCTTCTTCACCAGCATTGCAGCCTTCCCACCCCTTTTGGGAGCCTATAGAAATTAATCTATAGATTAGTAGATCTATAGCTAAATAATAAAAGCTTCTAAGTAAAGAATATAAAGAAAGTATAGTTACTGATGATTCAATTAATCACTTAGAGGGGTGGGCATTCGAGGGTCGATACCTAGAGAACCTAGACTCCTATCATGTGCATGCAAGGGTTAGTAACTGGAGAATCCATCGTCCGTGGGCATTTGAGGGTTTGTACCTATAGGACTTAGACTCCTCTTGGTCAATGGCTCTAGGATTTCATAGAACAGAAGCCTAACAAAATTCTCAATCATAGAACCCCTTAGGAGCAGGCACAAAAGATATTCTTCTTCTCGACCTTGGTCAAAGTCGATTAGAAGAACTTTGTGCAGAAGGACCTTGCAAGCTTGGCACCAGCAACGATGATGGTGGGAACGGTTGCTCGGAGGCAGAGGAGTAGGCGATGGCGGTGGAGAGGGTGATAGAGAAGGCGACTCCATGGTGCCTCGATCTCAATGCAAAGCTGGAGCTGGAAGGTCCTCTATAGGGAAATGTTGTCTGGTGCCGGCAACAATGATAGTCGGAAGGGTGGCTCGAAAGCGGAGGAGACGATGGCAGTGGAGGGGTGGACGGAGAAGGCAACTCTATGGTGCCTCGATCTCAATGTAGAGCCAAAGTTGGAAGGTCTTCCATGGGGGAATATTGCTTGATGCCAATAACAATGACGATGGAAAGGGTTACACAGAGGTGGAGGAGGAGGCAGCAACGGTGGAGAGGGTGATGAAGAATATGACTCCATGGTGCCTCGATCTCATGGTGGAGCCAGAGCTGGAAGGTCCTTCATGAGAAATATCACTATAATTAGGATGAAGATAAGCGAAGTAATACTAATGAGTTACTTTATCTGCAATGGTTAAGCTCTTTTAGTGAAGGGGACATTAATCATACCTTTTGATTTGGTTTACATGAAAGGGGAAAGTAAGGAAGGGTGGTTCCTTACATTTCCCATTTCCACTAGAGAAATGAATAAACAACAGCCACCTAGATGACTCAATAGTTCTAGGCAAAAAAAAAAAAGGAAGAAGAAGAAGAAGCTATGAAGAAAACAAGGAAGAGAGAAATAGGGGGGATATATAACCTTAAGGAGATGTGGTAGGTGTTGGAGGGGGCAGCGCGGGAGAGGATGGGAAGGAGGGAGCTCTTGAAGTGGAAGGCGAGCTCAAGGTAGAAGTCTGGGACGTGGCGAAGGGCGGCAAGGAGTGGGGGGAGGCAGCGATAGAACTTAGACCAAGCAGAGAGGTGGTGGTGGCAAAGGAGGAGGGCAAGGTAGCAATGATGAAGGAAGAGGGCCTCCTAGGGGGGTCCACTCGAAGGCATTCTGGAGGGAGGGTTCAGCACCGGAATCGGCAAGGGCAAAGGTGCCAGCGAGATCACTTTATCACCATTAACAGCGTCGAGTACTCCCTCCATGCCTTACCCCTTAGCAAACTCCCTCCATGCTTCTCGATGCTCTCATCCTCTTTTTTTAATTTTTCTCCTCCACCCCAATGTTTTCTTCCCCCCCCCTCTTTACCATACCCAAAACCCCGAACCATCTCCTACGCCCTCCTTAAAGCCTCCTATCCCCCTCCCCCCATCATCCAATCTCTCCTCTTCCCTCCCATCATCGATGGTGTCACCACACCCCCTCCACCCCTCAAGTTGTTGCCTCCGCCAGTCTTGAGAGCACCTAGTCCATCCTAGAGGCTACCTCTATTGAAATCTTTTCTTGCTACTTGATGATCGCAAAAACAGCAACAAGGATCCGAGGAAAGCGATGACGACATTCTATCAAACCCTAGGGCATAGAGAAGAGAAAAGAATAAGAGCGAGAGAGGAAGAGAGAGAAATTTTAGGGAGAAAATGTTATATTCATTTCGTGTTAATTACAAACTTAATATAGAGTGTATATATATATAGTCAAAGTGACCCAACCTAAAAACTTTCCTAGCTAACCTAATGTGATGCACTCCTCAAGCCCATGTACATCCATGTCTTACATGCACACACCTATTGGACCAAACCCAGTCCAATCCATAGGTTAGCCCTTTAGGTCCTCACAAACCAAGGCCCTAAGTCCTTAGGATTAAACCCAACCTCAGGCCAGAATAGAAATCATAAACTATTCTATTCTCCACTCGAGCTGGCTCGATTAGAGATCAAGCTGGCTCAATTGTAGTGCCAGTTATGAAAGCCCGATTTGCAGCTCTTTGTTCCACTACTCGAGCTAGCTTTTTCAAGATTTGAGCCAACTCAATAGATGTGCCAGTCCTCTATTCTCCAGCTCGAGCTAGCACTTTCAAGAATCGAGCCGGCTCAACTAGCATGCCAACCCGATATGCTTGATACGTTGCTTCCTATCCTTCTGCTCGAGCCGGCTCTATCAGAGACCGAGCCGACTCAACTGAAGCATTAGCTGAAACTCTTTGATGATTGATTCCATTCACTCTTTGGTCTCTGTACAAATATTTTTATGGCTTAAGAGCACCACACCTAAGCTCACAACCTCCATCTTAGCTGCCATCATCCTTGTCCACGAGTTTGGCCACTTCCTCACCACCAACCTCCAAGGCATCCATGTCAGCAAGTTCGCCATCAGCTTTGGACCCGTGCTCACTCGCTTCCTTGCCAACAGCGTCGAGTACTCCCTTCATGCCTTCCACCTCACCTCAGTGGACTCCCTCCGTGCTTCCTGATGCTCTCCTCCCCATTCATCGAGCAATGCTATTCTTGGTAGATCAGCCTATCTTGGAGGAACTCAAACGATTGAGCCATGTCCTCGCACATCATGTACTTCAAGTACTTTGCATCCAAGGTGGGAGGTGGAATAATGGTGGGGGAAGGCAGAAGGTCCATGGAAAAAAGTATGTGGACATGTTGCGCTTTCTCCTTTCCCTAAAAACCAACATGTCAAATGGAGGCTCAAGCCTTCATTATATATATATATAAGATTATCCATGTTTTATTTTAAAATAATTACAATGATTTCACTCATTCCCTCCACATTTTGCATACCACTGGTCCCACACTAGTGTAGGTTAATGGATCAAAACAGTCCATCCATAACTATGGGCCATGACAGATGGGTAGATACCCAGTTGAAGCTGACCATCTATCCTGCTTGATGGATGGTAGGCTATAATTTTAGAAGATAAACCTGCAAAAAGGATGTCTCAAACTTACCGCGCTCAGCCCGACTAGGAAAGAAGAAAATACCTACCATCATCATCTCCCCCTAACTCAAAGAAAGCCGATATATGTGGGAACATCAGCATTCCATCCAAAGAAAACTCACCCCGGCCTGCTCCGATTTATAACTGCCTAGGGATTTGTTGGTGTTGGGGAAATGTTGTACAGAGTGAGAATGTGTGAAAGTCTAAGGCCCAAAGCAATTAAGTACGATAGGCCCATCATGTAAAACCCAAACCTACTAATGGTTGGTTATGGTTCTTTCCGAGCTGGATGTCAACTACCACCCAATCGATATTATACATAATAAACAAATAAAGCACACCAACCATTGCTTGGCGACCCTTGCACATAGTGGTCGATAATCCATGGTTAGTCGATCTGCTGAGCAGGACTCAATTCCAAATGGTAATATCGGACGACTGACTTCTAGTCATCGCCGATCGATTTGTGTCTCAAAGACACTTGGTTGGTACATCAAACTAAAACTCAGGTACCTTCCAAGCGATAGCTATCGCAAAATAAGGCAACATGATCACCATATCTTTAGAATCTCGAACTATAATCTCGCCACCATGCACAAACCAAGCTCTAATCAAGTGGGATCATGCCAACCAACTTACCAACTAGAGCCCTAATCTTTCATCCATAAAAGAGAAAAAGAGGACCCCCAAGAAAGGTATGCCATTATTTTGCCTCTCATGCTCTTCCATCTGTTGAACAAGAGTCTAACTTGAGCGTTGGAGGGTCCTCACTGGAACAACTTCTGATTAGGACTTTTGTGTAGGTCATGCCTTTGGGAGTCCCATCTGGCCTACCCACTCCAGCATCCCAACTTCGAGTAGATTCTCGCACCAACAGATTGGTGCTAGAGGTAGGGTATTTTGAACCCTACTTAGAGGAATGTAGATCGAGAATGAAAAGTGTCATAGCATCCAAAGGAGCATCATCTCACCGCACCAATACCACGACTTCTCATCCAAAAGGAGATCAAACCAATGATCGAAGTGAACTACCAACAATAGGTGCTCCACCACCTCCTCAAGCGGCATTGGTCACAACAGACCAATTTAACCTGCTCTTCCAGCAGGTTCTAACCCTAACAGCCACTATCCAGATGATTCAAGATGCCTCGGCACCTCCATAGGTGGAGTCACAACCTGATCAAGTTGCACCCGTACCTTGATCGGCAACACCACCATCGAATTTGGATTTGTAACTACCATCACTAGAGCAGCCCCGAGCCCCTCCATAGAGTCTAGAGAGGAGGCAAACATGCTAGAGTCATCCTAAATCCCTAGAACCTAGGAGGCAATGGTCTCCAACTCCTCAATCAAAGCATGGTTCAACCCCTAATCGGCAATCTCCCTAGCATTCTGAGGCCTGCACCGCCTAAGATCCAGCACTCAAATGGCGACTCCAGGAGATCGACTGGTAGATTAATGCAATCTACAATACTACTACAATGCCCTACAATGAGTTCAATAGCGACCCATATTTTGACTCCAGGATCATCCAGGAGCCACTTTCGCAATATTTCAAGGCTCTGTAGTTTGAAACTTACAATAGAACATCTAATCCTGTCGATCACCTGGGGATCTTCAAGCCGACAATGCTTCTCTACGGAGCTACGGATGCCATCCTCTATGGGCCTTCTCCTTGACTTTAAAAAGGGTGGCTCAGCTTTGGTACCCTAGTTTAATTCTAGCTCGATCCATTCTTTTGAACAACTAAGCCGGTCCTTTGCTGCCCATTTTATCAACAGTCGATACCAACACAAGCAATCCGACTATCTCTACACTGTTAAGCAAAAGGAGTCAATTTGAGCTTTTACTAGCTATTTCAATGCGGCTATTCGAAGATATATGAACTAGACCAGTTAGTCATGATGTTGGCAATGATGAGCAGACTTCTGAAAAATAGCCTCAAGCGATCATTAGTCAAGGCTTATCTTTGGGATTATCCCGATATGCTAGTTCGGGCAGAGAAGTATGCCTGCATGGAAGAAGTCTTGGCTAAAGATATGCCCACCTTTGGATCTGTTGCAAAAGAGGGACAAAGTGGAGGAAGCTCTTCGAGACAAAAAGAGAAGGCCCAATAATGCTGCAGATCTCCATCTCAAAAACCAAGAAATAGGACCCCTCAGAATCATCAATAAATAAGTCCCCAAAGAAGAGATCAACATTCTTTACCATTGAGGAGATACCATGATTATACTCCCTTGAACATCTAGAGGACTTAGGTTTTAATGGAGATCAGAGCACAACTTTCAGAGTTGACAAAGTTGCACACGAACCCTAATCGGAGGAATTAGAATAAATATTGTTGGTTCTATAAAGATCATGGCTATGATACTGAGGAGTGCATTCAGCTCCAGGATGAAATTAAAGATTTCATCAAGCGTGGTCATCTTGATCGATTCATTCGATGTAGAAAGGAGCGAGAAAGATCTCCTTGATAGAGATCTCTTGGCTGACAGAATAGCAACAGCAAGTAGAATGCAAGAAGACTGACCTCCAGCCAGTATAATAAACACCATCATTGGAGGACAGCACCGTGGAAGTCCCTACAGAGACAAAGAAGCAGCAAAGAGGTAGATAACTAGAGAACTAATAACCTTCACTAAAAAGAATGCCCAAGGAATCCAGTTCCTACATGCGATGGTTGTAACCTTAAACATAGCAAATTATGATGTACGCCACGTCTTAGTTAATATTGGAAGCTTTGCCAATATTTTATTTTATGATATCTTCTTGAAGATGAACATATCTATTGATCAATTAGGGAGAATGGACTCACCGCTTGTCGGGTTCACTGAGGACACTATTCCCGTAGAGGGAATAATTACATTACCTATAAAAGTTGGTTGATTTCCTATCCAGTCCATGGAATTGGTTGATTTCTTGGTTGTCCAAGCACTTTTGGCTTACAATGCCATTCTTGGTCGACCAAGCTTAAATGCACTCTGAGTTATCATCTCTAGCTATCACCTAAAAATGAAGTTTTCAATAGCAAAGGGTGAAATCAAAGACGTCCATGGAGATCAAGACTAGCACGCCATTATTACAATATTGCTCTTCAAGAAGCTAGACCTACCGAGTCATACCCATTTGAAGAGCTCGATACCCATGATAAGCTAGTCAAAGAGCATGGAGAACTAGTCGAGGATCTCATCTCGATTCTCTTAGCAATTAGAAACCAAGAACATATGGTCCAAATTGGATCCAATATGGATCAGGTATTGAAAGACCAACTAACCTCTTTTTTTTTAAAAGAATGCCGACATCTTTGCCTGGTCACCAGTGGATATGCCTAGAATCAATCCCTCAATGATTATGCATCAACTAAATATGAGCTAGAATCATCGATCTATCAAACAAAAGAAGAGAAGCTTCGTGCCAAAATGGCAGAAAGTGATAGCCGAAGAAGTGGACAAGTTGATCAAGGTGGGCTTCATTAAAGAGACAACTTATCCAGAGTGGATAGAAAACATGGTCATGGTAAAGAAAACAAATAAAAAGTAGCAAATCTACATCGACTTCACTAACCTCAACAAAGCCTGTCCAAAGGATAGCTACCTCCTGCCGATGATTGATCGATGCTACCTCAGGCCACAAATTTTTATCCTTCATGGATGCTTTTTTGGGCTATAACCAAATCTAAATGGCACCTGAAGATGAAAAAAAATATCTTTTATTACTGGTCGAGGTCTTTGCTATTACAGGGTTATACCCTTTGGTCTAAAAAATACAGGTGTAACTTACCAGCACCTTGTGAATAAAGTCTTCAAAGATTCGATGAGATGAAATATGGAGGTGTACATGGATGACATGCTCATCAAAAGAACTCATATTGACGACCTCCAAGAAGCATTCGTAAACTTGTAGAAATACAAGATGAAATTAAATCCAACCAAGTGTGCCTTCATAGTAACTTCTGAAAAGTTTTTGAAATTCATAGTATCCAGCCAAGAAATAGAGGCCAATCCCAAGAAAATCAAAGCTTTGCAAGAGATGGCTCCTCTAAGGACAATCAAGGAGGTGTAGTGCCTTACGGGAAGAGTTGTAGCTCTAAATCAATTCATCTCAAGATCGGCTAAACAATGCTTACCTTTCTTCCAAGTCCTAAAGCAATCAAAGAATTTTCAATGGACCAAGAACTATCAAAAAGCTTTCATCGATCTCAAAGATTATCTTAGCTCTACTCCATTACTTGGTAAGCCTGACGAAGACTTATTTTTGTATTTAGTAGTTTTGCTTATTGCAGTGAGTGCAGTAATAGTGCAAGAGTGGGATAAAGTCCAAAAGTCAATCTACTACATCAGTTGAATTTTAAGGAATGTAGAAACTCGATACTCAAGGTTGGAGAAATTGGCTTATGCACTCCTCATCATGGCTTGAAAGCTCTGATCTTACATTCAGGCTCACACCATCACTCTTCTGATGGATCAACCTATCAAAAGCATCCTCCATTGACCAAATATGTCGGGATAGACTGCCAAATGGGTAGTCGAGCTATCCAAGTTTAACATTCAGTGTCGGCCCCGACCTTCTATTAAAGCTCAAATTTTGGCCGACTTTATAGCTGAATGTACTATTCCTGATAAATCGACGAAGCAGAAAGAAGTCAAGTGGTATATCCTAAAAGATGAAGGCCCTTTGGAGACAGACACTAACTCCTAGATGATATTCATGGATGATTCCTCCAATTCTGTGGGATCCAGAGCAGGCCTAATCCTCTTGAGTCTGGAGGGGATGGTAACCAAGTATGCCCTGCATTTTGAATTTTCTATGATTAATAATAAAACTGAGTATGAGACCTTGGCCACAAGACTCCAAATAGCTAAGGAGCTCGGGGTGCAAAATGTAAAGCTTACAGTGACTCCCAATTGGTCATCAGGCACATTCAATGCAATTATGAAGCTCGAAGAGAAAACATGGTGAAATACCTCTAGAAGATTAGAGACCTAGCATCTGTGTTTCATTAATTCAAAATCCAATAGATCCCCAAGTCAAAGAATTCTAGGGCTGACTTATTGTCCAAGCTGGCAACATTAGCACCATCTACATTGCCTAAGTTGATCTTCTTTGAAATGATGGGCTGACTGAGCATTGAAGAGTAGGTGGCCATGTTGCAGGTAGATGAGAAACCTTCATGGATCGATCCACTAGTTAGTTATCTCAAAGATGGAGTGCTTTCTGTGGATCGAAAGGAAGCCCAAAAGATAAGATATCAGTCATCCGACTACCTCCTCCATGAAGGAAAGTTATACAAAAGATCTAATTCATTTCCTCTTCTTAAGTGCCTATGACCATCTGAAGCTGACTATGCACTCAGGGAAGTGTACAAATGTATCTATGAGAACCACATTGGAAAGAGAGCATTAGCTTACAAGTTTCTTCAATAGGACTACTATTGGCCAACTATGCAAAAAGATTCCAAGAGCTATGTTATGCACTGCAACAAATGCTAAAGAAATTCTAATATACAACAACTGCTCGCAGTACCGATCACTCCCATCTACGCTTTCTGTCCTTTTGTGCAATGGGGAATAAATATCCTTGGCCCTTTTTCATTAGCCTCATGTCAATGTAGATTTCTACTCATTGCTATGGATTACTTCACCAAATAGGTGGAAGCTAAATTGCTGGCCCGCATTACAGAAATGAGAATGATCGATTTTGTCTGAAAGTTAATTATATACAGGTTTAGTCTACCTCGAGTACTCATCATTGACAATAAATGTTAGTTTACTGGAGTTAAATTTGAGAAATTCTATGAAGAGCATTGGATCTCGCATCATTTGACCTCTATGGTCCATCCATAAGCCAACAGCGAAGCAAAAGTGACAAATCAAACTATCCTATGAGGTTTGAAGGCCAAGTTGGACAAAGCAAAAAGATCCTAGGTCGATGAACTCCATCACGTGCTCTAGGCATATTGGACTACCTTAAGAACTCCAATTGGAGAAATCCCTTTCAGTTTGACCTTCGAGACAAAAGCTATTATCCCAATTGAGATTGGGGTGCCCTCGGTGTGACTTGAGAACTATGATGAACAAACCAGTTTGGAGAGGTTGTGTGCCAATTTGGACTTGCTTGAGGAGGCTTGAGAAAGAGCACGCATCTGAATGGCGGGATACCAGCAGGGAGTATCCTAATATTATAACTCCAAAGTTCAGAGTAAGGTTTTCAAGACCGGCGACCTAGTACTATGCTGAGTAGAAATTTCTTAACCTAGAGAATGCAGCAAGCTAGCCCCAAATTGGAAAGACCCATATCAAGTAGATGAAGTCATCAAGTGGGGAACCTATTGATTGAAGCAACTAAATGGAACTTTGCTCGCCCAACCATGAAATTCGAAAAACCTTCAATGTACTACAAGTAACATATTGCTTAATAGAGCCTTCATTTTTCAATAATTATGGTTTCATATCCGATTAACAAAAACAGCCTTTGATCGACCCAACTAAAGAAAGCCTTTGATTGTCTTTCAACAAAAATAAAGAAGGTCTTTGATCGGCCCGACTAAAGAAAGCCTTTAATTGTTTTTAGCTAAATCGAAGATAGTTGATCAATGACTAAAGAAAGCCTTTGATGAGCTTTCAGCTAAAACAAAGACAGCTTTTGATTGGCCTAACTAAAGAAAGTCTTTAATTGGCTTTCAGCAAAAATAAAGATGGCCTTTGATCGGCCTGACTAAAAAAAGCTTTTGATCAGCTTTCAACTAAATCAAAGATGGCCTTTGATTAAACCGACTAAAGAAAGCCTTTGATCGGCTTTAAGTGAATAGTCTTTAATCATCTTGTTAGAGATCATCAAAATCAAGGTTGAAGATGACCGTAGTCAGAGCGAACCCTCTCGAGATCCTATATAGGTGTTAGCTATGTTTCATATATAGATAAACTAGGAGATCCACAGTTAACATTCAAATCGAATACCCTAAGGCAAAAAAGAAGCAAAACAAACAAAGAAAATTTTATTGATCAAAACTCTAAGAGTTACAAGTTAAAGAAGTATTCGACTGCAAAAGCATAAGCCTAATTCAACTACAGATATGCAAGTCCAGCCCCCATAATGGCCAAGTCCACCATAGATGTAGGCTCATCCGAGGTAGCATGGAACCATGGACCACCCACAGAAGTTGAGTGGCTCCCAAGTTCTTTCATAAGAGCCAAGGTCAAAGCAGCCTCCTCCCACCGCTCCTGCCCTGTCTTCAATTGCTCAGCTTTTTCCAATGCCTCCCAAACCAAAGAAAGCCCGAAAGCACCATTAGGCCACTTGGAATGAGTAAAAGCCCCCAGGCTATGGAGAAACACCGGCAGCCTCTCGACAATAGGATTTATGGTCAAAGAAAAAGCAACTCCTAAAGAGTATCATGATCAGAAATCGATAAGCATAAAATGCTTTCAGAAACATGGTATGGCTTTATGGTCAAAGAAAAGGCTACTCCAAAAATTATGAATTACCATTAAATGGGTCACCTGCATGAGGTGTCTTCTTATTGATTGCTTGCAATTGTTAATCACCTAAATCAATGCATCGTGCCAAAAGAGGTACCTATAGAATTATTCCATATCAACCTCAAGAATCATGCACATCCTTTTGACTAGAAGAACTCTTCATATCGATGATGCCAAGAATTACCAATACTCCATTTGCCTGACCAAAGCTGGAGCTCGAGAGTAGGGAGCATGTGTTGAAGGAAATGTCATGCAAATCAGAGACATAAAAAAATCTAAAAGTTAGGATGTGAGAACTTAACAAGGCAGTATGATGGACCATTGTCGATCAATTATTAGCCACATTCTACATAAAGTAGCCTTTGGTCCTAGAATAGCTGGCCCATAACAAGCACTACTGGCACCTTGAATCTTGCACGGACGAAGATCGGTTGGCAAACTATTGATAGATTCATTCCAGAATTACCGATGACTCTTCTAAATCCACTCTACGATTACGGGCTCTAAAGACCACTGGTGCACTTGGGTGAGAGACACAACCCGACTATAAAGAGCCTTTGGTCATCTCTCAACTAGATCAAGATGACCAATGGTCAGCTTGAAACTAAAATGAGAGGATATTTAGTTGTCCCAACCTCAGCTAAGGAAGTTTGTAATCAGTTCAAAGTCCAAACAATAAGGCCTTTGATTGGCCCGATAAAAGAATAATCATCAAGTGGAAATGAATGCACGTGTATGGGTAAATAAGCTTCTCATTAAAAATATCTACATAGAGTGGTGCTCTCAGCACCATAATAGAAAAATTTAAAAAAAAAAGAAGATGAAGAAAGGAGAGAGGAGGATAAGCGATGAGGACCTCACTCCTCATCAAAAGAAAAGGTCCCCACCTCCTCATCACTATTGCCAAGGAGAAGGAAGTGGAGGTCTAGTTGTGACATCATCAACCACAAGCAAGCCTTATAGTCTTCAAATCCAAAGACAAAGATGGTGGCGGCAATATCAACGACATCCTCCTCGAACGCAATGGAAGCTTTATAGTCCTTGACGTAGCACTCATGGATTGCATGCAAGATCCATTCGAGGGAGTGAATGCCATCATCCCTGATGGATAGCGATGGCTGGGAATAGAGAACATTTAAGGAGGAGATTGGCTAGATGCCTCCTTCTTCACCTTCTTGGCTTTTCTTGCAGCGGCCCTCCTCCCTTTAACCAAGTCCTCAATGGACTTCTTTGAGGCCATCATGGTGGCAGAGCGGTTAAAAGATTTGTATCGAAACCAGATGAAAAGTAAAGCTTTTGCTAGCCTCCGAACCCATCTTATAAGCGGAAGCACCCTATCAACCATTAATCATCAATTTTGATAATGCGTCCGCTTCCTATACCATAAATGATGTGCCTTCTCAACCTGAGGAATCAATGCGAATAAAACCTCATAATCTGGAGCATCATCACATGGCACACTCTTATGCACCCAATGCCTCTTCCCAAGGTTTATTCCATCTACATGAATAACAACCATCATTCTCCACAATCACCACTCGGCCTGGCTTAGTTCATCTTGAATGCATTAGGGGGTACAAAGTGTCATCAAGAGTTACGAGGTGTCAATGCGGCATCCATAATTACTATGTAGGACACATGGTAAGGATCGAGGAGTCTCCATTGAGGATATGAAATAGTCTACATTATCAAAAAATGAAAGAAAAAGATGGAAAAAGTGACTATTATAATCATATAATTTATAATGACTATAAGAGTATTGTCATTCTGAGCTGACGATAATAAAACTTATTACACCGATCAATGACTGACCACAAAGCCTAAAACCTCATTAGGAACCTCCTCGGGATCTCTTCACCATCCGGGTTGAGCTCACAAATTTCCATGCCTCATTCTCTATTCTGAGAAGTAAAAGGTTTATCGCTGCCCTCGACAGAAAAGCTAGAAAGGTTGAGCCCCAAAATGCTAGCTTAATTTGATTTCTGCACAACCAAAAACAAGCTATGTAACCTGCATCAAACATACGCCGAATTATGTCATTTGAAGATGCGGGGATGGCTGACCCTCTCTCGATCAGATCTTTAGATCTCATGGCAATCGATCGACTTTCCCTCGGCTTGTACTCGACGACCATGATTCTACTTGCCGATCATTCAAGTTTAGAGATTTTTCTCTGAGCTCAACTTCCAGTCGAGCCACATGATCAGCAAAGCACTTTCTGGACTCTTCAACAGCAGCCTCAGTCAATTCCAACCTCAAGATTTTCTGCTTCATAGTACAAAGCTCGACACAAGATTGATGCTGTTTAGCCACAGCATCTCAGGTGATTACTTGAACAAGCTTCAACAGTCTCTCTAATTCAATAGTCAGCCATGCTTTCTCCATGACATGCTGACGAACGAATGATCTTAGTCACTCAACTTCTATTGAGTCCTCCTCAAGCACCTTCCTGGCTTTTGAAAGCTTCTTCCTCTAAATGATGACTTTCTTATTTAATTTCATGACTTCCCCTTCTAAGTCATCTATGTGAGACCTAAGCCTCTCTGTCGGAACAATCGATAAAGGCATAGCTGCAAGGATAATTGATAAAGGTTCAGCCACATGGATGACTGATAATGATTCGATTATAGAAATGGGAGAAATGTGACCACCAAGGACACATTGATGTGATTGAACAAACAAAAGAAAGGCAACAAGAATCCAAAAGAAAATGAAATTTCATTAACAAGATCATTTTCTACAAAAAGGAAAGGAAAGAAAGAAAGTACAAAATATTTTATTTTTCGACCTCGCCTCGAGAACTAGAAGGGCCTGAGGGACTTGGTACAATCCTCGGTAGGTTTGAGGACACTCCAACTTGATCAGCGACTAGAGCAGGACTTGAAGGAGTAGACTCAACATCTCTTCCTTATCTGAAAAGGAGAGATCGACATCTAGAAGCCGGGCAGCAACTTGATGGTGACAATCATCGAACCCAGTCTCATGTGCTACATTATAGGCCTCCTAACTAAATGCGATCATGGCCTCATGAAATTCCTCAGATGTCTTAAAGTGATTGACTGTCTGAATTTTCTTCTGCTCAAAATCCATTGATGCCTTGAAAGCTTCCATCGCCGTTCGGCGAGCATTAGCAATTCTCCCCTCTATCTTCAATTTGATCTAGGTAATTCGATCATCAACCTTCTGCTTGGCCATCCCAATCTTAGTGGTAGCCTCCTAGATCTCCTCCCCCTTTTTTGCAAGATCAGCTAATGCCTTATTCAAAGACTCTTTTAGATGATCGATCTCCTCCCTCGCAGACTCGACCTAAGTATGCACCTCTACAGCATCAGACTCAGCCTTTCGATGTAGGCTCCTATTTTTATCTATCCTACATGTGCGATTCAAACGAATGACCAAAATATAAAGCATCTGCATGCAAATCATAGTCAGAAAAAAGAAATGAAAAAGAAAAGAAGAATGAAAAAATAAGCAAAATAACAAAAGACAGCACCTAATGTATGGTAGTCACAAAATACCATTGCAGGTCATTGAAATCCATGTTGTCGATTTCCCTCAACTCCACTAGAAGTATGAATCTCTCCATCAATTCTCTAACCACCTTCTAGTCATCAAAAGTCGCATCTTTGGGGATAGTGGAAAGATGAGAATCAAAATCCATTTGATTGACAAGAGAGAATGGCCTACTAGGACCCGTGGCTGAGGAAGGTTGAATCTTAGCTTCCGTTGGGGTGGAGGAGAGACTGGTGTAGGAATTACGAGCAGTAGAGACACTAATGTTGGAAGGACATTCGAGGTGGAAGTAGCTGCCAATCGAGGCAAACTTGGGAGAATAGAAGCCATTGTTGCGGCAGTCGCTTTGGCCAAAGATGCTTGATTATCCGCTCCCTTCTCTTGGTGAACCATAGATTTATTTGATGTACCTTCCACCGTCGGAGCCTTCCTTTTCTTTGGAAGATTTTATTTCATCTTGGCAATGTCTTCAGACCTCATTTCTGCAAAAACACCAAAAGATGGTTAGCAGTATAAAATGGAGAAAAAGGGAGAGAACCACACTACTCATCTCTAGGATCGGCGTGGCTAAGTCCAACGTTATAAAGGACTTCATTAAATAGTAGCTCTTCCATTGAGGAAACTTTGAAGTCCCTAAGGATCTTAAAGCAGTTTTCTTTCTCAGCCTCTAATCTCAAAATTTAATGAGCGAAATCTTTTAGCCGACCCCAACTCAGCAAATTTCAATCACCCCCAGAAGAATGTGAGACAAAAAGAAATTGTTCATTCCACCCATAAATAGAGGAAGGATCACCCGTGACTAGATGGACTACTCTCCTTTAAGAGGCGAAATACCACCAGCCCTTGGTGTGGGAATATTTCTCAATGGTGAAAAAGGAATGAAAGAGGGAGATAGACGATGTACATTAGCCAGCACACAAATAATTAGAAATCCTATTATGAATCTAAAAGAGTTTGGGGTGACTGCACAAAGAGAAATACCATAAAAATGGAAGAGATCAAGAATGAAAAGGAGAATGAAAAATCTCAAACCAGCTCAGAGCACCTTCTTGTATACACAAAGTCAACCAGGAGGTAGATTATTCACATGGTTGGCAGCCCTGTGAAGCTCCAAATCAATATTTAGAGAGACTCCATATCCAGCCCATATCCGGCAAAAGTATTCTAGATTCAATGCAAAGCTATAAACATCGAGACCAACCTCAATTTTCTTAGCCATACTCAAATGAAAAGCTAAGGTGTAATCTAAAAAATGGTAGACAAAAAGAAAGGAGAAACTAGGAAGGGGCCACCAAAAGGATGAGAAAAACTAAAATGGGGAGGCAAAGCAACAAGAGAATACCTTCAAAGATGACTACGGGAGATCACAGCACAATCAAAAAAGAAGATCCTCTATTTTAGGAAAACCACACTGAAGATAAAAGCAAAAGATAGGTCTAATACAATGCCAATCCTAACAAAAGAAATTAAAAAAAGAGAGAAGGATAGAAGGATCTAAAAACTGTCGAAAAAAGATATTCTTGTTATTCACGATCGAAAGATAATAATGGCCAAATATCGTGCCATTTTCTATAAACAACCCACAAAATGTGGCCCATCTAGCATTTTGCCACTACTGTTAATAAGACAAAATGATGCCATGGTTCAAAAAGAAGATTTTTAAACGACACCCATTTAATTCTGTCATGATGTAGGAAAAGTATCCTAAAGCCAATAATCTAAGCTGTAGATGGTTGTATATTTTATATGTATATGAATTAAGTTTTTATTAATAAAAATTTTTTTTGGTAATTCATCATATTACATCTTCTTAGAACTACTTTTATGATGAAGTCCTTAGAACTATAAATGATCGATAAAGGAGGATTTATCGAATAGTTTTTAAACTATATTCATGACCAAATGATACGTTATTACTAGGATGATAATATTTATCAAGTATAGATCATTATATATCATATAGATTGATTGTCCTCTTAATCGAGGAGTATCGAGATTGAAGAAACTAGATGAACTAGAACTAGAATTTCAGGACTAGATCTTGAAACTTTTTACAAGATCTGATAGTGGAAGACTAAAATTAATCAAAATTAAGTTTTAATATAAGAGAATACCCTAGATCTAATATTCTATTACATGATTATGTCATGACATTAAATTAAAAATTAAACATAAGAAAGAAAATAAAATATATTGATCACATCAACATGCATCTACACTACATCTAATGTAGGTATGTTAAATAGATCAGATCTATTACCTATGAAAGTTGGACATTCTAACTTGCTGATCCAGGCTTGAGGATGATATTGCGAGCTGCACATGCATCCGATCTCTAAGAGTCGTCCACACGACCCCACAAACCATGGTCAGAAATCTGATGCAAAAAATCAGCACAATGTGCTAGTACTGTGCTGATCCTTCTTTGACGATCGATCTAATGCTTTCTTCTTCTAAATCTGGACTCTTCTAAAGATGAGAAGAAGGAGAAGAGATTATAGATTTGAGACACTCTCAAATAATCTCAAAAAAGAGGAGGAAAAAAGATGAACAAGACAACCCTAGAGAAGACCCTCTTCTTCTTCTCTATTCTCTCACCTAGACACCAAGTTTAGTGTCTATGAAATCCTCATGCCCCAATACTCATTCTTCCTGATTTTCACATTCCCCAAAGGTCTCTCAATGGTCTAGAATATGTCCAAAAATTAGCCCAAAATTCATCCTATATAGAGAGATATAGAAGACCTAATAATTTTAGAGGATTTAATTATTAAAGATGAGGGAAGGTCAGATGAACCAACTTATCATGATCCTCCGACTGGTTTTACCAAGTCAACTTAAGAGAGACCATTAATAGGCTGGTCTAGGAGCACCTAAATTAGTCACACTAATTTACCTAGCATATATGGATCATCTCAAATTATCAAGTGATCTGATCAAAACATAATTTTACGAAGAGGTTAGGTAAGTTCGATCAGTGGTCTGCTAAAGCTTGCCTTAGACACTATCAAAAATTGTTAGATAAGTAGGCTGCCAATTAAAGACCACCGATCTGATTTACCTTAGATACCAACTGATTTAATTAGTTTTAATTAGATCAACCTAATAGTTCATGCTAGACCTCGCAACCAAGAATAAAGTCCATCTTGGGTCTCATTAAAGATATGGACTTGACCAACTACAACTATTGTAATTGATCTAGAGAATCCTTGATCTAATCTAAGACAACAATTGATTAGATTTAGTTAATTTTCTAATTAAGTCCATTCTTTAATCTAACCCTAGGTCTAACCCAATTAATGGACCTAATATCCACAAATTCATTTGACCCAATGTGTTATGAATCGTGTATTAGGATCTTCAATTTACAATCCTAGATCCTAATCAAATAAATTCTTAATTCTTAATTAATTTTTGGACTGAGGATTGGGGTTCAACTTTTCAAAAATAATTTTTATATTTATAAAATATTTTTATAATATGATTCTATCAATCAAGTTGCATGTTTGATTCATAATCAAAATGCAAGTAACATAAACATGAATCTACTTTAGATCTAATATAAATAGGTTCATGTAATTAAAATAGTTTCAACACTAATCAATCATAAATCAACTTAAATCAAATATAAAATATTTATGATGATTAAAATTATATTAAAATATTTTTAATCAGATCATAAAATCTTTTAGATCTAATCTAAAATTTTATGATCAATATTTTAGATCAGCACGTACTAGGACAATCTTTTCACTATAAGGGATAAACCTTACAGCAAGACAATCTTATAGCAGTCTGTGCAATCTAAAAACTTTATTTTTAGATTTAAAACTATTTTAAATCTATTAAATTATAAATAAAATTAGATCAAATCTAATAAATTTATGATTAGAAGTAGATCATCACAAACTAGGATAATCTTTTCACTATAAGGGGTAAACCTTACAGCAGGACAATCTTATGGTAGTTCGTAAGATCTAAATTTTTAATTTTAGATTTAATAATTAGATTATAAATCAGATCTAATCTAATAAATAATCTAAATATGCTCAAGAAAATCATGTAATAAGAATCTATGCTCTGATACTAATTGAAGGAACTAGATCTAGGATTTCACGGATAGATCTTAAAATTTTTTCAAGATCATGCAGCGAAAAACTTAAATAAATTAAATATTTATTTAAATAAATATAAAAATACTCTAGATCTAAGATTTATTATATGATCAAGGCATGATATTAAATCATAAATTAAAAATACAAAGGAAAGATTAAGATATTGATCTCATCAACATGCTACAATACTACATCTAATGTAGTTATTGAATAACAGATTAGATCTGATACCTGAGCAAGTTAGACATTCTAACTTATTGATCCAGACTTGAGGATGAAGTTATGAGCCATACATACATCTGACCTCTAGGAGTCGTCTACACGAGTCCACGAACACGATCTAAGATCCTGATGCAGGAAATCAGCACAGTATGCTAGTACTGTGTTGATCTCTCTTTGATGGTCGATTCGATGATTTCTTCTTCAAGACATGGACTCTCAAAAATATCAAAAGAAAGAGAAGAGATTTTAGATCTAAGACTCTCACAAAAAATCTCAAAAGAAATAAGAGAAGAGAAAATCAAAACAGCCCTAAAAGAAGATCCTCTTCTTCTTCTCTTTTCTCTCACCTAGACACCAAGTTTGGTGTCTATGGAACCCCAACACCCAAGAACCCTCTCCCTCTAATTTTTATACACCCCAAATCTCTCATAAAGGTTTGTGTTTTATAAAAAAATCAGACCAAAATTCATCCTAAATTTATAGAAAAAGAAGAATTCTTGTCTAGGTCAAAAACTAGATAAGGAAGGACTAGTTTTGGCAAGAGGTTGGGGCGCCCAATGCTTTAGCGCCCCTCCTCTGATTTTTTTTGGTGAATCCAGCAAGAATACATGCAAAAAGAGAGCCTTTCTCACCATGGAATAGGAGAGAAAAATAGGAGAGGGGGTGGCACCTTTTGGAAAGAGTTTAGGTTTGTTAGGATTCTATCTCATAGAATCCAAAAACAAACAAACTACTACCTTTGACTTGGTCCTCCACCTAATTACCATATGAGAAAGAGAGGGAGAGAGGAGGCATGCGTGAAGATCAGGGAGAGAGGTTTTGTTACACAAAATAAAGAGAGAAAGAGGGTGTGGGGAATAGAGGGCTAAGGTGGTGCAAGGTAGAATCCTAGTCTCACTAGGATTCCATCTATGACTTGGTCAAACATGATTTCTCAAACCAAATTAAATTAAAACCAAATCAATCAAATTAAATTAGATTTTAATCTAATTAAAAATTTAATTAAATCAAATTAAATATATTTAATTTTAATTTAATTTTTTAATCAAATTAGAAAATTGGGTTGACTCAAGTCCTAGTTGAACTAGGACTAGTTTTTTCTTGCACTTGGCTTATCCAACAAGCCAATTGGACTTGATCCAATCAAGTCCAAACCAAATCTAATTAAATTATATTTAATTAAACTTAATTTTAGTTCTTTGGGTTAATCAAATTAAGCCAATTAGCAATCAAATTGCTAATCGATCCTCTTGTAACGCATGCACTAGGTTAAATATCAATCATATTGATTGTTTAACCTTAGAACGATTCTCAATCGTTGATCAACCATCTGATCAGATCATGAGCTCTAATATATATGACCTCATAGGTTTGAACCTAAGCTAGTAGTACAAAAATAGATTTTTATACCAATCAAAGTAACCATCTAGCAATGGTATCTAACGGTCAGATAGGTCGAATGTGTAGAATAACATCCTTAGAACCCATGCAGATATAGTTTTCATATAATTTATCTCCTTGACCAAAATGCTCATTGGACATCTCAGAGTTCAACTATCAATTCTGATCAAGTTGTCCATATTGTATTTCAAAATATCAAATCCATCTGATGGATTATCCTGATCAAAATTTTGCTATATTGAAATACAGTGATACATTTTTCTCCAACTCTTGGAGTAATCAATTCCATTTTGATCATACTCTAACTTTACAAATATTTGACTATACCCAAAAGCCTTCCATTACTGAATTAAAAATTTAGTTAGTCCAGTACCAAAGCATAGTGAGTTGCTCGTAAGTCACTAAGGCGATCTCAGGTCTAGGGGACACTTATACCTATATCCCATCAGAGACATTCTCGATAGCAGAATACTCTAGAGTTGGTCATGTTCAATGACTATGTACCCATACATCTCATCTATATGCCATACTAGTATCTCCACACTCCATGGTTAAGAGGACAACCAATCTATATGGCATACAGTAACCTATGCTCGATAGATGCTGTCATTTTAATTAATAGTCTATCATTTAGTCATAAATAGATTTAAGAACTAATCGATAAATTTTTTCTTTATCGAAGTTAAATAGTCCTAAGGACTTCATCACAATAATGGAGTTCGTTAGAAGATGAATTCTTTACAATAAAAAAATATTAAAAAAATATTTTATTTATTAATGAATCAATTACAGATATAATGTAGCTCAACCATCAACGAACTGATGATTGGCTTTAAAACTCATTTTCCAATATGCATGACATTAAATCAAAAATTAAACATAAGAAAGAAAATAAAATATGTTGATCACATCAACATGCATCTACACTACATCTAATACAAGTATGTTAAATAGATTATATCTATTATCTGTGCAAGTTAGACATTCTAACTTACTAATCTGGGCTTGAGGATGATGTTGCAAGCTACACATGCATCCGGTCTCTAGGAGTCATCCATACAAGCCTATGAATCATGATCAGAAGTCTGATGTAGAAAATCAGCATGGTATGTTAGTACTATCCTGATCCTTCTTTAACAGTCGATCTGATGCTTTCTTCTTCTAGATTTAGACTCTTCCAAAGATGAGAAGAAGAAGAAGAGATTATAGATCTAAGACACTCTCAAATTATCTCAAAAAGGAGGAAAAAAGATGAACAAGACAATCCTAGAAGAAGACCATCTTCTTCTTCTCTATTCTCTCACCTAGATACCTAGTTTAGTGTCTATGAAATCCTCATGCTCCAATACTCATTCTCCCTAATTTTCACATGCCCCAAAGGTCTCTCAATGATCTAGAATATATGCAAAATTTAGCCTAAAATTCATCATATATAGAGAGATATAGAGGAGTCCTTGTTAGGTCAAACTCTTAAACTAGGAAAGATCAAAATAGACAACTAGTTGGGGCGCCCAGCACTTGGGCACCCCATCCTTTCTTTTTGGCGTGGACCACCAACAAATGTCACACAAAACTCCCTCTTTTCCATA
Source organism: Cocos nucifera (assembly GCA_006176705.1). NCBI lineage: Eukaryota > Viridiplantae > Streptophyta > Magnoliopsida > Arecales > Arecaceae > Cocos > Cocos nucifera. Next base: position 2,374,495 of record QRFJ01000093.1, on the reverse strand, counting down.
GAACAAAAGGAGAGAAAATAGGGAGAGGAGGGCAACATGCATGGGAGGAGTTTTTGTTTCCTAAAACTCTATCCAAAAGAAAGTTCAAATCAAATTCAAACTTCCTCCTTTGACCAGGTCCACAACTAATTGCCATAAAAGAAATAGAGGAGAGGAGTGTGCATATGTGAAGACCAGGGAGAGGGGGTTTTTGTTGCACAAAATAGAGAGAGTGGGCGTGGGGGGGCATGGGATATAGGTGGCGCAAGATAAATGGATCCTAGTCTTACTAGGATTCCTTGTTTGACTTGGTCAACATGGTTTCTCAAATCAAATCAAACCAGAATTAATTCAATCTAATTAAATTATATCTTAAATTAATTAAAAATTTAATTAAATTAGATTTAATTTTTATTTAATTTTCTAATTAAATTAGAAAATTGGGTTAACCCAAGTCCTAGTTGAATTAGGATTAGTTCTTCCTTACACTTGGCTTTTCTAATAACCCGATAGCCGGATAGGTCGAATGTGTAGAACAACATCCTTAGAAACCATATGGATATAGTTTCCATATAATTCATCCCCTTGACCAAAATGCTCGTAAGACACCTCAGAGTTTAACTATCAACTCTGATCAAGTTATCCATATTATATTTCCAAATACCAAATCTAT